>VXAD01004423.1:445578-559232 GCA_013399195.1 Dicrurus megarhynchus | reverse complement strand
GGGTGGGGTGCCTGAGCATTGCGGTTCGCCTGTGTAAATTTCGAAAGCGGTTGCCCGAGAAGAAAAAACGAGGCTCTGTCTATGGAGACAAGTTGGAGCATACACGGAGACAAGGAGCATTTCCCGGTTGTCCCGGGTTATTACGGGCGTTACGCACAAAGCGCGTCTGGCCTGCTCGCGGGTGATGGATGTAGTTTTGTACAGATAGCAATTAAAAAAAAAAAAACCCACGAAACTAACCCCACACCAAAACCCACCAGAGTTTTTTTAAATCTACTTTATATCAGCGCAAGACAAAAAAGAATTTATCCTGCAGTCTTTGCTTAAGTGGAGACAGCGTTCAACGATAAGACTGCCGGCACATCCGCTGTGGCATGGCTGTACCTGTAGAAAAAGGGGTTTTTTTCCTTCTAGAGTGCACGTAGGTCAGCTCAGAGTGTTTCCTGATGCTGCTGTTGCTCAGCGCCCCAGCTGCCGGTGTGTTGTTGCAGGGTAGGGCAGGTAAGAGCAGGTGGCTTTGAAACAACACACTGACAAAGGGAGGGTCAGGACCGATGGTCCCTCCCTGCTTTCTTTAGTAGGAGCTCATTTCTTCTGGCTACCATTGGGAATATCGTGTAATTGTTTTGTGGAAAACTTCTAAGTTTAGCGCACAACAAAGTTGTTTCTCATTAATAAAATAACTAAAATTTTCAGGTTGTTGGTGCTGCAGATAGTGTTGCTTTAATGTAGTTGCTTCTATTCAAAAGAAGGGAGGTTTGATTTGTATTAAGTCTAAATGCCATTTAACAGCTAGCACAAGCTACAGTTCTACAGAAAAAAAAAAACCATTTTTCACATGCACTAAATTTGTGTGAGTTTGTGTTAAAACTTGCAGTATATTAATGACATCAAGAATGTATTCAAATGCTGGAAATGACAGGACACAATTGAAAAACAGAACAGTGCTAATCTGTTCCTTCTTTTATTATTATTTTCTTTGCCCATATGGGGCATTTAAAGTGCCAACACTGGCTTTATTCCAATGCAAAAGGTATCATTATTTCAGTTAGAACTTACTTAGAACCTATGACCAATATTTTCTTACATGGTGAAATCAAGTAGATAATCATTTCTAACCTAGGTTTTAGAAAAGGTTGCAATTTGATATATCTAGCCTACAGTTAAGTGGATGCAGGAGATTATAAACAACAACATTCAGGTGGGCGGGACAATGGAGCCAGAAAGCCTTTGGGAATATGTGAAATACCCTCTTCGTCTCCTGACATACGTCGGGTGGTGATATTATTTCTGGTGGGGCCACTGTACTTCTGCTTTATTAACCTGAAATAACCCTTGTATTTCTTCTAATGGACCTGGAAGCATCTCGGTGCTTTCACCTCTCTTTAACTAAGGTAAAGGTAAAGGTAAAAATTGAGTGTTCAGCCCTTCTGATGGAGGCTTAGCACCTTGCTGGACCCCTGCTCCTAGCACGCAATGATGGGGAGGCAATTCCTTGCTGCCAGTCCCTCCTGCACAAAGCAGGATACAAGTCTAGCCTAATATTTGTTAATCCATAATAGTCTGCCTTAGTGCTGTTTAGTGAAAAATATTGTGTGGTTTTGTATGGATAAACCATCTCTGTCACCGCTAATATTTGCTGTTGCAAACTGTTACTGCACAACTCTGGGAAGGTCTGTCCAGTTTGCTGCTGATTTGTATAGTGAGTGACAGCTTTGGACAAAATCCAAACCCTACATTAATATTAATTTAAACTGATGTAAGTTAATGGAGAAGAAACAATAATCGGCAGTTAACAATTTTAGTAAGCTGTCCACTCTAGCCATAGGATTTTCATTTCAAAGATGTCTCAGAGGCACTTGACATTACATGTTGTTTAGAGAAAGGGAATTAATCTTTGCTGAGTTATACGTACATTGAGGAAAAAAATACAGAAAAGTTGTAGGCTTGAAAGTGCAAGGAAAAAAATTAGTAAGGCTCTTTAATAGCTGTTTAATGTTTTTTGTAACAGAAAATGAGAGGCTATCATTAGAAAAGATCTGAAAAAATATTCTGAATGCTAATTTTAGTTTGAAATAAGCAGAGGCATGTAGCATCAAGGTATTTTTTATGAAACTGTAACTAAAGGAAGTTAATAACAGTATAATCTGTTCTCTTGGTGCGTTTACTTACTTCTATTAATTAAATGTACTTTGTATTGTGTGCCCCATTTATTACATTCTGTGTCATATTTGCTGTGACTGCCGGGGAAGGGTTATGATAAAGTCAGAGGCAATGAAGATGGGTGCTCATCTAACAGGTGCTCCACTCCCTTTGTTCTTTGTATACACATATTCAAATCACATAAGGCAGGCGACAGGATAGGACCTGTTAACTCGTTGCTGATTTCCCTAGCAAATAAACCAGCAGCTGCAGGTCCAAGCCCTGGCTTAGTGCTGAGAAGGTGGCATTTGTGTGGGACAGGATGCTTTCATGGAGCCCTTTAGCCAACTTCTTTTGGGACTTACAGTGCAAAATATATTTTCTGCTTGTAGGTAAGATAAAGTATGAATTATATTTGATTGTCATTGTGGAAATGTGAACTGATTATATCAGATTTATCTTTATGAATTTAAAGATATTTCTGTTGTATTGTCAGATGTTTTATTTCAGGAAGGTAGCCTAAACGCTTTTCATCAGATAGTGGCAACTTGTTTTGTGATTGAAGCTGAAGTTTTAGCATCTGAACAAAAATGAATGCTATACATAATCTCTACGTAAAATGTGGGCATTGATTAAATATATATAATCTATATTTAAAACTTGGGTATTGATTAAATATATATCATTACATTTTATTGAGTAACATATACATTGTGCATTCTTTTTAACAAATGAGGCTGGACAGGTTCTGAACCAAAGATTATACAGAAGCTGTTACACACTTCTTTAAAAGTTTAGAGACAACACTGATAACATTATTTTTCACTTCTTTGTGATTGATTAATTCATATGTAATATGTAAATGTAATTGGTATTGAAACTAAGTTAAGCTTTTAGCAGAAGAATGTCTCCCCGTTAATAGTGCGTTTGTTTGGTGTCTGGGTGCAGGGCTCTTAAGTGTGCATTTGTTACCCATGCAATGGATAAAAAATAGATGTTCTATGTACTTTGGCAGAAATATCCTGTGATCAAATGTTAAACTTATTTCTACAAACTACTGTAATAACCTTTTCCTATATTTAATTGTTTTTGTAAATGTCAACAGAGGAAATATATAATACTACAAATGCAGTGCTTCCTCTAATCATTCACGTATAAGAACAATTTTTCTTTTATCATCTTTGTGAACTTCACAGTTCTAGCTTATTATAGAGTCACCAAGTTTCCTTGATTTTGAGCCAAATACTTTTTCAAGACTTTTGGCTTCATAATGATTGATGGTTCATATGACGATTATTGGATCTCTTCTTTAAAAATGAAAAATATTTGGTTGATAAAAAAGTGACTTTGTTCTTTATCTACTTTGCCACTTTATTGGATATTTTTCATTAAAATCCTACAAGAGCTATTGTCACGCAAGCAGAGTGCTTTAGAGTACATCTTTGTTCACCAGGAAGTCTCACACCCTTACCCGTATGCATTTTCTAGTAAGGGAAATTGCTGCTCATACTTTATATCATGACAAGAATCAGGTGCATTGAAGACATGACACAAAGGCCACTGAAGACATTGACCTCAGCAAATAAAATTAAGTCCTGTAACAAAGCTCAGTGGAACTTTTTCTTGGGCAAAAATCCCAATCCAGGGAAGAGTATGCCTGAATTTTCCATGATATAAATGGAGATACAGAAATTGCAGCTTCCCTGGACCCATTGCATCTGGGTTGTTTGGGATTTTTTTAATAAATGAACATACTTGTAAAAAGGGGGGAAAAAAGTATTATCACTGATCTAGTAACATTTTCACCAAGTTCAGGAGAGCTGAAAGGCTATATGAACACTGGTGGAAAGCCATTGAGAATCCAAACTCACTCAGACAAGGAGATGTGCATGTTAAATTCAGAGAATGCTAAAACCTCGCTAGGCAGGTTTCAGTTTATGCCATAAACTCTAAAGTTATGTCATAGTTTTTTATTTAAACTAAAACTGCAGCCCTTGTTTTATGTCAACAACAATTCTGTTGTGCTTGCTAATACTGGTGATAGCAAAGTGAGATGGAAGCAAAGCACAGATCACTGAGCTCCAAATGGAGGTCGTTGTGGTACAACCCTTACGATCATTATACAAAAACTAGGTTTTGGAATTCCATTGTCTTGGGAAAAAGTGCCTTATATTCAGAAAGCTGTAGGGATAGGCTTAAATTTTATGGAATTTGTGCCTGATAAATATGAATTTAGTTTGACACATTGACTTGATTTTGCTATTAATATTAATTCAAGGATTAGTCATAACAGTCTTCAGTTTAAATTAAAAATTAAAATTAGTCTAATACAAGTGAATCATAGAACCTTTTAGTTTGAGGAAGACCCTTAAGAGCATCAAGTCCAGCCATAAACCTAACACTGCCAATTCCACCATTAAAGCATGTTCCTGAGTGCCACATCTACACATCTTTGAAGTACCCCCAGGGAGGGTAACTCTGCCACTTCCCTGGGCATCCCATTCCAATGCCTGACAACACTTTTGGTGAAGAGGATAACCCTCTCAATAAAGAATATTTCAGACTGCAGAAGACATGATCTCTGTGAAGACCAGAATTCTTCCATCACTGCTCCTGTAAAACCCTTTCTTTTGACAGAACACCATTCTTTAATAACTTGCCCCAGTCTCAGCCTGCTTTCTCCCTTGCCCTGCCAGCCATGGAGAAGCTCCTGTGTGATGTTGGCACTCCACAAAATCACCCCAGCAAAGCCAGAGAGAGCAACAAGAACTGGAGTTATCCAAAGCCACTCCTCAAGGGACTGAGGGGAAAATGGGGTTTCTGCCCTCACCACCTCTGGTCCTAGCTAAAACAATTTCCTTAACTGCAGATCAAAATCTCTTTCCAAGACATTACACAGAGCAAATTTTCCCTGTAAATCAAGTGGGACAAAGTTAATTTGCAGTTTCTATGCCCACAGTTTTTTAACTGCAGAGAAAATAAATTTTCCAGTGCCTATTCTCTTTTTTTTACTCTATTATGCTGTTACCTTCCATACTGGTGGTCCCAGTTATCCTGGTGCTCACAAGATCTGCTTAGGTTTTCTGCTAATTTTTTGCACAAACAGATCTGTGAGAAATATTATTTGTTTTCCATCTTTTATGGTTGCACTACTTCTGTTACTGGCATGTTGTCCAACAGCACAGTCACCTATTGACAGCTAAATAAATCCAAAAATTGAACAGCATCATGCATAGAGAATGAGTAAGTTTATGGACAGATCTTTTAGTTACACATCTCTCTGTGTTTGAGAGATGTGCTTGGCTTTATTTCAGTTGATCTAAAAATTGAAATGGGTGGTTATATAATTGGTGGGTTATGCGAAATAGATCTCCAGCATTAAATATTTTGTGAAGGATTCTCCTGAGGAGTCTCTCTTTTTCAAGTGGACAACAGCAGTTTAAATCTGATTTGTACTGTAAGGTTGTCAGGGAGCATATTAACATCTGAGAAGTGTTAGAACAAACAACAAAATACTTAATCTCCTGTTAACCAGAGTCTAGCAATCCTCGAAGAGTTGTGCAGTGTTAGAAAATTGCAAGAACAACAGGCTACAAATACTGGTAAAAAGGGGTAGGGGAGCAGGCTTCAATTTGATATGCATCATCCATTTTAGGCTTTTCATCTAGAAAGTTAAGCATGTAAACATCTCTGTCCTATGTATCCCCCACATTTTTTATACACTCTTCCTTTTTTTTACCCTGTTCTTCTCCTATCTCAGCTGAACCCCAGCCAGTCCTTTGCAAATCAAAGTCCATGCAGCCTGAAGCCCTCTGCCTGCTTCCTCTTTAGCCCCCATTAATGAGGGCTTGCCAGATTTTCTGTCAAAGGATTTCACTGTCTTTTTGTATATTTCCCTGTTAGCATCCTGCAGCATTTCCCTTGGTTTCCATGTCATGCCCTCAGAAATGCTGTGAGCTGTCTTTAGCTGAGTGTAATATTGCTCAGCTTTATGAAAAGTGAAGCCAGCCACAAAATTACTTTTTTGGGGTAGATTCTGTACAGCATTTCTGGCTACCCATGAGCCAATCCCCTCACACACCGTCTCTGCTCTGCTACTTTGCATGCCCTTCCAGAGTACCTCTGACATTAATTACTGGCATTACTGCTGCATCTGTAGCCACCGTCCGTCCCCTTTTTGTGTCCCCACCCTGACGTCCAACAAGTTTTCTTTGCAATTACCTCGTGGCAAACTGTGCACTGAAATTTGATCATTCTAACCCAAAAGATATGTACAGATACCATTTTATGCTACTGAGTTGATATTTTTATCTTTTTCTGTCACATAGGTTAGGAAATTAGACATAAATTAACCTTTAACAATTTCTGTCATAAAGAACAATGATATGAAAGTATGAATTTAAGACACAATGTTATCTCTGCATCATATTAATGAGCACAGTCACATATTTTTCATACATGGCTTCCTCTGCCCTTCCCTACCTACCCACCTCTTTCCAGGTAGAAATTCATTCCATGTACATCAGCTGGCAAGTTATTTTTTGGTTACAGGTATTTGGAAGTATGTCAAGAATCACAAAATTTCAGGTTGCAGGGACCTCAAGGATATAAGGTCCAACCAAAAATTATCATTAGCAGGACAAGAATAGATGGTGAATGGTGAAAAGCGTTGCGTGTTGTCCTGGGCAGCGCGTTCTCAGTCTCCAGTGTGTTCTTATGCAGTAGCAGATGGATTACTTAAATCACAGTTTTTACATTTCTTACTTGTAAGGGGTTTCTTTTTCCCTAGGGTTTTTAGCACTTGCAGGGTGCTTTTCAGCAAGATTGAACACAAATCTGAGCAATCAAACCTGCAACTAGAGTCAATTGGAGTTGCATCTTGAATGTACTAAAATGTCTTTATAAGTATTTTGAAAAATCCTGTCTTTAATATTTCAAATCGATCATCCAAAATTAGTCTGTATGTTTGCTATTAATTTTCTCTGGGCTCCAATTCTTCGTCTGTAAAGTCTTACCAGTTAAAATGGTGTTGTGAGATCAGTTCATTAATGTCAATTCTTTACAACATTGCTGTTCTCATGAGTGCCGTGGAAAAGTTAATGTGAAAATCAAAACCTTAGTCCCAAGACTAAAGTTTTAATGGTGTTCTATAAATATGTCTTAAGCCAGCACAAGGAAAAATTATTAAAAAAATATATTGGAAAGGCAATGATTAACTGAGGAGTGGACTTTTTGCACCATAACAGAGACAGATTTCTTGGAATACAGAATTAATAATGTGGCTGAATATTTCACTTTTGTGCATATCAACAGCAAGCCTTAATTCTGCCAATCTCCTAAGACTGGAATACTTGACTTTTGCAAGCTTAGTATTGTTTCTTGAATTTAGTCTTACAGGTACAGAGCAGTCAGCAATAATAACTATATGTAGTTTTAGTCAGACATCCATGGAAGTGCTGCTTGTCTGATTTTCAGTCAGTTTCTCAGTATAACTGGCAGAGTACCTAAGAAGCTTCTTTGTAGCTGAACCAACCCAGAAAAAATCCTAAAAACTGAGTGATCAATCCAAGATTGTTAGTGTAAGACCTAGAAATAGAAAATATTTTAAAGGGAAAATATTTTATACATTAAGGTAAATGTACGTTATCTCATTTTTGTCAAACTTTCAACAGTAAAAGATCCTTCCTTTGGCCTTTTGTATACTTTGAGGCTAGAGCTCTGTAGCTAGATCCAGCTTCAAGGTCAATGAGCTCTTGCCCCTTTCTTACTTAAAATCTGAGTTATAACCATGCAAAAAATGTAAGTTTTAGCCTTGAGGGTTTTTTCACAGTGAGAATTTCTCATTTGAGTTTTTCCAGATTTTCCATTTGTGTTTTGGGTTTCTTTATTTGTTTGTTCTTTCATTTTTATGCAGGTATTTGTTCTGCCTTAAAATTGACAGTACCATCTCATACCATCCATGGTATTGAGGGGCAACCACTTCATCTTACTGTTGACTACAATTTCAATGCTACAGCTTCTGAAATCCAGATAATTTGGCTTTTTGAGAAGTCTCAAAGTAATCCAAAATACTTGCTTGGCTCTGTAAATCAAAGAGTAGTTCCAGACTTGGAATACCAGCATAAGTTTACCCTTACACCACCGAATGCATCTTTGAGGATTAATCCATTGCATATCAGTGATGAGGGCAATTACATTGTAAAAGTCAATGTCCGTGGAAATGGGACCATAGCTGCAAGTCAGAAGATTCAAGTAGCTGTTGATGGTAAGTTAGTGAAAGATAGTATCTTCATTTTGGAAATAAAATTACAATAGTTTTGAAGTACTGGTTCTTAGTATCCAGTTATGATAGTGTCTCATTTAACACAGCCATACATGAATAAATGCTAACAATTAAGTTATGTTGTTTTCTACTGCTGCTGGAGGGAATACTAAAATATATCTTTAAGCAAAATTAATATATTGACTGATGTTTCTATATCATAAGGAAAAAAACTGAAGAGGTATAGAAACATTTAAGATTAAATTAGACAGACCTCTAAAAAATAAGATTTAATAAGTTTCTGCTGTGCTATCACAAGGATGCATTGAATTTCAAATAGTCTTTTTCCCTGAACAACTTTACCTCCTGTAACAAAGAGGAGTCATTGACTTTTGCTGGTGACTGTAGCCCTGTGTCTGTAAAAGAAGCCCAGGTCTGAATTAATGAAGTACTGAACTTCCCTCTTTAGACTCTGCTCTCTGTACTGGGGACTTAAAGAAAGTGGAAATGGGAAAGAATTATCTAAAAGGATGACAAGAGGCTTCTGTAATGTATGGATTATAGAGAGGGAACCCTGTAACTGTTGGGCTTGGAAGGAATGAGATGAATGACATCTTGAGGTGACAAAGTTGTAGCTGCCATTTAACTCCCAAAGCCATCCCAGTTTGCAGACATCCTCATGACCAGATCACCCATATTTCAGTGGTGCCCAGTGTGGGCAAAGCTGTGGGCAGTAATGCTGAGAAGTCACACGTGATGGGCAGTGTCATGCTTTGTGCTCTTTTCATTTCTGTGGACTCAGTGATTTGTATATGAGGCAAGAGGCCACGGTACACCTGACTGCAGCCTTTATCCTATTGCCAGTAATAGAAGCAGTCTGGTTTTATTTATGTACCTTAACAATTCTGAGAGTCACCAGCTGAGAATATGGCCTTCTTTTTTTAACCTTTAACTACATTTAAGAGAGAAAATTTGAAATATGAGTAATTTCTAGAGAGAATGATGATTGCTATTTGTATTATCTTGCCCATGATGACTGTAATATAATGGCCTGTCACTTTAACAACTCTTCATGTCTCTTTATTTTACAGTTCCAGTCACAAAGCCAACTGTACATACTGAACCATCTTCAGGGGTAGTGGAGTATGTAGGGAATATCACCCTAAAATGTACTGTGGATAGAGGTACAAGGGTAGCTTACCAGTGGATGAAAAATGGGAAGCGTCTCCATGCTGGCCCTAATTATATTTTTTCATCAAACAATGCTACACTTCTAATTGTTCCTGTTGTAAAAGAAGATATTGGGAATTACAGCTGTCTGGTATCCAACCCTGTCAGTGCAATGGAAAGTGAGATAATTGCACCAACCATATATTGTGAGTATATGAAATATTCATTATTATCTTTGTATGAATTATTTGGCTGGAAGGAGTGCCTCCAAATATGAAAACAGGCAGAAAACAGTTGAGCTTGTTTGTACTAGCTCTAACTTAAAACGGGATAATAAAATTATTCAGTGTTGTGTAGTTGTGAAGATCAGTCTCAACTGCAGAATTCAAATAGGAACTTCAAGATTTTCACAGATGTCTTCAAATATGGCTCAAAGGAAAAAAATAATTAGATTGTTATACATAAAAATATTGTTAAAAATGGAAACAACAAACAATATCAAAAAGCTGAGCTCAGAAAGTACCAGGCTGAAGGACTGGTATTAATGGGTTTCCTCAAGATCATTTCAAGTCCAGTCCTTTTTAATATTTCCATTAATGGCACCAGAAATAAGATAGGGAGTATCTCAACGAAGTTCATTTATGACACTAAATAGGAGGACTGAATGACATTGACAGAGTAATAGAGCTGGGATGAAATTTGCTAGTAAAAAATGAAATGGACATGCCCTTTCAGAGAATAAAAACCATGAACTTCTGCTTATAAGACTGAGATTGACTGGAAAGTAATCAAGGCAGTGAGCCTGGGTGATTGAGCTATCACAAGATATCTATGAACTGACAGCATGATTCAGGTATGAGAAAGACATTTAATTCTAGGGTAGTGAGCAATGGATTTCCAACAAGGAAACAAAGGGAATGCTGATGGCACACAGAAGATAAGACTGCATGCAGTCCCTGCAGATCCCAGAATGCTGATCTTGTACTGGAAAGAAAAAAAAGAAAGTAATGGAGAAGAGACAGAGAGACCTCTGTCAGGCTTAGCAAAATTAGAGCTGAAAGAAGTGATTGCATTCCACATCAAATGGGAAACATGAGGGAGCAAGAAGGTTTGCATAAAGACCATTTTTTTTCAGAAAAATAAACCATAAGGTAGCCATGTATTTTGACTGGAAGTGAAAACACCTGAGTAACTAATTGAGTTGGAGGAAACAAGATTGATTTAATCAGCATTCAACAATTATACTATAAATCTTAGGTCATTCTCGTTTTGGTCCATGTCGGGCATTCCCAGTACCTCCTCAATTTTCAAGTAGCACATGCTACATATATGTGACCCTGTTATGCCCTAATCCTCATGTCCTCGGGGGTTGAATTATCCTTCTCAGAGGAGAGTTGAAATTAGACAGGTTAGGACTTACTTTGCCACCAGTCCTATTCAGATATAGCCAGTTTACCCAGGGGCCCAGTGTGGAAGGCACAGTGCAAGGACTGGATCTGGATTCCTGTCCAGCCAAGGGCTGGTGCTAATTCCTGCTTTCTCCAGGCTCTGTTATCTGGCAGCTGGTAGGCAGCCCATGCTCGACTTGTTATGATTGCACTACCAATATATTCAAATCCTACATCTCTTACATCTCTAGCTCTCATATTTTCCTTTCCTCCTCCTCCTTTCATCTCCTTTCATCTCTGATTATCCATTTTGCTACCCTTTTTTAATTATAACTTGGAAGAATTGGGTAAGGGGGTGACTTGAATCTAAAGTATGAGGGAGGTCTCCACGCTACTCCAGGAGAAGAGAAAAAGACTGCCTAAATTAGCAAAGCTTAACAACGACATGGTTAGACATGAGCTGATGTAAGCTTATAAAATTGACAGCAGTGCAGACTTGAAGAAGCAGTTTCAAAGAGTCCTAAACAGGGCAAATATTAATGGAGCTTCCATCTTATTTAGACAGAGGAATCATGATACACTGTTCTACAAGGAAATAACAAGCACTGATGGAGCTTTAACTTATCAGTATTGTAATTTTAAAAAAAAGTCATATTCTTTCCTCAAGGTAGCACATTTTTATATGCCTGCTTTTGTAGAGTCACAGTCTCAGCTGACTTATGTGCTTAAAGTGCTAAGAATGAGAGCTGGAGGTGTATGAATGCAGTTCCTCACCTGCCTTTCTCACTTTAATGAGCTGTCAATCAACTTTATACAGGGCTCTCTTCAAAGAATACCTACATACAACTTGGGACACTGTATCCAGCCCGACAGCCTTCTTCCAATGCAATAAAGTCAGGTCAGGCTAGAAAAATATCTGCCACTCTTGCTTTCAGACAGCTCTGTTTGTTGCACAGCCCATATGAGATTTGAATTTCTGGCCTGTTGCACACAGGATTGTCTCCAAAGCACTGATCGCACTGACACTGGGACACTTGCTTTGACAACGTGTGTGCCCTTCAGTCCCAGCTCTGGTACTGCTTCCTCCTGTCTTCCTCACTCAATTACATGCATTTTTCAGCAAATTTGTAAAGTCTTTCCAAGTTCTGAACTGGAAACCTGTTTTTGACCTATTGTTTACCAAAATTTTAAAATCTCAAAGTTACTTAAGTGTCCACATTTCTTGAATCTTTTGCTGTTTGAGTGGTTGTGATATACAGCTCTATCAAAAACCTTGAGATTCACTTTTTCTCCATGTGTGTAAATATTATTGTATATGCATTTTCAGAATGTCCTTTGCAATTCATCAGAACTGAGGGTTTGCTTTGTGCATAATGTAAAATCTGAAAGAAAACATATTCAAAGCAAACAATGCAATGCTGAAATGCTGCAAATATATGTGGTACTCTCTATATCCAAGTCAGTGATGGGAATTGGGGTCTTACTTCCTGAGCTATATGAAGTCACCTGATTTGGTTCAACTCTGCCTGCAGAAGTAGTTTGTCTCCCAGCTCCCAATTGTCAATAACAATCCAGAACAGGCCCCGAGATCTCTGTCTGCCATATGTCATTGCTGTGGGGGAGTTACTGGAGGTGATAAAGAGAAGGTCACTCACGGTAAATACCTGCCATCTGCTTGGAAACTGTAACAGTCTCGTAGTGATAGGAGCAATTGGAAATATTCCCACAGAGCAGTAAATTGTTACTCAGAAAGATTGATTTATTATTTTACACATCATTTAGTTAACTGGTTTTACTGAGACAAGAGGCAGTTTTCTGCAGAGAATACTGGGAAGGGAAAATAGAGCTGAGGGATCCATGAAGGCTGTAATTGTGTGTTTTTACTGAGTATGAAAAGTTTTTTTTAATTCATGTCTTATTAATATTATCCTGCTTCTCCATTAGTTATGATGATAATGCAGCCTGGAACATGGCTGTTGCAGCTGTGTGACTCAGAAACAAGTTATTTCAAGACTGGAAGAAGCTGCTGTCCTGTAGGCTGCAGCAGACACTGTTGTACTGTGTTGATAGAGTTGAACTTAGCAGACTAAGTGGGATTTTTTTCCTCAAGTGTTCCAAAAGATAGAATATCCTTAGTATAAAGAGGTAATGGTTAATTGCCTGCTTTTCAGAATCATCCTTGAAGCTGTGTATGTCTGTCAGTTACCCAGTGTTTAGGGACCTTGATGTACGCAATACCCAGGAGAGGCAACAGCTTGCTCCAGGCAAAGCAGAAGGGTTACCGGATCCTTGTGTTGACTTCAGCAAGGAATGCCACTTTTCAGACTTTGCCAAAATTTCGCTATTTCTTAAGATAATCTCTCTCTGTTTTTTTCAAAGTTACTTCCCCAGCCAGTGTGTGTCAGTATTTGTATAATGATTTCTTTCAACTTGCAACTTTCATTAAAATGCAGTTCTCCGTGTTATCTCTTTATGCTGCACTGTTATGATACTGATAAAAAAGCAGAACTCAGTTCTGATTCTTTTGCAGGCTGTGGCAAACCACCCACTACAGTGAGGGGGCATGGGAACCAGTCAGCTATTCTTACCATTAATCTCTGTTAACACATATTGAAGTCATATTATCAGTGAAAATAAAGGCTAATTTTCCTAAGAAGGGAGAACTGGATTGAAGAACCACTGAACTGCTCTGAAAAGTAAAAAAAGTATGTTCCTGCCTATAAATAGTGCATGAGGGGCTTTATTTCAGTTACAAAAAATGTCAAAGATCAGTATATCCCTTCTCCTTTCAGATCTGAAAAAAAAAATGAAGTAAATACCTGTATGAGGTGAGCCCCTGTGAAAAGCTCCCCTTCCACAGAAACGTGCAGCCCAAGTGAGGTCAGCCAAGCCAGAACAGTGGGGTAATGGTCTGTACTTCACAGAAATGGTCATTACAGGGTCAGCTGGCTCTGGGAGACAATAAAGCAAGTGACTCAGGAACTGCAGAGCCTGCTGCTGAGGAAGCAGCCCAGCATCTAGGACTTAAAGAAATGCTTTGATTCTTCAGAGTGGCTGCGGCAATGTAGGTGGGAGCAACACTAATTTATGCTGAAGTGAATTTGTATTTCATTTCCCAAGTAAATATTATGTATGATGTTGGCCATTCCTTAAAATGAGACTGCAAAAAGCTTGCCACTAGGAAGTAATTAGAGAAAATTGAAAGGTTGACAAGTTTATGTTGTGAAATAATGGACATTTACTTAAACATGGACTAAACTGAGGTCATATGTGGTGGCCTATATTCTCTTGTCTAAGCCTTAACAAACAGAAAAAAACCCACAAAATGGCCTGGTGTGTGCTGTGTGCTGGTGGCTCAGGTGTTCTTGAAGAATAAATGAGTCTTATAAAAAAAGACAGACAGTAAATAGAAGTGTATATTAGAGGAAGTTCTAACAGCATCCTGAATTTCCTGGTGGGAAATAGAGTCTGAAATGTACCAGGGTGCAGCTTCATGTAGCAGGGACTTTCCCATTCAAACCCAGCTCCATTATCTTAATTCTTCCCGACAGCCATAGGAAGGTGGAGATATTACTCAATTCCTCTGTACTGTGCGCGTTTTGTGCTACACCACTCTGTGTGAGGCAGCTTTACTGATCTTCAGGGATCCTACCAAAAAGATATTCTGCATATTTTCTTCTTTGGCTCTGTCAGTATTAGGTCTGGACATTTTTGGTTATCCACATAAGTCCTCAGGGAATTAGCAACATTAAAATCATTAGGTTGTTTTGGGGCTTTTTAAACTAGAAGAAGTGATTTAATAAGGCACACTTCGATTATTATATTCTCTACATTAATTTCTTTACTTTGATAAATGTAAAAACAATTTTAACATGTAAAGATATAAAAGCCCCAATGATCTGAAATGTTCTAGTAAAAATAGCATGAGAAATATTCTTATAATATTTAAGTATATTGTTTCCCTTTTTATTTTCCTATGCAGGTTACACTAAAAATACTGATCACCTCTATTTTTTGAGTAATGAACACATGACTATAGAACAACGTATGCTTTTTCTAATTATATTCAGAAAAACAACTTTTCTTTCAGCACAAGGGCTTACTCTTGAAAAAGCATAATTGTTGGAATAGTACAAGCTTACTAAAGTAGAGGGAAAGTTAAAGTTTATTCTAGCAATTATTTATGGAAACATTTTTTGAACTAATCTAAGGCACATCCCACTCAATATTATACCTGTAAATTAGCTCCCTAAATAATTATTATGCTGTAAATTATTGCAGTGAATTTAATATTCTGAGGCTAATGTGTTCACTTTTAAATTTGCAGGAGAATTACTTATGCCACTAAATTTGGCATTGAAGTAGAAATCAAATATGTCCCTGAAGAAGATGTACTCCTTTACTTCATAGAAATCCAGCTGATTTCAGTTTTCATTTTTTTTAATCGTACTGAGAAATACATAGCCGTGCTTTTTCCCTAAACAACAATTAGACCAGTATTAAGTGGGCATAGCCTGAGCTAAGCCCAGCACAGATCCAGTTAATGAACTGAAAGCCTTTTAATTGAATGACTGAATGCCAGCCATTCTAAAGGCTAGTTTAATTTAAATATTCTAACTTTAGAGATACACTTCTGATTAAAGTTTAATGATATAATTTGTTTTTCATTTTCTCACTATATTTCCCTTTTTTTTTCAATGCAGATGGACCTTATGGACTTAGAGTCAAATCAGACAAAGGTCTGAATATAGGGGCAGTGTTTACAGTTGACATGGGGGAAGTTGTACTGTTTGACTGCTCAGCAGATTCAAATCCACCAAATACTTATTCATGGATTCAGAGGGATGACAATACCACTCAAGTAATCAAATATGGACCCCATCTGGAAGTTGTATCTGATAAAGTGGCCCAGAAGACCATCGATTACATGTGCTGTGCTTTCAACAATGTGACTGGAAAACGAGATGAAACTCGCTTCACAGTTGTGGTTACTTCTGTAGGTAAGAATGTAACTTCATTACTGTCAGTGTAACATGTGAGTGGAGCGTCAGCCCCAGAAAAAGGAAGTCATTCTTAGAATATGTATCAAAATTGAGGTCTTGCTAAGAATATAGTAAAGGGGCTTTTGGATGCTCCATGGGATACAGGTTTTACTTGCAGTGTGACACAGCTTGGAACACAACCCACTAAGACACTGAAGTTTTGTGGGATTTTATTACAGTGTTCATGTAAAGGATTTCCCTGTCATATTTATGAATCTTTGGATTGATTGCTGAGTTCTGAAGGATGCATACCTTTACTTCTCATATGCTATAACGTCAGCTCCTGTACGATTGTGTTCAACAGCAACAAAGCAGTTTTCAGAAAATCTCCAGAAGCGTAGAGCGAAGAACAAGATATTGAGGAAGTCTGATATGTCTTCTCAGTACAGATGGATACAAGTATTTCCAGATAAGGAATTTATGCTATTAATGTTCAACAAGATAGACTAGATTGCCTATTGGAAAATTTAACAAAGCGATTTCACTTGTGCTGAGCAAAGAGCTCAACCATTTGTTAGTCTGGTAAACAAGAAAAGGAGATGTCCATCATTCAGGCTGACTTACTGATTCATCATAAATCCAGGACTTTCAGTATGCTGCAAGGAAGATGGGTTGCAATTTCATAGTAAGAACATTGCACTCAAAAACTAAATATTGTGGTTAATAGTGAAAGAAAATGCAACCAGAACTATGTGTTGATAGAAATAAACATGACATTTCTCCAGGAAGTTCATGTAAGCTATGATAGTCAGCTGAGATTTCCTTTCAAAGGCCAAAAAGAAGGGAAGACTCCACAACTTCATGTTTAGTTGCACTTAAAATAATAGATTTGCTAATTTCAAATATTTTACTTAAATCTTATTAAAACATTTTATCATGTGTGTTTAAAAATATTAAAAAGATAATTTTCCCCCTCTACAGCCATTTTCTTTTTGATGAGTATTTATTCAAATAGCACTAAACCCAGATGTCAAGGCTACACTTTGCAGAGCAGCACTGAGTGATTGTAGGAGGTATGAATTCACACATAATTCATTCTCAGTGATGCTGCTCAGGCTAAATTCTGATTGCAACTGAATAAACATACTAAGCAGACTATGAAAATTGTCTATATTCCTTTTCTTTATCCCCATAATGCTAGATACAGAGCCTGGACCATGGCATTCAAAATAGTGGAAACCCCATTTTCAGTAGCAACAGGAACTCTGATGTTTCAGAAGACCTTACACAACTTCCCCATGGGACAGAAACTCACCTATATGGTGCTATAGACAGCTGCCTAATTAAACGTAAAAATTATCAATAAAACAATGATTTTAATAAGTTAGGATTACATCAATAATTGCACAAAGTTGTTGCCCAGTTTTAGCCAACATTCTAAAATAAGATGCCGTATGTCATGTACACAAATCATTTCTCAGTTTTCAATTTTAGTCAGCTTGAGTGTGTTAAATGCATGCAAAGAGCATGTCTTTGTTTTCTGCACTGATATATCTATGGAGATGTGATTTACTGAGTCTCCATTTGAAATTACTCACTTTAAAGAACAATTTTAAGGACTCATCTGATTCTCCAGCATTTGGACTTTTTCTTTCTGGGGAAAGCAGTACACTGAAGGACTATAAAAAAAATTGGTGAAATTGCAGTGATTTATTTTCCCATATCTTTGGGACACATCTGGCTAGAAATCCTCATATTTAATCTTCATGAAAGCCACTGCACATTTAGCCAGCACAATGCCAGTGAATTACGTGGAGGTGTAAATAGATGTAAGGAATTCTAGCTCTCTGCACAGGAATTCATCTACTACTGGAAACACATCCAGCTAAGTAATATACATTTTAATTGTACTAATAAATCTGGCACTAGCAAATATGCAGCATTAATTTATGTGTATCGATTGTGACATGTCCTTTAATTGCATGAATTCTGCACCATTCAGAGCAAAAGGCGGAAAAGAGTGCACAAGCAACTATGTCTGGCATTTCCTAACTTTCACATTCTTGTCTTTGCAAACTCACTGCAAAGGTTTTCCATGTGCTTTTAAGTATGTAATTCTATGCAATTTTTGTTTGTGTTGTATCAGAAAATCCTGCTGGAAAACTGCTGCTAATGCCTATCTCAGCAAAAGGCCTGAGCAAAGGAAATAAATATTTTTAATATGTTTAGATATGAATACAATCAAACATAACATGGTGGAATCACCATCCTTGGAGGTGTTTAAGGAAAGACTGGGCATGGAGCTTAGTGCCATGGTGGTCTTTGGTCATAGGTTGGACTCAATGGTCTCAGAGGTCTTTTCCAGCCTAATTAATTCTGTGATTCTGTGATAATTTATTGGTTTCTGATGTGGTTTGATAAACAACCAGTCTGTCAGTGATCTGAAAATCTTCAGAAAAAGTCTAATGGATTTTTCGTCCTCGCCTACTTTATAGTTCCTACTGCTAGGAGGATTTCCCTCCAATCTAGCACAAGCTGCTCTCTCACCCTATCTTTTGGTAGTTCAGTGTCTTTATGCCTCAAATTATAATATGCATCCTCTTTTTGTGATGCTGTAATTTGTGGATTACATTTACTGACTTTCTTTTAGCTCTAGGCACTAATCTGCTCTGGAATCTTTTCTGATATGCATATCATTGCTTTTTCAGTTCAGGAGATTTGTGGGGAAAAATAAATATTACCCATTCACAAGACCCCACGTTTTGTATCTGTTTTGTGTCCCTATGCCGGTTTACTAGCTTCAGATTAATTTAAAAAGATGCATTTTTCAGTGTTATTGTAGCACATTGTAAAGAACAAGAAATTAAATACAGTACTCATCTTCTTTGTCACAGGGTTGGAAAAGCTGGCCCAGAAAGGAAAATCTTTGTCTTCTCTTGCAGTAATAACAGGAATTTCATTATTTTTGATCCTAGCTATGGCCTTTTTATTCCTATGGAAAAGATATCAGCCACATAAAGGTATGTAAAAGTTAAGCACAGTCCAGCTTTTCTTTTGGACCATTGGAGCAAAAAGAATAATTTTTCTTTTTTTGTTCTTTTCAGTGATACAACAGAAGCTACAGAGCAGGTACAAAAATAATTCATTCTTAGGTCTGCAAGTCCTTTCCATCCAGAGAATTGCATTTTATCATATTAATTTTCTTTCTTTGGTGTATGACGTCAAACTGAGAAACATGTTTATGTTTTCTAGGGCAGAGGCTGATTACAGAAAGGCACAAGCATTTTCAGGTAATGGTAATGAAATAAGTGTGAGCATAAGGTCAAAATCCATTTTTTGAAAAAGAAAAATAGCATCCCCACATAGAGAAAAAAAAAAGTAGAGGAAAGGAAGAAAAGTGTGTTTTTGTGTTTGGTTGCACACCTCTATAATCGCTTAATTAAGATAAGACCTAAATGAGAAGTCAGCATGGGTTTAGCTCATGCCTGGAGCTCATAGCAGTATGTACTGTTCTCTTGAATTCTACCTGTTAATCCCAGTATTCTGGGATTGGAATGCCTGTATTCCACTGCTGTGACCAATATGACTTAAATCATTGTTTTTCTGGAATAGCAGTGAGAGGTGACACACCATGGGAAGATTACAACTGAAAATGTTCGTGGCATCAACTGTTACCAAAATCATGAGACAATGACATTGCAGTATATATATTTAACCTTCTACCATATTCTGTCCAATCTTTCTCTGTCCTGTCATCAGGAACCAGAGTGGTTTTTTCACTGCCTCTTTTCCCTCCACAATCCTTCCGACATGATCCTAGGCAAGAGATGCAAGAGACTAACCACCCTTTGGAAGGATATCACTTTTATCCTTATTTTATTTATTATCACTTTTATTTTTTATTTTATTTATTATTTTATTATTTCTACTTTGGTAGAAAGGATATCTTTTCTACCAAAGCATCAGAGCAGACCATAAACTGCTACATGCACAAGGATAGAGCAGTATATGAAGCTTAGGAAGGTAAGAAATTCACTTGAGCACAGAGGGCCCATCACCCTGGCAAGTCATATCAAAGGCTAGAATCTCAACATTGTTGTTAGTGCTGCAACCTTTGCTGTGGAGTGATGCCCAAGAGACAACCAAGAGCCTCAAATCTCCTGGATGGTAGGAGGGTAGATAAAGAGACTAACTACACCTAAATACCAGCTGTATCTGAAGTCCCAAATAATACTGTGGCACCTATCAGTACCATGTTCCCTTTTATTATTCTCAGCATTATAAAACATTCAGGTGGTACTGCCTCACTACACTGTAGATGTGCTGAGTTTATGAATTCAGCCTCTTTTCTATGGGAAATTAAAGTAAATTGGTCATTTTAGCCTTCCAGAATAGAGAGTATGAATATCTCTACCAAAATTGTTGCTGAGGTTAGGAAGAGGCTCCTCATTTGGTCCAAGGTGTGAGAAATCACCAAGTGCTGTGCACACCAGCTCTGCAGCTGTCCTGCCTTGCTCCACACCAGTTTAGGAGCTTCGCAGGGAAGTGGTTTAAAGCAGATCACATAACCAGTACTCGGGTGTTTTAAAAATTAGGGCAAAATACTTTGCGAATCATTATTTTCCAGGTTCATGTTACATCTCTTTTTAATCATTGTTCTAACTTCAGGACATGAAAGTGCTTCAGATGATTTTGGGATATATGAGTTCATCACATTTCCAGATCTTACCAGTGGTTCTAGGGTATGTGATTTTATATCATAAACAGACAGTTTCTCTTCTATTTCTCTAGGTATACTAAATATCTGTACTAGAATCCTTCTGTAGGTTTGCTTCTGTTGCTTTTTACGGATGTCTGTATGACACCATATTCACGGCTATTGTTTACCCAGTACTTGCTCTTTCTTTCCTGTGTTACTAGTTCAGTACTTCGTAATCGACATAGTGCAGTAAGGAATAACCAAGCTCTAAAGACAGCAATCTCCGTTCAACTACCTATATTAAAAGAATATTAGTAGTGTTGAGTAGTTGGGTAGCACTGAACCACTTGTATCACACAGGCAGGAGTATTATTGTGATGCCATTTTCTCCCTTGACCCTAATATTTCTGCTCATGCAACATTCAACCCTGGCAGTGCAGAAGAGGCTCAGGGGGGTATTTAAAGTTTAAATGTGAACTAAGTCTCAGCTGTATTTCACAAAAACTATTTTGTTAGCTTTATATATTGTGGGGGAGGAATTAAACAAAGGAGTTTTGCTAGCAGAAAAAAATCCTGCAATATTTGCTGCTTCCTTGCATTGTGTCTTTGCTGACATTACTGTATAGCAGTTGGAGATCGTTCTGATGTGATGTAAAAGGACAAAGAAAAAATTAGAAACAGAGCCACAAAGTTTAGGGACAACAGTAAAACTGGGAGGAAGTAGAAGACAGACTTTTCCCTTTGCTGGGGAAAATTGCCAGCAATGTAATCTTGTTCCTTTGGAAAGCATCAATTTGGTCAGGTAAGGGAGAGAAAGCTCTTAAAGCATAGTCACATTGTCACACCTAATTATTTTATCATTAGTACTCATAATACATGATGTCAAAAAACAGTCATATATTAATTAATTATCTACTCTGATGGAATTAGATGTTTGAAGTATACATTTATAGGGCTAAAGTGCTACCACAAATGTTAGTGGAGAGGACAGACTTTTACAGCAGCAGAGATAAAAGACTTTTAGAAAACAGAGGAGCTGAACTGTATCTGTTATAGTTTGTGCCAGTAAGAGTCTTATTAAGTTTAGAGATGAGGCCCTAAATCATTACAGCCTTAAGCACACTGTGATATTATGCTGAAGAGGGTATATTTAGATTACACGTTAGGAATAGATTCCCTACAGTGAGGATGGTGAGGCACTGGGACAAGTTGCCTCAGTTGCGGAGGTCCCATCCCTGGAAGCGTTCAGAGTCAGATTGGACTTTGAGCAACCTGGTCTAGTGAAAGATGTCCCTGCCCATGGCAGAGGGGTTGGACCTAGATGATCTTTAAGGTCTTCCAACCCAAACCTTCTATGATTCTATATCCCTTAGGCTGATCCTATCACAATATCACATTCTTGCAGGATCTGGGCCTACGTAGGTCAGGAGGGAGAAAGCAGTGAAAAGAACAACAGGATGGATGAACAAGCAATGAAATCTACTATAATTTCCAATAAAATTTCAAGAAACAGGAGAAACTCCACTGGTTTATGTTCAGCTACTCAAATTTATAGCATTGTAGATTAAGTCCACGTTTGATCCACTGCTTCATTTTAGTCAGCAGAGAAAGGGGAAAATAAGAAAATTATGATAATGAAGAACTGGAGGTTGGGTATAGGCAGAAAGACTGGTAATTCCTTATGGGTGCAGAGTCTAGGTAAATCTGTTGTCTTGACATAAGAGAAATTAATATACTTAACATATTGAACAATCAGCATTACTTGATTCATGGAAATTTGTTGCATTTCTCTTTCTTTGACCGGCCAGTGGGAGTTTTATGCTGAACCCATGCCCTGAATATTTGCTGCTTTTTTACTGTCTGTTCTCCTGCTTTTCTCTTTATTAAATGTTTCTTTCTTGACTTGTGGTACATTAATATAAAGTATTTGCTGTATTAAATGCAAAAGCTGCATCTTAAATCTTTTAAGGGGCTAAATGAATTTAAAACTATTACTTGCCTTACTATTAATGTGATGAGAGCTTACCCAAAATGAAATGTAAACTAGCAGAGACTACCTGTTCAATCCACAAGCAAAACTTTGATGAAAAATTTAAAAAAATTACAAGTTACATTATCAGTTTAATTTCTGTTGAGTCTTTTCCTGTTTGTACTTACAGTAGGAATACACTTTGCTGCTTTCAGGTTTCAAGTCAATCTGTTCCTGGCTCTGACTTTGTCGCAGGCCAGGATATGCTAAGTACGGTTTATGAAGTTATTCAGCACGTTCCTGAGCAGCCGCAACAAGACCACCAACAGTAAGTTACAGACTGTGTTCACTCACGTGGTAGCTCAGAGACAAATACTTTTGCATCCAGAACAGTTTACATTTTGGTACCTGTTTTTTTATTCCACTGAGAGAGTTATGGAAGGAAAGATATAAGCTACCTTAATTCCTCCACCATTTCCTATCCAATCCCCCACTTTTCCTCAAGACTCCAGTCTGTTGTTTTATTATGCCAGTTTTGTTAAAGTGTGAAAAACAAAAGGTAAGATCATCAAACACAGCTTCAAATGAAAATTCCCACTTAGTTTAATAGGGCACTGAAACATCATCACTTCCTACTGAACAGGTTAAATATTCAATCAAAGCAGTTTAATTGGCAGCATGGCTTCCAGACCTGTCAGCCATGTGCCAAGTAGAGTTAGGGTGGGGTTTTTGCAATGTTGAAACTGGTCAGCTGAATAATAATCAGTGGATGTTAAAATAGTCACTGAAATATTAACAGACTAGTACTTGAGTAAGCAGTGTCTCTATAGCAAAAGAATTCTTGTTCTCTGGTACCCTGGCTGGGAACTCCACAGAAATACTTTCGCTGAGTTAAATACCAGGAAGGCCCCAGCACATTGTCCTTATGTCTCACAGACCTGGTTTTGTTCAAATCACCTGCTGTGTATCACTTATTGCCATAAGAAGGGTGAATACACTGAGGTTTCTGTAGTTGTGGTATAGCTGCCATAAATCTGTTGTGCATATTGAAAGTCTTTCTTACAAATTAAGAACAGCACACAAGACTTTATTTGGTAACAAGCCTATTATATCACATTTTGCATGATTTTTTTAATGTGTTTTGTTTCTTTTATACTTGAAAAGAAAAATACACACTCCTAATAATATGCTAATCAGTTGGCTGAGTAATCAGAATGTTTATGTGACTGCATTAGCATGCAGGACTTACACTACAAAAAATTTTGTGCAGGTTATATCTTCAACTGTGTGTCCAAGTTATGTATGTAAACACGCAGCCATGCTTGTCAAAACAAGCTGGTCACTGAGAAAGCAACACTGAATTGCTAATGATGTTTTTGTTCTGCTTGAAATTTTTCACTTTGAACCCTAAGATTTTTAAAGCCAGATGTAAAAAATACCATTCATAAAGTACGTGTTTTCGTACTCTTCCTCTTACACGCCTTCCTTCTCAACTTTCTCACTTTCTCACTGACCCCTCTGAAAAAAGGAATAAATGCAACAAAATGGTAATTTGAACTTCGTGACAATTCAGAGTTCAACTTAAACTTCACAAAACATATTCTGTAGTTGTAAAGGACTCATTTGCATAAACCAATTTTTCCTGCTCTTTTAATTTTTCGTATTTTGAAAAGGAAACATAGCAAAAAAATTTCACTAATAGCACAAAATCTGCTGAGCATGATACTGAGTAAAGTACTCAGATTAGAAGGACCACATTCATGAATTTTCCAATTCCTGATCTGCTGAGAAGGAGCACTCTGAGTAGTAAATAAATAAGGACAACTAAGTCAATACTGATGCTTACAGCAGGATGCTTCAGCTTTTTGTATAAGGGAGAAACAAAACACCACAGAACAGAGAATGAAGCTGGGAAAGGAACTGCAGACTCCTGTAGTGCAAAGTAATGATTGCTTATGGATGAATCCCACAGACTTGGTAGGCAGTCATCTGTACAATAATCAGCAATATTCATGGGGAAAATGATACAAAACTTGCCTGCACTCTGCTTATGGCAGGAATCTCTCCTTGTACAAAGCAAGAGAACAGATATTATCGGAGCCAAACAGATTTGTTGGTTAAGTGGTCATTTTATTCTTATTCCCAGTGCTTCTGACTGGAACTGCTGTGATTTTACTGATTTATTAAAATAAGTATGTAAAGAAAAGTCAGTCAAAAGCAATGTTTAATTCTCAGATTTACAGTTTGAGAATTTTTCAAATCCTCTCTTTGAATGTGACTTCACCAGAATTAGCCAGTGTTCTCTCTCTTGCTCTTAGAAATCCCAGTAACAGTACCAGAAAATTCGCAGACTAGTCAATGCCTAACACCTGGGAATAGATTTTTCCACTTTTTGTCATGCTTTTTTCAGCTTTTTTATCCTTTTATTCACAAATGCACTTATGCCTTTGACACTAAATAATTACAAAATTTTTGATGCGCACCAGCTCTTGAAAGGTAGAAATACTACTGGAAAATAATTAAAATCTTTAACTCTCTTGGGTTTGGACTGACAGACTTATAACTTAATTGCAGTCAAAACATGAGGTGAGATGATAGCTGGCTTTGCACTTTTACATTCATGTGCTTCCATTAGTTGTTTTTCAAAACAGTCCTTTGTAGATTCACCTCCTCTGCTCCTCCAAAGAATCAAAGGGAAAACATGAAATCAGATTTTGAGGAAGCTGTTCTGCTCCATCTCTGGGCTCCACAGTCACAGGGAGTTTCAGGATAGTCACATACTCAAGTATTTCATTAAACAGATTCTTTTAAGCCATTTTGGTTTGATTCTTTTCTCATCCTTAGACATTTTTTTACACTAAATATAAATCCTGTGACAAACTGAACAACAGGTTCTTCCTCATATTAAAGAAATCCAAAAATGGCTGCCAAAGTTAATGAGGTTTAGTCAGCTTTCACAGATAAGCACGGACAGCTCCTAACTGTTTTGCTTACAAAAGCTGTTTGTAACTTAAGTTTCATTTTCACTCCGAATGAAGATAATTTTACATCATCTTCCTCTCCTCTGATCCATACCATTTCTCTCATATCAAGCATTAACCATTTCACAAATTTCTGCTCTGCCAGCTGTTGAAGAGCAGTAAGGATGCAAAGCCTTGCCAGGTATTTCAGCACAGGGTTGTACTGTGGACTGCACTGGCTCAGTCCATGATCACCACCACCCTTTAGCAGGTACACTGTTGTTGTACAACATGAGCAGCTTGAAATAGCTGTACAGAAAGAGCAGCAATGCAGGATGCCATATTAGCCATTATGTTATTTATGGCCCAAACCTGTGATGTCTTTTAAAAACTAGACATACTGTGCATACTAAAAATTCAGTCAAAAATCGGTGTGTTGCAAATACATCCCCAGAGATATTATTCAGGCTGAAGAACTGCTTTGTGTTTAGAACTGCTGGTTTGTTTACATGTTTGAAACTGTTCTTTTAAAGAACAGAAAAGCAGCATTGTGGACAATTGTCATATATATCTATATGTATGTTCTTTCCTAGATGTATATGAAGATACGGGAACAGGAAATCAAAGCATCTGAAAATACCAAAGTTACTTCTTTTTCTTTATGATGTATTGAAAGGAAATGCCAACAACTCCAAGAGTAGCAAAGGCGTATGCCACCTTTTCTTCAAACAGCAATTTCTCTTCAGACTGACAATCCCTTTCCTTGGGGTGCTCCAAATTGCCCATTTCTTAATTCTTTTTTCTCTTTTTTAAGTAATAATTCCTTGAAAAATATGATTATTTTTAATTCTTTTTTTTCCTTATCGGTGAATACAAAAGACAAAGGGATAGCTTAAAAAATGCGCTATAAAACCTGCATCTTTTTTTAAAAAACAATCAGCTGAGGCACAAGTAGGAATCAGGCCCAAGATGCCATCCATGCTTGTTTTATTAAAAAAATAGCAAAAAAAATAGCATACAGGAGGTTTTTATATTTGGGTTGACTTTCACAAGAGAAGACCTCCATACTGGCATGAAAAATAATAAATGCAGTATGTCAGACTGCAAAATACATTTGGGGTTTAAAATAAAGTCATTCTTTTATCTCATTTAATGTGACATAAGTTACAAGCACAGAAACTGATCTGCCAGGCAGTTACAGTTTTAAAATGTACATATGTATATTATTCAGAATAATGTGTTCTCATTAAATTGTGTTTCCTTTGCATTTGAACTGGTTTTCTATTTGCTGCTGAAGAGCCCATCTCTCATTGACTAGGAGAGCAAGTAGTATTCAAGTTATTTCCAAAAGCTGCAGAAAGTTCAGGCTATTTGTACGTTAAAATAATTCTCCAGTGCAAATGAAACTAATATTACTCTGTTTAAACAGTGTGCTAAAAGTCCCTTTGCAAATAGAGGAATAATCTTCCAGAAGCTTCTGTTAGCTGACTTCTGAATCCTGCAGGAAAATTCACTATTATTTCCACAAGGTCAGCTATTAGTTTGTGTCAGTTAGCTGCAGTCAAGGAAAAGAGGAAATATGAACAGAATTAATCTACAGGGGAAAAAAAGATACTTCAGGAACAGTTAATTGTGCAGAAAATGAGAAAGCATACAGTGTGTCCACCCTTTAAGACAGGCTGTATGGTATTATTTAAAGCACTCTGCATTATGAAAAATAATTTGCTCTTATTTAAAATATCTCCTTAATCCATATTTACTAAATATTATTCCTGTCTCCATTTTTCAAAGACAAGGAAAAGTAACGTGGTTTTCAGTGAGCATTCTGGTCTTGTGAGGCTGATAAAAAAGGGAAAAAACAATTGCACCATTGTGCTTGAGGAAAATAGGATTTGGCATTTCACAGAGGCAGCAGGTGAAGCCCAAATATGCGAGAAGTAGTGACATGATCACAAAGATAACGTAGTCACCAGATTTGCTCCCTAAGAAATAGCCATCTGACATGAAGACATCTAAGGCTTCATCATGAAGGCTCTAAGTAGAAACATTTGGGCAGAACTCTGAAAGACTGAGAAGCTTAGAGAGTTCCCCATAAATTCTTCCATTGTTCAGCCAAAGCTGACTTCATGTGTGTTTCAAATATGGACAGCTCTTTGGGATTTGCAAAGTCTGATTTTCACCCTCTTTTCTCCTCCTCTTCTTGCTGGAGCAATAATTTTAATTGCTCTGAAGGGAACATGCTGATTTCTGAAGTGCTTGAGACCATTCCATCTTACCACATTGCATGTCACTGCAGGCCATAGGGCAGGAAATGCAGATAAATTAAGAGAAAGTAGTTTCTCCACCTCTGGACCCTCTGTATTTAAAACTACCAGTCATATACATTTTTCTAAGCTTGTGTGGGGAAAAAAGAGAAATCAGGTCAGTATCAGTTCCAGTCTACATTCTTTTAAGCTCACTTAAGCCCATGCCTAAGTGCATTTTAAGGGTCCCAAAAGATTCTGTTTCAGAATCTGTGTTCATGTCCCAGTAAAAGACGAGCAAACTGTTTCGGATTAAGCCATTTGTCAGTAATGTGAGATGACTTCAGCAGTCCAATACAAAAATCCACCTTAACCCTCTTTTAAACTTCTGAAAAGTGCCTGTAAAAATACCTGTAAATTTAATAAAACAACTTTGTTTATGCATCACATAATGCCTAGTAGTTCCATGTGTCTGTGCGTTTTCACTGGAAAGGACACTTATCATTAGGTTTGTAAATAAGAAACAAAAACCTGCCTGTTGCAAGTAAAATGTCCCCTGAAGGCCCTGTATGCAGGTCGTGGCTGCCACATTCCTAGTCTCCACTTACAACAAAAATTTACAGAGAAAAACTCAGCTAGGAGGGAAATTTATTTTACTACAGAAAGAAGAAAAACTGGCTTAAATAATTCTTCTAGCTATGGCAGCAGAACCAGCTCTGCATATAGGAATATGTTATTGAAACAGACAGAGAGCAAACACAGGCAAGTCATCTTCTGCTTATAATATATTGTTCTCATCTGTTTTTGTTTCACTGTGTCTTGTGTATTACTGACTGTTAACCAAAAATACACTGGCATAAATTTCTATTCAAACTGTGCTCATTCTTTACAGTTCTTCCAAAATTTGCACAGTGCATTGAGCTACTTTTGGTGGAGAAATCCATTTTGTGGAGGTATAAAAACAGTAAATTGTGAGGAAAAAACAATTCTGAAATGTCACAGAATCTTAATGGATGACAAAGAAAACCTTTACATATTGTACTCTTGCCCCTTTCTCACTGGTACCACAACATTCAAAAGAGATTGATAAGCTTTTATTTATGGATGTAAAATCTATTCCAAATTTTACCAAAGCAAATGGAGTGTGTGTCCATTGAACTAGATGATGTATACACTGGGCAGTTCAAATATGAGATGGGGATAATGAGAAAGCGGTGTGAAATGGGACAGGGAGGAATTCAAAAAATCCTGTCTCATTTTTTCCCCCATTCCTTTTGGTGGAGGCTTTTGCCATTTCATTTGCCTGCTGATGAGGGTCAAGAATGGCTTTCTTTGATGAAGTAAGGCTGTGGACTTGAAATCAAAGGTAGGAAAGATAAGCCATAATTCTGGAATTCTGAAGTGTAGGAACAGCAACAGAAGTCACAGCACCTTCAGGCACTTGTACCATATCACAAGGTGGTGTGTAGTACTTGGTCTTTCTTACTACATATCTTAAAAGCAATTCATAAGAATACTGAAGAATATCAGCTTTCACCACTGCTCGTATGGGAATGCTCTATCTTGCACTTCGTTACGGCTTTGAAATATTAACCCCTTACAGGCCATCAGACTATATTTCACAGTCCTTTTAAGACTGCAGCAAGATCAAGGAGGCCAACAGTATCCTTGGCAGCATTAGGAGAAGCACTACCAGCAGGTTGAGGGAGGTAACCCTTGCCCTCGGCACTGCTGAAGCCACGCCTGGAGTGCTGAGTCCAGTCAGTGCTAGGCTCTCCAGTACAGGACATGGACACACCAGAGCAATCCAGCAAAGACCCACAATGATGATGAGGATCATCTGACATAACAGTGGTGAGTTGAAAGAGCTGGGACCTGAAGAAGAGATGCCTCAGGGAGATCTTACCAATGTTCATAATATAAGAAAAACTTTTTATACTGTCAAGATGGTCACAGACTTCTGCACAGAGAAGCTTTGAGAGTCTCCACCCTTGGAGATATTATAAACCCAGCTGGATGCAGTCCCAGGAAACCTGCTGGAGTTGACCTTTGTACTAAACGTTGCACTGGACCATGCCATATAAGGAGACAAGCTGGGATGCAAAGCATAGAATTACAAGAGTAGTTCTTTTATTCATGCACATGAGGTGTCCCTTTCAAAGCAGTGCAGGCACTCAGGTGCACATTTCACTTACTGCTGATTAACAAACACACACTAATATTTACTAATCATAATAAAACTTTGCAAAGCAACTACATTTTGATGATGTCATCATCCACCTGCTTCTCTATTGATCAGATGCACCCAGAGTCAGTCTTGCTATGCTTACTTATCTATAGTGACAGACAGTGGGAGGGTTTCAAATACATGTTAGAGGGGCTAGAATGCTAGCATTATCTTGGTTTCCCAGGAGTATCTTTTATTCTTCATGGACAGTTATTAAAATTCCAAGAAGCAAAGTCCTTATCTTGGGAACCAGGTTGTCCTTCTCCTTACAGAGCTGGGGTTCTTTAGTTTGCTTGCTTAAGCATGACTATTCAGTATCCAATGTAAACTATACATATCTTTTAAAGAAAGTTAATACCATTTTATACTACAAAGATTAATTGGTGTAGTAGTTAGGGAATGAGATTTTCCTAAGACCCTGCTTTGAGCAGGAGTTGGACCAGATGATCTCTAGAGGTGCTTTCCAGCCTCAGTCACACTGTGATTCTGTGAGCTCAGGTAGGGAGATGATTAGTAGGTAGATCTCAGCAAAAATGACACCAGCAGTTACAACACAATGAGTTCATATTAATGTAAAGGAAATGTATGCTTCCATTTAACACCTCCTTAAATATGCACGGCCAGCTAAGCAAGATATGATGGCAAAATATAAGCACAGTACTGTGCATGTACCTCCATGCTTTACCTGTAGAAAGCTGAGCCTTGAAAAGGAGACACCTCATTGTTTTATGATCTCAGGTTAAAACACTTTTTAAAGTAGCTTTATTCTTTTTTATTGCTTTTTTGCCTTACTCAGATAAAATACAATCAGGTATTTTCTATGGAATTCCTTCAGTGTTAGCACGATTCCTTTGGAAATCTGTCACCAGTACGCTGCTATCAATGCATTTATATTGTACATCTTTCTGGGAGCTGGAGGGCAACGGCTTCCCACAGGACATGGCAGGAGCTTCTGGGAACTATGCTTGGGACAGTGAGAAGGACAAAGGGAAAGGAGCTAATAGTAGTAAACATTAACTTTCTGACAGATGTGCAAATTTATCATGTCCCATGTGACTTGTACATTCAAAGGGGGACTGTTTCCTCAATACTGTGTCCTGTAAGAGGCTTCTTGATTAATAGAAGCTACTTTCTAGGTAGCTAAATGGCTGTATTGAGAATACTTTTGCATCCAGCCACATATTTTTTTTAATGCCATTATATTAGAAGGCCCTTGAATGCCCAGTCATGATGTATTTTTGAGTATATTCTCTACTCACACACAAAAATGTACACACTTAAAAATGCTGTTCGTAATCATATTTTAAAAACTTCAACGTGCAGTACTCAAAATTTATCACTGGCTGACAATGTAAGAGTCCATGTCAGTTTGTACAGAAATGTTTTTCTCAACAGGTAGTTCTTCATAAAAACTCCTGAATGTATGAAATGAGCCCAGCTCTTACAGAGGAGTCCAGCTCTGTCACTGCCTTTCTGTGGAGACCACAAGGCTTTCGTAGAAAGAGACGGAACTGTGGCAAAAGTTTCCAAATACATCACAGACAGATTTAAAGGGATCCCATTGTAAGCAATGAAACTGATGCAGCCTTGCAATGGAAAGTGACAGTTGTGCTGTGTCATTAAATATTGAGGAAAAAAAGCAAAGGATCATTTCTTGATTATAATCTGTGGTAAATATATAACAGAGAAGGAGCAAAGAAGACAAATAAAAGATTAGACACCTGAGGAGGCTGTTCAAGTATAAATCCGTATCCCAGTTCAGTTAAACATGAAATGCAAATACCCGCATGTTGGAAATCCTGCTCCACCTAAAAAGATAGTATGTATGTATCTCCTCAGGCTATCTGCTGTGTTCCAGGGCAAAGTACAAAGTGCTGGTCACAGAGGATCTCTAGATTCAGATACAATTAAATGTATGAATATTAGGGCAGGGCTTCTGAACTAGAGTACCTCATTACAACAGCATACCCCAGCCAAATATAACATATGTTCTTATTTAGGAAAGTACTGTCCAATGTCAACAGTGGTATCTTCATCAAGCTACAACTTTTATATTTCTAGTAGGGCTAAAAAGTAGCTCCTATATAACTTTTTTTCATCTTAATAGTAATGGAATAAGGTTGTCTTGAAAAGTCAAGACAAACGTTTATCTGGGAGAAAACAAAAATTGTGTTGGGCATCTTTCATATGTTTTCCTTAGAGCTACACTTTTTTCTTTAACTTCAGCTTGCTGATTTTTTGTATGCTGATTTATCAAACCATATTAAAATCAAAAATTGACTTTCAATCACTTTTCAAGTCCTTTAAGTTTGTCATGCTTAGTCCCATCCACAAGTTGTATCTAAAAGTACAGAAAATTCCAAGTACCTTCGAATATTCTGGACCTCTATTCCAAACAGCAGGCTGGGACTGAGAAAACTAGATTCCATTTGAAATTCTTTTCAAGTGTGTCTGAAAAATATAGCCAAATATGGAAAGCCTTTGAGAAGCAAAATAAATGAGGAAAAAAGTTCAGAACAAGCCTAAAAAATATTTTATCTTGGTGAGAAAAGATACAGAGAAAGATGAAGTCCTCCAGTATGTAGAAAGATTTATTCTAACAAAAGGAGCTGGGATCACTTTATCTCTAATAAGACATGGAAGAGGATTTCTTCCACCGGCATGGTCTGCTCTGTGCTCCCTGAGTAAGGAGCTCAAGCAGCCTCAGAGAAAGCTGACCAGATCTGACCTGTTCGTAGACGAAGCTGACCCATAACATTGCTGCAGTTCCTTGGACCAGCTTGTCCCACAATCATCTAGTGCAAGAGAAGAGGCCAGAACTGGGGGAAGGAATGATTGTCACATCAGCCCATACAACACAGCTCAGGGAAACACAGTATGACACCATACATTCAGGAAACAGCTGCAATTTAAGAAAATTATACTAACACCCACAGACGGGCTCAACAGATAACAGGCCTGCAATAATCAAAGGAGTACAGCTGCTCTTTGCATGAGCACTGAGATGATGTAGATGCAGGCTAATGCCTGTGGGATTCCCTGAGGCTGTGAGCTCATCAAAGTGCACAACCAAGAAAGGCTAGTGTGAGTCTCAATCAGTTCTGCTGGCTGATAAATCAAAAACTACAGAGAAAGTATCCACACCAACCTGATTACTGCTCCTAGCAGGTTCTGCTGTCTCTGGACTTGTTTCTACTAGCATTACAGTGCTTGCAGGACTCATTCCCAGGGAAAAGGATCTTTTACAGTTCATTGAACTTTTCCTATTTGGAAACTGAATATTTAAGTAAAGGCCAGGGAATATATCTTCCTGTGGGCAGGGCCTGTGGCAGCAGGCAAAAGAACACGAAGAATGCAATGCAGTGATCACTGTATATGTATTTGTGGGTATTTCTGACTGGCAATTGAAATTTCATTCTCATTTCCTTTCTTTAAAGAAAAGTCTTGGGAAGTGCAATCCTACAAGGAAGAGTAACATGCAGGAAGTTTTGAGAGAGGATGATAGGCAAACAGGAAATTATGACAGGCATGGACATAAAGTCATGTCAGCATCAGGGAAATACAGACCTATGTGACTAGTAAGACTTGTTAAAGAAAAGTTCATAGACTATTACCAGAGTAGACACAGAAGTTATTTTCCTCTGAAGAAAAAAAGCCCTGGAGGCTTCTCTGTGACCCCCACACATAAGAAATAGAGCAGAGGCTGGAACAGATAAATATCAGTGAGTACCAGTAGGAAAGCAATGAGAAACAGCATAATAGAGGATGTGTTGTAACTTAGGAAACAAAGTAAGGAAAAAAGCTGATTTTTTATTTTTTTTAATGGAAGAAGAAACAAGTTTAGTAAAAGATTAGGCAAATGTGGTGCTTTTTCACTAGTGAGAAGGGCTCAAGGATCTGACTGGACTATTTCAGGTGTCAATGCACAATATGATAGGAGGAATTATTAAGGTGACAGAAATACAATGAGGTAATAATCATGAATTAGAGGTGTCAAAAGATAGAGTAAAGGCTGAAATCACAGAATAAAATTGTACATGTAATGATTTGTCAAATATGAAGAAATTAGAGGAAATAGCAGGAATAAAAATAACTCTGGAAACCTTTATAACTGGAAACTGGAGAACTGCTGGCAGTTGGATCTACAGATCACACTGGAAATAACCAGTGATCTCTAATTTCAATAGGTAAAGAAATGCAGAAGGAACAGTAACATTACAGGAATTACTAATATACATTAGAGAACAAATTCTGTGAGTTGCAGTGGACAATAGGATTTCAATGGTGAGTTTCCACACCAGTCACTGAGAAACAACACAGTATTTCTGATTCAGTTTTGCTGAATAATGAGATTACAGGGTAGACCTGATGCACAATGAGAATTTTTACTTTAACAAATAATGAAGTCATTCCGGAACAATTGATTTTGTGCTAGAGAACCACATAAATAAATTCCATGCTTAAATGTCTGCAAATGGCATCTGAAGGAACAAAATTTGTGGGAAAGTGATGCTGCTGATGGCCAAATAAGCAAAACATACCATACCAAAACAGCAGACCTGGTTAACTGATTAATGGATATAGCTAACGCATACACAGAAACAGATGAAAAAACTGCAGATATCCATATATCTGTTAATATCAGGATATATAGTCTGCACAACCTCCCAGCCAGCCACCTCAAATATGGGGTAGGCAACCTGGAACACTGGGCAAGCCTCCCTAACTAGCAGCAGAACTGTCACCCTATGAACTGGGATGAAGATGGGGAAAATCAACAGCGCCTCTGGGACAACAGCTTGGTTTGGGCATCACTTGGATTCCTATATATGAGAAGTAGACAGCTGCCTCAGCAAGCACACTCAGCTACAGAAAGCAAACTTGAATGATCTCCAGGGATGCAGGCTATGCCTCTGCAAAAAAAGGCCCCTGCCAGAGAAAGCAGTCTCTCTCCCCCAAACAAAAAGGGTGCAGCAGTGTTCACGTACAAAGTGCTCAGGGTCAGCAGCATCTAAGGCAGATGCTGCACTTCATGGTTCTTGGGGTTCTCTGAGTCCCACAGTCTAAGTCAATGACAGTATTATTATTTCTTATAATTTTTCATAGCAGAATGATTAGAATAATGACAGAGATGTACCATATCCTGGGAAGGTGACATATTTGTTATATCATATCAAGCATTGTTTATCTCCTTAGGCCTTGACATGAGAATATACAGGATTGTTGAATGTACAGCCATACCATTCAATCTATTGAGGATGCATTCCAGACAAGTGCAGCAATTAGAGATTCAAGGTGTAAGAATTTTCCCAATAAGAATCTGTGCAATAGCAGATGGGTGCATGCCAGAACTTTGGAAATACACACAGCTAAAGTATACAGGAAAGTGTATAAGGATCGAAAGCAATAGTAGTACAAACAGCATCAACAACTGAAAGAGATGCTGGCTTTTCCACAGCTGGCTTTGTGGTGGCTGGAGATGCTCTTTGCTGTCTAAAATGTGCAGTGTTCTGGTGACCTCACCCAGTTTTTCTCAGAGCAGGTATCGTTCTGATGGATTGTGGTGAGTTGACCTTGGCTGGCTGCCAGATACCCATGCGGCCACTCTCCCATTCTGCCTTCTCAGTAGAATAGGGGAGAAAATAAGATGCTAAATCTCTGGGTCAAAAAAAAAAGACAGGGAGATGACTTACCGGTTTCCATTATGGACAAAATGGACCTCACTTGGGGAAAATTAATTTAATTCACTGTCAAATAAAATAGAGTTGAATGGTGAAAAACAAGGTAAAAAACTAAAACATCTTCCATCCTACTCCATTTACCCAGGCTCAACTTCATTCCTTCTTTCCCAACTCTCCTACCTCCTTCATCTGCCACCCCAAGCAGCACAGTGGCATGGGGAATGGGGGACTGTGGTCAGTTCATAACAGTTTGGTCAGTGCACAACTGTTTCTCTCTGCATTTTATTAGCCAAGTATTACTCAGATGGTGTTTCCTAATTTCTCACGTTTCTGGATAGCAGCTCAAGACAGTGCTGTGTAAGTGTTTTAAAAAAGACATACCAGAATAGTATTCTTACCTAATTTCCTGAGAGAACAATGATTTCCCAAACAGGAAGTGACGAAGAGGCAGACCAGAAGCAGCTTTGTTTGGTAAAAGAGAAAGTAATAGGAGCAGAAGGACCTCCCATACACCCTGCACCTATATCCTCCCATTTCTCTGCAACACCCAGCTTGACTTGCCCAGTTGACAGCATTTAGACACAGTGTTGGAAGGGTAAAGGTCCATTTTGCCAAGGAAAAGGTAAGGAAAAATAAATATTCTCTATCAAGCACTGTTCTTTGTCTCCTCTAGAGATGAATGTTTGCCACGGGGAAAAACTGATCATACTTCTATCAAAACACTTTTCCTTCCTTCTCTTTCTGACCCTAGGCTTATGTTAGAAGTTTACGAGGTGATTTTAAACGGTTTTCTCTCCCATACTCTAGAAGAGCAGTTCAGCTGAATTTTAGCTGTTGGGTTTCCTGTTTGAAGAAAATATGTGTGTTGAACAACTGTAGGAAAAAACCTGCAGAACAGAACAGTTACAGTAAGTACATGCATATTTACTTCTAGGATTAAATGTTTTATGAAGATCTGATGGCTTAGTTTGATACCATGTGTTTTGGTTGGGGTTTGCAGTTTGGATTTTTGGGTTTCTTGAGACATAAATTTTATATATAAAATTACCCATAATCTACTAAGATACAGTCTTCCAAATCTGTTGAATGTCTGCACATGCAAAGTTTTTGTTATGAGATTACAGTGAAATAATCCTAAGGAATATGACCTCAAAGAAAGTATTCTGCAGAAATTATGTGATTCAGTTGTTCCATGTTGGAAAAGGTCATCTTTCAACTATTTCATTTGGCCAGAATCATTAACTGGCAAGTAACATGAAAGATACAAACACTGCGTCTGTGGAATGAAAGTATCCGGTTCTCTCCAGCACAGGAGAGATCTCATCAGGGGGATTCCAAACACTAAAACATGGAAAAACTGTTATAAGGACATAACAATGTTTGCTTTTATATTAGGATTAAATTGTACCTCTATTAAAATGTATGGATTGGGTGGGAATTCAAATCACTCTTTTATGTTGCCGGGTTAAAGACTGTCTCCAAGAAGTGCTTTAGTTTCAGTTTCGTTTCTCAGCTTTCAAGTACCGTGGGTGGAGTTACCAGTGAATAGCAATAGTTACTTCAGCCACGGAATAAAAACACGCACCCTCAATTTTTGACAATATGTGCTAACCATAGTAGAATTTTAAGGAACTAGAAACTAGTTTTTCTTGGAGCAAAAGGGAGACTCCATAAAGGAAAAAGCTACTGCAGTCTACCATAGCTCACAGCCCCACTCTTTTTTCTCTGCTCTCGTCATTTGTTAAATCAGGAGGCAGCTTGGCCGAAAGTAGGACAGCTGTTTTCCCCTACCAGTTATAAGAAATCTTTACTATTGCTTCTCAATAAAGTTTACAGTTTAGGAAATCAAATAGTAATTTAAGGAAAGCATGTCACTGGAGTGGCCTAGATAACCAAGAGTACTTTCAGAAAACAAAGTTTCACTGAAAAAATCTAAGAAGTCATTTCGTTTGAGAAACACGGAGCTATGAACAAGAAAAGGTGCCTGACACCTGGGGGCAATTACTACTAATGCCACAACTATAGGTGGGTGCAATTCCATAAGCTTAAAATTTCAGAAGAATGAATATAATTCTCCCAGAGGAAGTGAAAGGATAAAGTAAAACTAGATGCTATTAAGGGGGATTTTTTATTTATTTCTTTCTTTAAAGTTTCTGCAAAAAGTCCACATTCACTAAGACCAGTTAAAATGTAAGATGCTGTTCTTCCTGTCACATCCTAAAATGAAGAAATTAATGGTTAATAACAGCAAGGAAATATGTGTTATTCAGCTAATAGGCAACTGTTTCACTCACTTGTTTAGTAATTTTGTGATTTTTTTTCCTGTAAGAATGGAAAAGGCAACCACTAAAGAAAATGAGAAATCATATTCATATCAGCATATTGAACAGTGGACAAAAGAACAAGTCAAACAATGGGCAACTGAAGTAGCTAAGATTGACCAGGAACATGCAGAAATCCTGTTTCACCAAGCTGTGACTGGCTTTGCTTTGAAGAGGATGACTAAAGCAGATCTTGTGGAAATGGGCATACCTCATGGGCCTGCTTTTCAAATCATGTGCTTCCTGAAAGAGCTTGATATTCTAGGTAAGGGTTCAAACCAGGCTGTGGAACAAGAAGGCACTGAACAGAGTTTTGATGGAGGAGGAAAAGATGGAGAAATGGCAAAGAAAGAGTGCAAGAACTGTGAACCACTTAATCCCAGTATACTGAAGGATTCTAAGATGGAGCCCATAGAAGGCACAAAAGACATTAAATCAGCTGGCAAAAAGAATGAAACAGATGAGCCACTATCAAGCAGCCAGCAGCCAGCTGGAAAGATGTGTATGCCACATCCTTTCGATAATTTCAGTGATGGTACTCGATACACACAGTGTAATATTCTTAATGTCCCTGAAACAGGCGCATCCAATCTCATGGATCCAGCACACGAATTCAAATTACTTACCAACACTGAGAATGCACTGGAAGATGAAATCATGATGAAATTTAGCAATGAAGTATTTCGATTTGCTGCAGCCTGCATGAACTCCCGCACAAATGGCACTATTCATTTTGGAGTACATGACAATCCACATGGGAAAATAGAAGGAATAAAAGTTACCAACAAAGAAGTATACATGGAGCATTTTAATAAATACATTAAAAAGTACTTTAATGAGCCCTACACCAGCATTGCAAAACGTTGCATTAGACCACCTAGATTTGTGGAAGTATTATTACAAAATGGAACTTCATCACATCTCTTTGTCATTGAAATAGATGTGGTTCCCCAACACTGCCTCTGTGATACAAAATATTTCTGCATCAACACATACGAATATAAGAGTAAGAGTTGGAAAAAAGCTGTCTTCGTCCGTGATGGAGCTAGTTCCACAAATATTTACAATACAAAACAGTGTGAAAAATTTAAAGGTTCCTTGACAACTTTAGCAGATTGTCGTAAAAGAGCAGAAGAAGAACATAACTTTAAGGCAAAGAAGTCACCAAATGAAGGACTAAAGCTAGTTAGTCTGCTCACAGGTAACAGGGACTCACTAGATAACTCTTACTATAACCACTACATTTTAGTAACAAACAAGTGCCACCCAAATCAAACTTCAGACTTAGACTTCTTACATGAAATAAAATGGTTTGCTGTGCTTGACTTTGATTCTGAATCAGAAATGAATGGTGTGTTTAAGACTTACCAAAAACATCGAAATGCCAAACTTCACTTCCCAGATTACTATGAACACATGGGGGGTTCAGTTTCTGAACAAGCTAAAAGGCTAAAACTACGTCAGGAGACCAACTGGATTTTCTGCAATGGTGGATCAGACTTCAAAGGCAATAATGAGCTACCACTGGATCCCGCTTCATGGCAACGAGACAGAGCTGCTGGTGTCAGAAAAATTATTTCCTTTCTTTCACACAAAGATGTAAAGCAGAATGAAAAGTTTTTAATAGTGTTTCTTTTGCTTTCCATAGTAGAAGATTCAGCAGATCCCCTTACTGAAAGTTTTATGACATTTTACCAAGAATTAAAGGGACTACAAGACATGGTCTGCATTTGCATAGGTGCAGGTACATACCAGCGATGGAAAGATCTTCTTCATGCTAGAGGCATCTGTGAGGAAGCCCTCTCAAAGAAATGTGTTTCTACTCTAACGCTGGAAATGGTAAATGGTACCATCATAAAACTAGCGTCAGACATGCAATCTTCTGAAAGACTTCTGCCCTCTGTTGATCATTCTACTGTTCGTCTTCTAAAGAACAAAGAAGATTCCATGGCAGCATTAGAAATACTTTGTGAAAATGAATGCAAAGACACGGAAATAGAAAAGGATACAGATAGATTTCAAAATTTCCTGAAAGAGCGAGAAGAAGAATTTTATCGAGGTGGTAAAGTATCGTGGTGGAATTTCTACTTTTCAGAAGAAAACTATACTTCAGATTTTATTAGAAGGGACAGTTATGAAAAGCTTGAAGACCTAATTGTGTCTTCATCTGACAGTGCTAACGACTCACCTGTAAAAATTATCAACATTTACCACCACCCAGGCTGTGGTGGGACAACATTATCTATGCATATCCTTTGGAATTTCCGGAAGCAATTCAGATGTGCTGTTCTGAAAAATAAACCACATGATATTGGAACACAGGTGACAACTTTACTCACCTGTGGAGCAAATGACAACACAGGTTATTTACCAGTGTTACTTCTTGTGGATGATTTTGAAGAGCAGGAAAATGTCAATGTTCTGCAGAAAGAAATTCAGACAGCTATAACAGAAAAAGGCATTCGGTATGTAAAACCTGTAGTGGTAATTCTAAACTGTATGAGATCTCAAAATCCTGATGAAAGTTCAACCATCAATTTCTTGAACAGTGTTTCTTTAAAACAAATGCTTTCTGAAAAAGAGCAAAGGGCCTTTGACCAGAAACTAGAATATATTGAAAAGGTGCATTCAAATTCTGCCAATTTCTATTCATTTATGATTATGAAGAAAAACTTTGATCCACAGTATATAGAAAAAGTGGTAAAAAATACCTTGCATGACTTAGATACTGCCTCTAAAGCAGCACAACTTGTTTGCTATCTAACTCTGTTAAACTCGTATTTAGTGACATCTATGATTTCAATATCACTATGTGAAGAATACTTAGGAGTTAATTCTCGAGACACAGGCTGTAATAAAGATAAACTAATAGAAAAGATGGGAATTTGTTCCAATATCCTAATATCTGATCGGGTACATAAACACATGAGAGACAAAGGTCTTCGTATCATTCATCCGTTGATAGCATCTCACTGCCTAACAGAATTGAAACTAACCTATGGCTTGTCTAAAAGTGAAATTACATTGAAGTTATTGAAAGAAGATTTATTGTTAAAGGAAAACAAACTTGTTCGTGATATACAAACCCTGCTGATTACTAGGCAGCGCAAGGAGCATGGTGATGAGTCTGACACATCATTTTCCCCCTTAATTGAAGCCATTCATAAGGAGGAAAAGCGTGGTGATGTGGAACGTGTGTTAGAACAAGCATCTGCTAGAATTGAGCAGAATGGTTACATTTGCCAAGCCCTAGCAAGGTTCTACATTAAAGAAAGGAAATTTGACTCTGCATTACACTGGGCCAAAGCAGCCAAAGAAAGAGCACAACACAATTCATACATATTAGACACACTAGGTCAAGTCTTTAAAAGTAAGCTCAGAGACTGGGTAGAGTGCAAAGAAAAGAGTGCAGCCCTGACAGCTGGGAAACTGGAATACTTGTTAGACCTTGCTGAGAATGCTTCACAGGCTTTCCAAGAATCTCAGAGGCAAGCTGAAAATGCAGTCAATGAACAATATTTGCAGCCTCAAAAACTTAAAAGAAAGTTTCAGGTGTACAATACCGCTGGCTATCAGGGAGAAATAGAAACTGGTCTTTATGTTATTGATGTCCTTTGGCATGTTCCTTTTTTCAGCAAAAAAGACTTACACTGCAGAAAAAATATGACAAACTATCTGTCAGGAAATAGTGTTTTGAATGTAGAAAACTCGAATGAAGACAATGAAATGTTCAAGGTTCTTACACATTATTCCAGTTTTTTATGTAATTTGCGATCAAGGTTGAAAAAGGCATTTGACTTTTTTGAAGACTACTTTGTGCTTTTCAAAACACAGACCAGAGAAAAAGAAATGGTAGAAGCAAAGTTGTATGGGAAGGTTCAAGAATGTTTTACCAAATATACAGAAATATTTTGTGATTTCAGTTTTGAACAACTGAAAAATAAACAGGACTCAGAGTGGTCCAATTCTCAGTGTATAGAAGCATACAGGGATGCTGTGGAAGCTTCCAGAGCACATTCATTTTCTGGCATTTTGAAATACCTTCACAGAAATCACAGAAATGCTGACAGAGAAATAGAAGACATTGTAGGAGCATATGCCATTTTGTGTGAGAAGGATGAACAAGCAACTCAGAAAGACAAACAGAATTTGATTTTGGCAAATATTGTTCTCAACTGCATTAAACCTAAATCTGCCAAGTTACGTGGTCCTAAGGAGTTGAAGAATCTGCTTCTAAGCATTCTGCAGGAAGTGGAACAAACATCGTGGTGTGTAGAGCCTTTCTTCTTAGCCTCCTTGTTGTTCTGGCCCCAAAATATAAAACAACTAAATGAAGATTCCAGGAAAGTGAAAACTTTTGTTGAACGCTTAAGTGAGTCTTTCAAAGAGCTCTATGGAACTATGCATCATTCAAGGCAGCCTCTGGCTCTTTTCTATCTGGCAAAAGGCAGAGGTTTGAACAGATTTGTTCACAAAGGAAAAATAGATCAGCTTTTTAGTTCACTTCCAGAACAGGAACTGAATTCCCTTTGGCAGAGTGGAAATATCTGGAAGAATCAGGCTGTTCAAGATCTTTTGCTTCTTTTGGTTGGAAAAGTTGAGGGTAATGTTATCTACGTAGACTGTGGCAGAAATGAAAACTTCAGGATACCAGTGCAGCCTGTTCCCTCATGCCTAGTGAAAAATGACCCAAACATAGAAAGAGTGTCTTTTTACCTTGGGTTTTCCATTGCTGGTCTCCTGGCATACAATACACAAAGCCTGTCATTAAAACAATAAGTATTTCAGTTTCTTAGTCACAAGACTTTTTCAGTAAAAATTATCCTTTAGCAAGTGTTTGGACTGGGGCTTTTTTGGCTTTTTTTTTTTTGGTCAGTAATTACAAATCACAACCTCAGGCTCTCCATTGTATTTCCTTCATTGCTATGTTAGTCTCCCAATCCGATGCAGAATTATCTCTACTGTCATAACTGCTGTTTGGACAGTCCATCAAATGGAAGTGTTGGTGCAGTAAGTTCTGCAGACTGGTCACTATTGCTCAAAGTTCTTCAGTTGATAACAACATGAGAAATCATAAGGGAAAAAAAGGGAATTCTGAATAAAATAGCATTCTGGAAATGTTATTTTTAAATGCCATTACTTTTGAGAACCCTACTACTTCGCTAACTTTTCTTGCCATTGCTTGCAGATGTCTCACCACGATTTTCATACTCTTGTATAAGTAATGTAAGAGCAAGGCATGTATGTTGTAAACCACATATCATAATATTTCCTGATGTTCCATTTTATCTGTTGTTATCTTGGCACAAGGGTAATGTGAAAGGCCATTCAATTGCAAAGCAGCGGGGTTTTTTTCTGTTGTTAATGTACATGCTTGAATGTAGTGCTTTTGTATATGAGACTGTATGAATAGACAAAATGTACATCTTGTGGGAGGACAGAAGCATTGGTCTCCTACTTTCCCAGAGCATTTCTAAATATGTGATTATTAAAGATACTGCTGCTTTTTGCTGTATTATAAAAGCACCTACCATTTGGAATTTGATGTCCGTACTAAATAGATTTTATTCTGTTACAGTGGGTCTGTTTCTGCTCTATATAAAAATGCCTGTTATGTTTAGACACAATTAACTTTCAAAAAAAAAAAAGGAAAATATATTGGTGTGAAGCACCAGAACCAAGAAGTTACTACTGCTACTTCTACTGTCTATGTGCATATGATTCATGGAAATCAGTGGAGTTCAATGCAATTAACTGCCTGAAAGAGGTCTTCAAGACTACTCTTTCTTCACCCCACAAGTCTTCTTTGCTCTTCAGGAGCCAGACAAAAACAAGTGACATCTCGACAGACTCGTAAAAACAATTTGACAAATAGAATAAAGCAGCAGATCACTCTGCACTATTGCAATTGGCAATAAACTAAGTGAAACTCCCCAAGTCAAGACTGTTCTGCTCACAAGACTTGTACATTTACTAATAACCCTTGGACTCTAGTACAGTGTATTGCATGCTAAACACTGCACTCTATACCTATCTTCGTTTACAGAAATAGAGGTTTTATTATTTATATACAGTAGTCTGCTTGTTATAAAATTGTATTTTTAGCAGTAGTCCAATAATAAATGCAGATGTTTGATAACAATTGCCCAGTGTGGAACTGTATTTGATTATATATCACAGAAAAAGACCGGCAGAATTGCTTTTTTAAAGAATTTCCTATTTTCCACTACTTTGTAAGACTTTTATTACATGGCTTGTGAATTTATTGATCTTTGTATTTTGAAAACTAGGCTCTCCCACACAAAATATCTACCTCAAATGTGTTTTGTGTTAATTAAGGCCAAAAGGCTCAGTAGCCTCCAAATGAGAAGTCAAGGAAAAAAATATATTGTATTGCCTATGTTAAACAACTCTACCAGCTTTTCCCAGCACGCTCAGGAATTTTTTGGAGCCTGTTCAAATAAGGCTTTACCCTGCTAGAAGAAAAAAAGGTATATGGGAGGGGAAATTTGTCTGCACAGGCCTAATTTTGTCAAGTTGCAAGGCCTGAAAAGACTGCCAATCATATGTGGGCTAGGTGGGCATATGCAAACTCGGGATTTAACAGCAGAGTCTATACACAGGTGACAACCCCAGAAGTTGCAGGTCTGGGCTGTGATGGGCCAGGTGAGTGCAAAGAGCTCAGCCCTGCACTGTCAGTCCTGAGGCTGGAAACCTGGAGGAGACAACCTGATACCGTCTGGTTGTACAGGAGCCAAAGGCAGGTCTGCAGGAAGGAGGAGAGACGGGAGGCCCAAGGAGCTGTGTGGCTTTCACAAACCACTGCGGTGCTCTCTCAGCAGCTCCCACCACTGTGCTGGTGGAGCAGTCAGGGTCCTCATCGTGCCCAGGTAGCATTTGTGGACTGTGAACTCCTGCGTAGGAACAGGGGCTGAGGAATCCTCTCTTGGAAGAGTGTATTTAGGGGATGGAAGTTAAGAGTACTGAGGAACCTTCCCCGTCTAAAAAGAGCTAGAAGTGCAGAACATGGAGTGGGCTTCACAACCAGTAAGAGAAAGGGAAATTTTCACTAAGGAGAACTTAGGGAAACAGACTGGAGCATGGCTGGTAAGATTTAGGATAGGAACTGTGGCAGGGTCTAGACTAGGCAAGAGGGGAAAAGAGCTGAGAAACAGATACAAGAAGGTGATGGAACAAGAGGCAGATATGGAGAGCTATGATGCTCAAGGGAAAGAAGCTAAATGGATCACAAGGGAAAAGGAGAGGGGAGGGGGTTATTTTATATTATATTTTATATTTATATTATATTTCTATCTGTGAAATGAAACATACTCATATTTACTCATACTACAGATGTAACAATACCTTACTTGTTATTTTTATGTTAAATTCTAACACACTTCTGCTGCCTAGTCCTCCCCTCACCTCTGCCTGGTGCAATGAGCAGTGTTTCTAGTACTCACACTTCACACTTCTATTTCGAACCAAAATCGTGCTGCCCAAGTTTTTCTATAGAACAAATGTACTTCTGTTTATTTAAGGATTCTCGGGGCTTTTTCTCACACAAATGTGTACAGGACATAAAAGATTCGGGGCTGAAATAAACTAATACATCCATGGGACGAGAAAATAAGGCAGGAGGAATTTTATCAAGAACGAGTGCGGGGTTTATGTCACGGGCACTGACGGAGATGGTTCACACAGCTCACCCGCACGGGCGCTGCATCAGAGGTGGCGCTGGCGGCCCCCGGGCCGCGTTTCCAGCACGGGCACTGCGCAGCCCGGCAGGGGGCGCTGCTGCTGCGCGGCGGGGACAGCCGCGCCCTGTGGTAATCACGGCCTTCACAAAGAAATACCAGTAAAAAGAGTCACGCGTTTCACTCAAGGCTTACGCTCTTGCAGAGATGTGCTCCGAGGGTACGGCTGAAGGGGTGCTGATGGCGAGACTGTCACGGTCTGTAATCACAATGGCCTCTGGAAAGACACGGTCTTGCTACGTACTTTGGTCGCTGCAGCAAGAGACCCCCTCGCCTGCGTGAGACAGATGTGGAAAACGCCATTCCCACAGATGGCTTGGGGAAATCGCTCCAGAAGCTGCACAAGGGCAACTGCAAGCGAAATCCATCCTGGGCGGGACAGGGCCTTCCCCTTCCCGACTGCATCGCGAACCCATGCGAGAGTAACTAGCGGTGGTACCGAGAGGGGACTGGGCGCAGACCTGTGTGAGGGTGTCACCGGTGCCAAATGTCCCTCTCCATCGCTGCCACCGTTTGGGCAGATGCTGAGCGGGAGGACTGCAGACCGAGTGGGCTGCAATGAATGACATGGACTTTGTCTAAACACAAACGCCCGTGTTGGGAAGTTTCACGCGGGGCCCGATCTGGGTGTCAAGTGTGGCAAGAGTTAATGCGTCCTGAGCGATGGGAGTGGCTGCGCTCAGCTGGAGAGACTTCTCTTGTCCAAAGAGAATGACGAGAGCCAGCACACCACAAGGAGTTCTCACTAGGCTGATTCCAGCTAGAAGCACAACCCACCCTTCAGTGAAAGGAGTGGTGGCTGTGACAAATCCATATTGCTTATTTGAGGAGTCTGCTGCAGAAATCTTTTTCTGGTTTCCCTTTGGCTAGTGGAACCACAAATCTTCATTTTATGTAACCTGTCACAAGACGACTTCTGACTTCCTCTTTGTAGGCCCTTGCTTGTTCCTCACTGTTGCTTAAAAGCTCAGAAGGAAAACCATTCCCTTTCCTACTCAGCAGTTGTGTTCCCTGAGAGCAGCTTAGGGCTCCACCACTTCTGGCTGAGCCAAACTGGAGCGCCAGCTTCAGTGCAGCTATGGTCATGTTGGGAGAGGTTTGGCTTCACAGCATGTGGAATACTAAAGGAGAAAGTTGCAATAGCAAAGAATATAGTAATAGTTATGAATTAATAATGGCAATAAGAAGAAGAGAGGAAGAAGGGAAAAAAGGAGGCCTGGTTTTCTTCTACAGTTAACTTCCCACTGTCTTCAATGATAACTCCTGTGTGTAAGTCTTGTAACTAAGGGAAATGAGAAAAGAATACAAACTGACTGGTTTAGTACAAGCAGTCAAGATGGATCCAGTTTATGCACACAATGGGATGTGTGTGCTCCAATGAAACAAAATCTAGGAAGAGTTACAAAGCATACCTCAGACATGAGTTACCACCTCATGATAGACTGTCCAATGGACTGCACAGAACAGAAACAAGAAAAAACAGCTGAGATCCTTCATAAAACTCCAATCAGCATCAATGTATAGATTTCAAGATAGTGATGATCGGCGATGATAATGATTTGTGAGTTACATGTTAGTATATGGACCTGCTCTCCCAAAAGGCCAAGTAGAAGGCAAAGATAGAGCAGGAATGAGAGCCTTGTTAAAATGAGAAACAAAATGGTGTTTCAAAGTCCTGCCTAGTGAAGCTGTTTATAACTAGTCTTGCAAGTAGGGTTTTTACATTATAACAACTAATCTTTATAGTTAAATTTCCTCAGTCTGCACTTGCCATGGAAAGGCCAATAGCAAAAGAAACAAAATAAGGATAATAGCAAAGAGAAATCTTCTTTCTTGAGAACAAGCTGAACTGTCAAAGACTTAGGGTCTACAGTGTGCTGATAAGATACACCGTTGTGTGAACTTTCCCTCCCAGAGCCATCCATCTCTATTATCACAGCCTGGAGATGGTTCTGTGTCAACTTTGCATCTGCATCAGTAACTCATTCTGTTCAGCCATCTGTTCCACAGACATCAAACTGTTAAGAAGCCCCAGTACAGCACAATCCAGTCCAGTAACGCAGAAACAGAAAAGAAAAGATCTCATTACCATTTGAATTCACGGGCTCTCCTGTGATACACATACAATATTTTTTTATATTGACAAGAACATGGTAATTTGGTGAGTAAATTCTCAGTTATAACAAAGAGATTAAAATCAAACACTTAATATGCAATAGCTTTATTCAGAGGCAAAATAGTTACTGAGTTAAACTCGGATTTAAGGTAGTCGTTTCTCATCTTGCAGACTTTAACAGAGTTAAGAAAACATTCATGTTAACTAGGATGACTATTACATATTGCCCGTTTTAATTTCTGAAGATTTCACTACTAATTTGTAGTCAAAATGAAATAGGCATTTAAAAGCTAAGGTCCTCAAAGAAAATTATGACAGTAGATTGTTGACAGTGCAATTTGAGATTTCTTGTTTTGTTTCTATTTATTCAAGTCCGTATATGATTGAAACTTAGGATTTTATTTTATTTCGATTTGCCATGTTGTCTTTCTAAATTAATATGTCCCAAGAGTTTGTAAAGTTATATCTGCCTAATTCAGTGGCTTTTGATATTTTTTTCCTAGGTTTTTTAGCACTATAAAGCTAGGATAATTAAAGGCCAGAGAGCTGGATTCCATTCTGGCCTGTAAATCTTCAACAGAACTGGTGCTGGAGTTTCAATAACAAAATCATTATTGTGAATGATTACTGAGCCAGAGAAAACCATTGATTGACATTCAGATTCTTAACTGAATTTGCAGATGTTGCGAAGTGAGATTTGGTGGGAGGTCTGTGAGTCATTGAGACAGGATCTTAGCCTCACAGTTTTAGAGAGCTCTCCTTCAGAGACGCACTGCACTCCAGCATTGCTTTTGGGTTTGGGGAGACAGGGACTGAAGAATCGTGCAAGAGCAACGTGCTCGAGCCTTGTTCAAAGGAACATGAATGCTGTGTTTAAAACAGTAATCCCTTTCACTAATTAACATGTGATCTGATTGGTAAATTAGCCTCTATGAAGTTTTTGCTACCACAGCTCAAGTATTTTGAGAACCTAAGGGCTTTTATTTTTAAAAGGAACTCCCCCAGGAGAGAGGCAAAGATTCCTCTTATACATTGACCCCCTTTTAACTTATGAAATTTATTTGTCTGTTGTGACATGGTCTTCACTGAAGAGCTGGATATACAGCCTGATACAACTTGGGACTGTGCAGCACACATGCCATTAGATATACTATACTCTTGGCCGTGTCTTAGATTCTATTATGTTCTAAAGATTTGATACAACCTTTTTTTTTTTACACGACACTGATCTACGCACATATTTTTAGTGCACAGAGCCTGTCTTTGGAGCTGAAACTTGCTCAGCCTTGTGATATATCTCTCGTTTCACCTCTATCTTTGTTTTATATATCTCTCCCTACACTGTCTCTGGGGAAGAAATACACCAGACTTGTGTCCCCCAACAGAGCTGTGGTCTCTAAGGAAACTCGTGCATTAATTAAGGAACAGTATAATGGGTATGGTTTTGTTTTGTTAACCAGTGCCCCAAGGAGCATCGTTTCACTTACATGAGTATTTTACCCCCTCCCCCCACTAGCAAATATCAGCATATTTCTGTTAGCTGTTCTGTGCATATGTTCAAAACAATACTTATGAGATAAAAATTTGTCTTCTGAAATAGCAAGTAAATTGGCACATGAATTTAATTTCTGTAGTTACTTGGCACTGTCTTCTCCGGTTACTGGTTGTTGGCCTCCCCCTCAAAATGTTCTAGTATTGAAGCCAACACCCATGGCCACACACTGGGTGTGCTTGGCAGCTGCAGGGCCCAGATGCCAACCACTGGAATGCATTTTCCGTACCAGTGTCTCTGCCTGTGGCTTGGTTTCTTGGCCAGCCTTTAGCAAAGTCTCTTCTCTGGACTCATCTGGCTCCAGTGCCTGCTGCTCTTGCAGCTGTGGAACTGAAGCAAAAGCAATTTACAGAAGATCTGTCTCACCGTTCCAGGAACCGCTTGCCTGCACCATCTCCCAGCAAGATACATACACTGAGTCCTTTTAGCATGTGAAAGGAAGATGTCCCACTTGCCTGTATTCATTGTGGAGGACCAAGTGTATGGATTGACAGGGGTCTGACAGGACAGAGCACCCTGATAAACCTGACAGACACCACTGAAAGCTACTTTTAACATCTCACAATTTGTCTATCAAATGTCTACTTCAAGTTTCTTCTAGCTAAGACCCCTGAAAAGTACATCATTGGCTCAGCATCAGATATTTTGCATATATGACTTGCATCCCTTTCTCCAGCAATTAGTGGTGATCTAGGCATGGATTTATTTCTACTGTTCAAGATGGGAAGGAAGGAAGGAAGGGAGACAGATCCACCTGGCAAGCAAGAGTAAGCTGTCTTGTTGTCTGGATATATTTAACAAGTAACAGAGAAGATTATGTTTCCACAGAAGATCAGTTAGTGTAGTAAAAATTAAAAATACAACTTATTTCCATAAGTTACTGAGGAGCTTTTTGTAGAATAATTATTAATGCTTTATATTTTGTAATATTTCCAATCTTAATGCTTTCTTTATTTCCAATCTTAATGTAGCATTCCACTGCGGTTTCTCTGTTCCCCTCTAGGCTTCCACACTTGCCTGGAAAGCTGGCAGCCCACTAAAGACATGCCAAGCTGAACACTGGAGGTGTGTATTGCTACACGCCCACAGTCCAGAAATTGCCTTAGCTGGATTACATGCCTCTGATTGCACTAGAGAAACACAGCTTCTGCTAAGAAGCTGCAGTAAGAAAATGTGGATTTATCAAATACTGAAACACTCACCAAGCTGATACTGAATTGCAACCATTGACTGAATTACTTTTAAGTATCTACAACACTACAGAAATTAATTTTACACCCCTAATTTGGTGTGTGCAAGGGTAAATTCATTGAAGGATAATCTCAACTCCCCAGGTTGTATTTAAGAATGGCTGTAACTTGAGAAAGTGGACAATTAGTTTACCATCTCATCTTTTGAATTGCATTTAAGAACAATTATGTTGACAGTAGAAGAACATCACATCTAGTACATACACTTTTGGATGATGTGTGCACACACAGAATTTAAAAGGGGTACAAGATATTACTACGTGCTTATCTGGGAGCTGTCCTTTAGTCCTTTACTGTATGTTATAGTCTTAAAATAATATTGTTCAAAAATATAACCAATTATTATGGAACTGATTATTTTCTGCCTTAGCACTGATACAACTATGTCTTGTCACCGTATTTACTTCAGTGTGGTATTTCCTGTTGCCATTGGTGCCACTGGGAGCACCATTATCTACTGGTGTTGTAAGCCAGCTTTGTGCAGATTTCTCAGCATACTGGTTTTCAATGGCTTTTTTTAAAAGATAGCATTAAAATATAAAAATTGGTTAGGACTCTCTCTGATTTTAATCTAATTGAGTTTCTCTCCTGATGGAGAAAAAAATAGTCTTATGGTTTAGAACAAGCATTGGTAAAAGAGGGAAAAGGTGCAGTAAAATGGCAAAAGGCTAGTGAAAATTTCAAGGGGAAATAAGAAAAAGTAGAAATATGACAACATAGAGAATTCAGTGGAAGTGTAGGTAGGCCAAGGAAATCAAACTACTTGTGCAGGTTGATGTTCTGTAAATCTGCTGAGAAAACCTGTATATTATTACAAACCAAAAAAACATCCACTCCAATTTTAACACTAACTGAAAAGCATGCAAAATATTAAGTCACTCTAAGAAAAGCAGTGGGAATAATTTTGGGGCAATTCAGTTTAGGCAGAAGGGATATCAGAAGAGAAGGTGAAGTACGGAACATGATGGTGTATAGAAAGTCAATTAGGCATCTGTATTTTGCTTCTTATATTCCAAAGAGTATATCCAGTCAAATCAATAATAAAGAATGAGTATCAGTGAGTGATGTTTTCTATATAGTGAGTGTCTGAAGCATGCTACTGGAATACCTGCTGAGCCAGAAAGCCTTGCAGTATTTTTTGTAAAATGGTTCAAGCATTTTTTTGCTTCATATTGATGTTTTCTATGAGGTCAAGCAGGACAAAATCCGTCAGATGTATCCACCTTTGTAAGAAACTCAGAAGCTAGTTGTGGGGGATATTAGTCAGAAAGGTCTGCTATGACACAGCTCTCAGTCATCAGTGTTCTCCTTCTGTAGAATTTGATTTTCACTATATTTAAGTATATTGCCAATATTGTGAACCTGTTTATCAAGATTTACATTACACACTTTCTCTTCATCTTAGTGCCTGTGAAAGAAAAATATAGATCTATATGAACATAAGCTTCTTTTCACCAGGTAAAAATGAGCTCAATATAAAATTACTGGGGGGTGCATTATGTCTGCTTGAAGCTTGTGCCAATTGGTTAGCCAATCATTTCCCTCTAACAAGAAGGATAAAACAAATAAAAATCTGAACAAAACAGTGAATAATCTCAGGGAACTTTTTTAAATTACACCCCAGTGACAGAAGAGTCAAACCTTTTGTTATATAAGCTTGTTGTGGTTCAACAATCATAGGTTCCCTCTCATTTTGGTATTTCAGCTTTTTTTTGAGCCCAGTCGCATCTTCACCTGCACAGAGGTATTTGACACATGGTCAGCAGGAGGGAAATATAGAACTTGTAGAGATGTTATACATGTTACAGAGAAAGGAAAGATTAAATAACAGGCATATTCTCTTGATTTCTGATATTAAGAGATCTCAACTCAACAGCAGACCTACTTAATATTTTAAACATAAACCTCTGTGGAACTGATACTCATGTTTCAGTGACTAGTACCCTGACATCATGCCACGAGTGAGTTAGAAAACAGTTTCCTTGCTGATGAGAGCCACTGTAATGTTCACGATGACATTTTCTGAGTGTCATATAAAATGGAAGCCTAACTTAGATAGCAATCTAAATAATACAGTATTTCAACCAGTTCAAAAGAGCTGATCTTCACTTACAGTAGTATCTTAACACTTCCTTGCTTACAGTGTAAGCATCATTTTCAGTAATGTGAAGCAGTCTTTTCATTCACACATTTGAAAGAATAAAACAAAATCCCACTAGCGTTGAAATGGTAGAATGAAGACTTCAGTGTCTCCTTGCACTAGTTTTACTTCTGTGGAGGTGCATTACTTCAGTGGAAGCAATCCTGGATTCATGTGAGTTTTCCTCCTCTGAGTTAAAAAGATTAGAAAAAACAGGCAGTGCACTTCAAGGATATACAATAAAAATCAGAGTAGATATATCTCTTTTTCACCTCTATTTTTCATACAAATTATTGAAGCATAAAGTACTGGTCATATTTGAAGGTAAAATGAACATTCTTGTTTCTTCTGAATGAATGTGAAGGATGCCAGGTGATTACAGTAAAACAGTAAAATTTTTATTGTATTTTTATTGTATTACAGTAAAATTTTCTTGTGATCCCCAGACGAATTCTCCTTGCCTAGTAGACTGCACAGGTATCCATAAGCAGTTGCATATACATGCAATGTAGATGTAAATATTCATAGTTATTGCGTACGTGATATACCTACATATACAGTTTCCCACTATGAGGATAGATACGGTGTATACATCAGCATTATCTTCATTGATGTGTGTACAATATCTTGGTGCTATTAGCTAGTATGGACAGAACATAGTCTGTAGGTTGTGTAATGAAGGGATGGCATCACACGGTGAAAATGAAGTCTGTTGGACTTACAGCACAGTCAGTTGCAGCAGGACAGCTTGGATCCATCTCCCGTTTCTCAGACGCAGCAACAGCAGTGGGAGTAAATCTTCTAACAAGTCTCAGTAGACAAAGATTTTGTTCCCATTCTTTCTGCCTCATCCCTGCTCATTTTTGTCCACACTACTTAGACAAATTACTAGATTTTCACATTTTCACTTTCTCTATTCCAGCCCTGAATCTTGACTGGATTTTCATCTCCTCTAATAATCTTGCCCCAGAACTTTCTGCTGAGTGTACATATCTATGCATTTGTCTGCACATGTGCAACTGTCAGAAATGTTCCTTTATATTTATTACATTATTGAACCTCTGAGATAAAATGCCTGTTGAAATGAAGGGGCCTCATCTAAGTACAGTCTTTTAGAGCCCAGCATGGGTTTTACAGCTCACAGAAACATGCAGTCTGACCCTATTTTTCTTCATTCATGGGGGAATATTGCCTAGCAAGTGGTGGCTTTGTTTGCTGGAGTTCACATCTCACAAAGCAGTTCGAAACAGAATGCAAAGGAAACTAATGTGCTAGCAGAGAAAAGAATATGGAGAAGTTAAATAGTTAATTTTTAGTAGGCACAAATCACATTTCCATCAAGTGCAAGCAGTCAGCTGTTATTGTAGGTCACTAAGATACAATGAATTATTTTCTGCAGTTCGTGGAAAACATTAGGCAGCTGTAATAAAGTCAATGGTATTTCCTTCCTTACTGAAACATTACTTCAGCAAATCCCCCTGTTTTGTTAAAACACCATTTCATGCTTGAGAAAATTTCATTGATTTCTTCTTTTATATTTTTTGAAATTTCTTTTATTGTTTGCTTCAGATAGAGAAAACTGAGGGAAAAATATCAGAAGTGACTTTTCATGTTCAGATGGATGACGACTGATCTAAACTAAAAGGATTGTAAATGGAAGGGGGAAGGGAGCACTTCAGTGGCCTTTATATAACATAGATATTCAGTCCAGGAAACATACCACAACATAAATGTCTTTTAAGACATTAAAGCCTACCTTAAGCAACAGCTAGAGTATTTATACCATAGTTCACCACATTTATTCTTACTTACATATTTATCCATGTTTTATCTGTGGTAACATACAAAGCGATATTTTCAAATTTTATCTTGCTTTATAAGCATCTATTTAAATCCTGCATGAAGTGTCTTTAATAAATCCCTTTCAATCAGTAATACATCTTTTATTCTCATTTCCTTTTAAGATCTGGTGATCTGACCAATTGAAGGGTTCCTTGGAATTCTAAATGAATCAGTTAAGGATGTTAAGTTTTCTTTTGGGACACTAATCAGTGGCAAATGTCTCACAATATGTGAAATGAAGAACAGACCTTGACTGTACGTATGCAAAAACTGCTCAGCCAGCTGGTTGTGCATTATCAGGGAAACACTTTTACTTTCTACAGGGAAACAGCAGCCTCAGTGTTTTAAAAATATGCACTGTCCTATGGATTGACTCACAAACAGTAGCAGCTGGACCTCAAGTTAGGTACCCACACTTTAGTAAGGAAATTAACACTACAGCAGAGGAACGAGAAAAATGTAGCAATTAGTAAGGGCTAGAGGGGCATGTTTGGACGGGAGGTTATAGCGTTTTCGCTAGCTGGACAGGGACACACACAGCTTGGATAAAACAAACCTGCAAGGACTTTTGTAAAATGTTGTATTAACAGTTGCATACTCACTTTTCTTAACAACATTGTATTAATAACATGGAGTTTAATTCCCCTCCTCTCTTTCGAATTATTTTATCTGCTTCAAATTTATGTCGAATTGAATATGAGTTTAAAAAAGCCAGATCACATAGCAAGTCTTCCTGAAAATTCAGGAACAGTATCCTTGATTCTGGAGAACTAATGATGTTTTATAAAAGCTTTTCAAACTAACATTGCTGAAATTGGTAGATGCTGACCCTCTCTTAAGAGGGATTGGCTAAACTGGAAGATATAAAAAACCTGGGAATTATGCTGTGAATTCTGGATTAGACATACATCAGGAGCAGCAGTGAGTTAAGGGTATAGCGGTGCATGCATCATATTCAGATGTGTTTTCTTCTCATCTTTGTACTCACTACTGAAATATTCATTCCCTGTTACCAGAGTTCTGTTCATGTTCATCAAAAGTGATAGTGGTAAGTGGCTCACTCTATGTTAATGATACTTTCTGTGTGCAGTTCCTAATCTGTTGCATATTTTACAGGGCCCTGAAACTATGTGTGATGAAGTTAGCATAAGCAAACATACTCCTGCAGATCTTTTCTGCCCTTTTTTTCTACACACCATTCAATTTCTTACTACCTCATTAAACATTGTACATACGAATACAGCTTGCTGCAGTTTCTTAGAAAGAGCTGATCACTGGGAAGTTCATCTGCCAGTGAAGCAACCAACTCAATTGAACTGACTAATTTTAAGGTTGGAGAACTAATAGGAGCAGACTTGAGCCTAGTATGGGGATCTGCATGGACATACACATACTCTAAAGCAAACCAACAAGGTACAGCTGTAGCTCCCAAGGCACAATTGACAAAGCTGTGCCTTGGTACACTGATGCATTAACAACACAAAAGACTGCTTATCTTTACCAAACATTTCCAGAATATAGGCAAGGGGTAACTAGTCAACTATTTAGTTAAGTCAAGCCAACATGAGAATTATCTGACCTTTATAACCACTTGTCTTCCACTTGCATTCTAGAAATTATTTTTCTTATTCTCTATGGTCCCTACCCCATAATAAAACACAGTTTGTGCCATAGCTTTAGCACCAAGCAAACCCACAAAAAGCTGTGAAGTTTACCTCTATAGAAAAAAAATGCTATTAAGTAATACATAATAAACTTTATATAACAGGTTTGCAGCTTGTCTTAACTAACTTTATTTGCCAATAAGCATGCCTCCATTCTAATATTGAGAGCATTTCCATGTCAGAGCCTTATCTTTTCTGCAGTTAAACTGAGAAATTCATTGTCTTGTCAAGGTTAAGATCACTAGAGATCATTGGATCATACAATCTAATCAGTGTATCACTGATATAAGAAGGTCAAAGGCCATTGCTTTTCACTCCTTCACCACTGTCCTCTATCTTGTCTTCAGCTAAACCATGTATTCTAAGAAGATATCTGATTGTTCTTCAGGCAGATTTCTCTGTTTCCCTTAGTAGTTTCCTCCCTGTTTAGCTACCACCAATGTATATTTTTGTTATTCTGTTTCTTTATTCTAAGAAGTAATTTTTCAGCTAATCTAACCTTTTACATATGATTTTTTTTGCTGTTTCCCAGTCAGAAGGTGGTGTTGTCATGTCTTCTTCTATGTATATCCTCTGTGGGATGTAACTGAGCTCTAATCTGGGTACTATAGAGGACGTGCATTCTTTTACTAGCTGTCTGTATCTGTTTTCACATCAAATATCTTTAGAAGCTATCCTTATGACTGGTCTTGCTTTTAGGGGTAAGCAAATGGTGAAAGTTAATTTACAACATTTTTTAAAATAACCTTTAGCAAATACTGTGCTTAGAGTAAGGAATATGAAATGAACATTTGTATAGATATCTTGGATATCTAATTTTATATATTCCTTTGAGAAAAAAACCCAAACATACACACACACATACACTTCATTGTGCTTCAACAAAATGCAGAATTCAAAATGTTCCACCCCTGCTTACTCATCAGTCAGCCTGAAGTGGTTTCTTCTTCAGTCACTGTGCCTACAGGGACACTGATATTACTGTATTGTTATTTTAGTAATCAATAAGCAGTTGGAGCTCCAATTGCACAAAACACCTTTAAAATGGTTTTTATATAGAACTTAATCACACGAGATCACCATACACAGTAATAAACAGTAGTCATTTTTCAGGAGTTCACCCACAAAAATCAGCTGTTGGCTGGAGGTCCCAATACTTCACCTCCCTTGTGTTGTAGAGGCTGGGTTTTAAATTCTCCAGTTGCAGTTTCTTAGGTACCTAGACAGTCTCCTAAGACTTCCTAGCAGCTAGTAAAGAGACATAAGCCCTCTCAGAGGAGTCAAAGCATTTATTTCAGTCATGGTTCTGCTGTGATCAGCTTCTAAATTTCCCCTCTCATCCAGTTCTTGCTTACAACAAGAAAAACACAAATCTGTGCTGAGTACTGGCTTTGGCAAGGTCGTCGTTTGCCTGTGAGTGAGTCAGTCACAGCTCCCCTCAGTCACATCAGTGCAGATCTGTTGCTGGAGTAGCTGGAAGTGGAGTGTCCTCTGCAAAGCTCCACAAAGAGAGAGTGACAAATACCAAGGTTGATATTTGTGGTCAGTACTCCTTCAGGCAGTTTGTTATCAGCAGTATAAGGTCGTTTGGTCTAACGGGTCATTGTGGTGATTACTTAAACAAAAGAAAGAAAATAGCACGTCCCCGGTGTAGGGACAGACCATGCAAACAAGGTGTTTTGTTAGAATCAGTGCACGCTCCCCCTCACACACAGCCCTGCAGTCAACTCTAAAGGTATCAGAAGGTCTGTCAGCCAGGATAAATGCATTCAGCAAATCTAAACAGAAGGTGACCATCATCCAAAAGCAGTAATAAGAACCTAAGGACTTATAGAGAGCCAGAAAGTCTTTACTATTTCAACTGTTCCTAGAACAGGATGTTAACTATTCAACAAAAAACCAGAAGAATAACATACCTTTCCCCTCTTCCCCCCCTCACCAAAGGCAAACAAGGTTAAAAATATGCCTGGTTAGGAAGCAGAAATTTTTAATATTCCTAAAACCAAGAAGTTTACTGTGGCTATCTTTTAGAGGGATGTAATAGCCCAAATGTGTAAATGTTAGTCAGACTGCCTGAAAAGTATTTGGTTGCACCTGAAAAGAAGCTAACTCAGAATTGTTTGTTCCATCTTCTGTGCAAACATTTTTTCTACTATTTTTCCTTTTTTGTTTTCTCCTTACAGTTTCTTTCTGTACATACAATATAGGGGGAAAATACCAAGAGGTAGAACAAGTACTTCAGTATAACAAACCATGCTGATCTCCTTAGTCCTAAGAGGGCTTAGGTTAAAAAGAGAAATGTTCACAAAGAGCATAACAAACATATATATATATATATATATATATATATATATATATATACACACTCACATTCTGTGTCTCAGTCTTTGTCTGTGAATCAGAGGAGCTGAGCTTTGCTTTATACCGCTGTGAGTCAGAAGAAAATCCACTAATCTCAATGAAATGACAAGTGCAACACCTGAAGGTGTTGAACCAGAATCAGACCTAAGAGGTGGGCTCTTCACCTTCAAAGATTAGATTGGGTTTTATATAGACTGTATTTAGTACAAAAATACTGATCTTTGTAAACAAATTTTGGAATGGTATGAAAAAGTAAGGGAAATTTTTTGGGATTCAGGGATGTACAGAAAATTCATAGCTGGGGACTGATTCAGCACAGGTGGAAATTATGCCAACTCTAAATCCAGTCATGTGCAATAGGAATAACCGTGTCACATGAGAGCCAATAAGAAGAAATGGTAGGGTACTTTTAAGTCATTACAGAATTTGGAAAGAATAAATATTGAAAATTACTTTCCTAGTTGCAGTAAAGTAGTTAAGAAAAAAAAGATAAGAAGAAAAAAGAAGAAAATATTAAAGAGATTATAATAGAAGACAAATCACCAGTTCAGAGGAGAAATTTGAAGATCAAAAAAATACATAGTAATCTGTATAAAGTCAGTAAATCAGTAAAGAAAAATCCCTTTTAGGTTAGAGTTATTTGTGATGGTATAAATACAACACCCCAATTCAGTATTTCTACGAAGGAAATCGATATCTGTTGTGAAAATACAGTTTTAGGTATGTTAGGGGAAGAAAATGTGCAAACCACAAGATTATAGGCACTACAGACAGAAAAAAAATTTAATGTCAAATAATGTATATCTAAATATTTAAAATTAAATTACCAGCTAAGACTTGAACTTATGCCTATGGCAGGGAAATGCCTAAGAGGGAACTGACAGGAGAATAGGTACAATTCTGAAATTAGAAATGTAAAAATTAATGGAAATTAGGACTAGTTCCTGGAAACTGCAGTATTTTTATCAATGCATACTTCCAAAACTTGAGGGGGTAAACCAGGAAGCTGCATATCAATGGACTTAAAACCAAGCATATGAGAAGATCTCGGAAAAAATCATAAAATATATGGTATGGCAGTTGATGGAAAGTACATTTTTTGTCTCCGGCACATTTTATTGTCTCATTTTATTGTCTCAGGCAAATGCTTAACAATTTCACAGAGCTCTGAAGGCACAGCTTCCTGCACTGAGTAGATGCAGGAAACAAAAATGTGCAAAAAAGAACTTGACAGCCCAAACCAGTATCAACACAGAATGAGAAAAGCAGGGGCTATAATAAGAAACTATGTTCTTAAACAAGAACCAGTCTGGGAGAAGGGCAGGAAGAAGTAGGCTTGAAGAAATGGTACCAAAAGAAATTAGGACTGAAACCTTAAACAATGGCCAGGACACTCTGCCATATCATCCTGGTGTAAATGGATTACTGTGGAAAATCAGTCCACTCCAACTGGGTAAATAAAGCATGAAGGTAGGGTAAAAAAAACTATGAAGGAGAAGAAATATTAATTTAAAAGTAAATTACTAAACAAATGCATATCCATGTGGTTGTAGAAATTACTAAAGTTTTGTAACCCAACTGGTAAAACAAAATATATCCTCAATCCCACAGGCCTTGAATACCTTGCACACAGTAAAACAATACCAAGTATTTCTCTGCTTTGGAGGACAAAGACATCATTTCTGCTCCTTCCTGGATGTGAGTACTGGGTATTTTCCCATGTACATTTGTCATCTGTATTTTGAATGGACAGAGGGGTGAGATAGCACACTGCACTCAGGCATCACCCTTGCCTTGCTAAAGAGACTTTTCACTCTGCTGGACAGGACACAGAAGACTCCTTTTCCGTACTTTTTTTGTTGTTGTTGTATTTTTGATGTTTTTCTGCTAGATATCTCTGTAATGGTACAGGGAGCTTCCACACATCTGATCACTGGTGATACCTGTTCCCCAAGCTGGGAAGATAATTGTATTTTTAGCCTACTCGTAGTCACTCCACTTACAATGTACTGCAGGAGCAAGACTTGGAGCCAAAGTTCCCTTTGTCACAGAACTACGCCAAACACGTGCCAGTACTTGGAGAACAGAGAAACAAGTCTTGCATTTAAGAGGCGAGGATCCCACAGCTGCAGCATTGACATGCTGCAAAGAGATGGACTATGTTGAGCTAAGGGTGTGCACTGAAACGTGCTTACCCCAGCTGCAGTCTGGCACTAAGACTCTTGAACAATGCATGGAAACTACCTCCCTTCTGCTCCATACTAAGACATGCTGCAAGGATTCTCGTTGGGTTTTTTTCTTACTCATACCTGTAAAGAGAAACTTAGACCTAAGCTGTCCGTGTGCAACTTGGCTAACTCACCAGCCACCGTCTCAGATAGGGTATTCAGAAATCATCCCAAGCCAGGGAATTTGCCAAAACCTCCACTTGCATTCCTTATGGCCAGTGCCAAACAACTAAAGCCTCCACTCACCTCCAACTCACCTGTACCTTCCAGCTTATTCCTACAGAAACCAGTTAAGCATTCAGATCCTCACACAAGACATTACTGGAGCTATAAACATAAAATGCAATAGCTTAAACTGAAGTTCTGCAGAGGTGTTTACCACAGCTTATGCCTTGTCTGGACTTTCAGAGAAGATTTTCATTTTGTCATTGTAGAAGTATTTAAGCAATAAGAAACAAAGGGCTTTTGCACATGCTTTCTCACAGTTGCGTGCATTGCACAACTATGTACATTGCTGAAATCTTAGTTATATGTAGGAAATATCAGATTATCAACAGATGTAATGACAAAAATAGAGAACTTGTACAGAGACCACAGTTCCCTTACTCCAATGAGTGAACAGTTTATAGCGTTTAGTATAAAATATAGGTCAATCAGAGATTTTTATGTTCAAATCTCATACCAAGAGTGATCCTTTAGGAAACTGCTCATTTTCTTTCACCATGGCAATTTAAAATCTTCCTCATAAATATTTATCATCTTTCCAATCTGAATCTTGGAAACAACTGCTGCAAAGAACTTGTTGGCCTGGCCTACCAAGTCTGCAGTATTTGGACTATTTTGCCTCTTTTTATGTCATCCCATCAATCCATATGGTTCATCAAACATTCCAGCCTGTTATTTCCAGTTATCTGCTGCTCTTCAATCTGTTTTCAATGCTTTCCTCCCTGGTGTTTCCTATGTGTAATCATCACAGGCTTTGTTCCTCAGCTGGGTCACACAGCCTTTATTTTCTGCATTGTAATTCTGCAAGACCTGTTTTCAGAAATGTTTCTATATCTGCAATAAACTAAATGATTGAAAATAGCAAACCTGAGGGATGCATTCTCAAAATTGACATTGTCAAGATACACTTAGTTGCTGCTATGGCTGGTTTGTTCTTTTTTTCCTGTCTCTTTAATCTATCAGGCAGTCTTTAAAATAGGATACCTTCTCTGGTGTTTGTGTAGTATCCATGAAAACAAATTATTGTTTGTTCTAGTAAATATGAAAAATAGATAAATAGTTATTCTAATTAAATACACTACTGTAACAACCCTAGAAAATGCAAACTCAGTCATTTTTATGAAGTCATAGAAAGAATAGTAATTCAGGGCCTTCAGTTCCAAATGTGGTTTTACAGACTTCCCGTATTACATTTCATTCTGAAAGAACCTGAGCACCACATAGAATCTGACCTTTACATTAAATCAATGTGACAAATTTATGTTTGGCCAAATTTTGTGAGTGGAGTTAGGCCAGATACAGAGTTGGCTCTGTGTCTCTAGTCCTAGCCTGCCTGGAACAAAAGTTAGAAACAATAACAATTTCTGTTAAAGGTCTTGGATTTGTCTTACACATGTTCAAAACCATCAAGAGGCAGCTATTTCTCTGAAATAACAAATAAATGAAGTTACCATTAACATTTCTTCCTTCCAAATATAGGCCCAGTGTAAGGATTTTGTCAACTTCATGCCAGCTCACTCTGTTGACTTCTATAAATGACATGATTTTGATTATACTAAACACTCTACTATACTAAAATTTCTTTGAGACATATGTATTACTAGTTTACTTACTCTCTATGTTATTGCTGAGTGTTGACATTTATTACAGCAAATTTCATTATTTTTGCCTATGATTGTATTTGAAAATGTGCATATTTTCTGTGTCCATGCCTCTTAAACAATTTTCATTTGCTGCCATAAAATCCATATTTTGTCTATGTGTTGTAATGCTAGCTTTTCATACTAGGTTTTTTTTTTAACAGAAAAAATAATTGCACTGCTAAAGAAAAAGGTCTTCCTTTTACATTGCACTTTAGGAAAGAAGCTGAAAAATACGGCTGTAGCCAGATCTCTCTAACACTGTTAATTGTTGTTCGATCTGACAATGCAAAGGGAAGTTGAAAAAACTGTTTCTAAAAATCCCATGTCATAACAGTTGGTAGTTGAATTTAAGGAATCATTCTTTAATTAACTAGAGTGAAACCCATATCCCTAATGTTCTGTGGACATCATTCTTCCAGATGCAGCCAAATAAATGAAAATGCTTCCTATTTTATTCTCATGTGAATATTGAACTGAAAGCAAATATGTCTTTTGTGGCTGCTATGAAGTTTTACACATTACAATTGAGTTGGGATTATTTTTTAGTTATTTGCTTTCATTCACAAGAGCTTTGCTGTTGTTTTTTGCTGTCAGAAATATGCAGTCAGATTTCTGACAAAACTGTCAAGAGTTGCAGTTGAGTTTTCCGGGCAGGGCTGCATGGTTTCAAATAGAGAGTGAGCTATGTGAGTTTTTTCTACATTAGCTGGTTTCTTAAAAATATGGTATTTTAATTTGTTTTTGAACAAGCATTCAGCCAACACGTCTGTTAATATACAAATCTCCTAGAACAGCATTTAGCAGCAGATACCGGCACATTTACAGCATCATGTTTACCGACCATTCAGTTTAACAGGACTTTGAGCTTGGTACTCTGATACAGGTTTATCGGTCTATATACGTTTCATAGGGGTTTGCATCTTTTCCAGGCCATTTCTAGGCAAGACTGTTCTATATTATAGTAAACTGAACATGAAGCACGTAGTCAAACAGTGAGCTGAACTGCAGTTTTGATGCAGTCTATTGTCGCATTTTTGGCTTCATATGGCAGTGTGATTATAGAGGATGAAAAAGTGTGTGATAAGAACCTGGTGACACATATCAGTATTTTAAACAACCATTCACTGATCAGCCACCTAGACATTAAGCATGACCATCCTATTTCAGTGGATGATCTTCAGAGTCATTTGTATTCATAGTCACCATTGACTATAGCTACCTCCTCACACTATTACAGAAGTACAATGTGTCTTTGTTTGTTTGGTGCTGTGCGATTGCATGTAATGGCAAGTTATCTAAAACCCAAATATTGCTCAGCTCTGTGTGAGCAGGGAGGTTGGACCAGATGACCCACTGTGGTCCCTTCCAACCTTACCCACTCTGTGATTCTGTGATTTTGCATAACTTTGTACCATCTCTCTCATACAGAAAAATCACACTGGTCCTCTAAAAATCGTGATCTCCTTAGGCACGAGTGAACCTTTGTCAAACACAAAACTGACTTCGGGCCTGGCAAACAACACAATAATTGCTAAAAGGGACAAGTTGACTTGGAGCAGACACAAGATGGGATGATACATGTCTTTTTCCACTGAGCTCCACTGATGTTTAGAGACAGGGGAGAGATGTTCAGCTCAGTTTCAGATGTCATAGGGAAGTGTGAATACACCAGCACCCCTGTGAGCCTACACTCTGCCTGATTCTGCCCAGTGTTCCTCGTTTCAATAATTAGGTCATCTCTCCTCTGTTCCTCAGTCCGTCTTCTTTCCCCATCATTCCTAGTATGGGTCCCAGCTGTTTTTCATAATGCTTCTAACCTTCCTGATTCCCAGTCTTGGTCTTATAATTTCCTTCAAAGGCTACTCCTATAAGCCATGAATCTTTTTTTTCCTCTGTGGTTACTTCATCCAGGGTGTTCCCTGAACAGTATAGGCAGAACTTTGGGAGGCTGCTTGCCTTGGCACCTAGATACAGCAGTGAAAGCTTGACTTAGGATATTGTCTGCAGCTGTGGTCTAATTATCATCCAGGTAGAAGACTCTCATGATCATTATCATGGGCATGATTTCAAGCATGATCAGGTGAGACAGATTATTTCAAGACTTACACAAGGAAAGTCCAGATTGTTCAAATTCTTACAAATAGGCATAATTTGGTACATTTTTTCTAGACTCTACAATTTATGTTCCTCACACATCCCTGGTGCAAAATGTGATACTTGGATCTGTTCATGAAAGTACTTTTAGGTATTTATAATGCAAAGATAATGTGCTGCTGGTGAATTATTTTTTGGAAACATCTGAAATATTTCTACTGCAACACAGACTAATCAGACTGAAACAGAGGATATGGATAGTTTCATTCCAGAAGTCATATTTGAATGAAATTGTACACCACTACTAGCAGTCCTATAAAGTGTCAGAATAACTCAGCTGTAGGTGGTGGTGTTAGTTCTGCCTACAGTGCTGACAAATCTTGCTGTAGTTCTGTTCCCATTAAATACCAGCTAGATCACATGATGTAGTGTCAGTAAAAATTAAAATACTGCCTCAGAAATTTGACTTTTCGACTGCAATTTCTTTGTTACAGAGATGATGAAACTTTCAATCTTTGACAATTTTTAGTACATTGAAGCTGAATTGCAAAACCAAGTAAGCTTCTAATAAAGGATTTGAGGTTTATGGTATTTCTTCTAACTGAGTATAACACTTCTACTGCTATACCTAAATCCAGGTGTAGCATATATCATTCAGGTCTGTAGCATATATATAATAGTCATTAATCATTTGTTAGTCTTTATAATCCCTTTCTGAATGTTCTCTGTTATGCAATATGTGAGGAAACTGAAGGCTAGATCATGAGAATGTTTACATTGCTTCTCCATCATGGGTTGTGTTTGAAGAATTGGATGTGACATGAAAATTTTAAGATCTTTTTAGAAGAATTTTTTGGTTATTCTCTCCACCTCTTTCTGCTGCTCTTTACTTTTGTCTTTTCCTTTTCTGTGTCCATTTTCTCTTCCTTTTAATTTCTGTCTCCATATCTCCTCCCCACTCAATTATGCTAGGCAAAGGGATAGTGAAGGAGTCTGGAAAGATTCATGTGAACAGACAACTGAGGTTTTGTTTACTTTTGAAATACTCGGCCATTATTAACAAGTTGATCTTGCAGAATCTTAGACATTCTCTCCCTGATAGGAGTTTGTTACTAAATTGATTTTCAGTATGAACTAGAGTACAATTGGGTTTTTTTACTCAAGTTACAGATAGGACTCAGTTGAGTTCCCTGATAATGACAGTCACCCCGGAGACAAGCAACCAGCTGGAATTGAACAGGCACCATCCCTGCCCCCTGTACATTTGCTGCATCCTCTGTGTTCCCTTCATAGACCGGTGTCCATTTGCATCTCTTTCCCTAATCTCTCTGAAATCAGATCAGGTACAGCAAAATAAGCCAGAAATGGCAGGCTGAGTGCCACCTGCTAGTTTCTCAGCAGAAAGCTCTCACATGGTGAAAAACACAAGAGCACTCTCAGAATGAGTCCCTGTAGAAGAAAAAGTCAAATTATATTCTCCTGTCTATACATTCAGAGAAACATGAGGCCATCAGATTCAGGATTTGCATCAGGATGGCCAAGGTCAGAATCAGGGTTGCACTCTTTGTAGTAATTACTGTCCTAGACTTGCTTTCAGTTTCTCGTGGGAAGATCATTTCCTGTCCAAAAGCAGTTCTTTCTGTAACAACCCACTCAGCTGCAGAAGGAGATCTGAGTGTTGAATTTCACTTTGTGACACAGACGAATTGTGAGCCCAGTTGAGGGATTGGGCCGGTGGTTTAAAATTAGTTATAAACGAGTAATAGGACAAGAGTCAGTTACCACTGAGATTGGGACTGTACAGAAAAAAAACCACCGATAACATTTAAATTAAATTAAAATCCAAACCACAGAATGGGGAGGTGACACTTTTCTCCTCTTCCACAGATTCCAACATCTAGTTTTTAGATTCTGGCCTCTGAAACTTCTGAGTCTGATTCTTTGATTTTTTTTTAAGAGCAGGAAAAGAGAAAGAGAAAGCATACAAGTCCATAGATACAATTTAATTTATACTCAAGTGTACATTTATTATTTGTGTCTAGATTTTGAACCAAAAAGAGCAAACTAAAACGTATTGCTACCCTATTCAGTCTGGGTCAATTGATTCTTCTCAGATCACGGAGAGTAAAACTAAGTGGTTATTGTTGGATTCTCTGCAGTACAATGTGTCCAGCACTGCACGGAGATGATGTCAGAAAATCTGCATTTTTTCCCAATTATGAAATGAATTGTGGGGAGCTAGCTTACCATTGTAAGGATTATTAAAATAGCTATTTTGGCTTATACACTGTTGTCCAGCCAGAAAACACCAGTGCTTTGGTTTAATTTTTTTTTTTAATGCTTGGTTTCAAGATTACATTGACCATCTCTTCCTCATTCTCTTCAGAATTTAAACAGTAAAAGTCCTGTATGTTGAGAAATATCTGAAGAATTCAATCTTCTACTATTTTCTAAAAACAGATCAAAGGAAAACCTAGAATTCTCAAACAGCTGATAATATCTGTGATGGCCTGGGTAAATTTCTCTCTGTTTGAACGAGTCATCAGTGTTATGTAATAGATTTTACCTACACTTTTTAGCAGGAGATGTGAGGTGTATTTCCTCCAGTTTGACCCACAAACTCCTTCAATAGATGCCATAAGTTTATCTAAACACCCTCAGCCCTGTCCAGGCTACCGTAATTCCAGAGACTGAGAGCTTCTGTTAGAGTTACGGCAGAGATGAACTCCAAACTCAGTGCTCATTCAGATGGTTTCAGATCAGCAAATTCAACAAGTTTCCAAAAAAATGTTGTGCATGTTCACTGAGTTATTCTTTTGGTTTAAGTTTTTAAAAGTGCAATTTTTACTTTTCATTAGCTTTAAATCATCCTTAAATCAGACAGCTGGGTTGGGTTAATCCATTTTAGGAATTTGGTTACCTCATCCAGCTATGTCATTCTGAATCACATAGTAGTAGAATATTCAGGGAATTTAAATATTTTGTTTTCATCAGGGAGGCAACTGTCTCTTGGTGTCTCCCTAGGTAAAGAGCACTGGGCCAAGTCCCCTGCTGCTGTAAATCAGCACTGATCAGGACCTATTCTACATCTCTGATTTATAGTACCATCTTCCTTCTTATCATTATCAATCATGCCAAATATCATAAAAAGAACACAGAAGGGGGAGTGGTTGTCTCTCCTACCAGATGGTGACTACTGAGGATGTAGGCTACAGTCTGAGAGACCGTTCTGCTGCCTCACAGTGAATGAGAGACTGCACATACAAATACTATAAAAGAAAGACAAACTTCCATTTCAGCACTCTTCTGTCCTTCTTTAGTCTCTACTTATGACATGTGAAGATCTCTCTGAAAAAAATTTCTATGACCCACAAATGCTCCTCCAAAGAATATCACATCCTTCTGCTTGAGTAATGCATAGGATTAAATTCCACTGCACCTGGGGATGATACAGTGTCCTGGTCAATTAAGAGACACTGGGCTGAGGTGACGCTGCTTTTGGTTGCTGTCTCCGTCAGGCTTGTTTTTAAAAATAGTGAATTGTCTGCTTAGTTTTTACCCTTATTTTCTTTTTTTTTCATTTGGTGGTGAGTTTTTTGGTTGTTGGTGAGTTTTTTATTTTGGGTATTGTTTCTTTGTTTGTTTGATTGATTGGGGTTTTTTAATTTGTTTTCATCTTCCAGTGATTCCAAATGGGCTGTATATTTTCCTAAAACTGCGCCATTAGCAGAAATAACATGTAAAACATCTGGTCATTCCCTCTTCATCTACTTCAGCCTTTCTGATTCACATTTCACTCTGTCTAAGGAGCACACCCCCTCATACTTGCCCCGGCTCTCTCATTCCGTTACAGTGAGAAATATGGTAAGTCCAGCACCAGCCATGGGACCAACAAAAGATACGTTTGGAGAGGAGTTTTATCTAAACTGCACATCAACACTAAAATACCAATCTGAGTAACATCTATGAGAAGCGGAAGACTGAAATCGGTGTAAAGCTCCAGATTTGCACAAGCAATGAAAACATTTGATGTCTGGTTGTAGATATGTACAGTATATGTTTTCTTACCTGCCCCAAAGAGAAAAACAGTGTGCTCTCCTTGTGAAATAGGGAACTAGGTATCTGAATCCTAGCTCCTTATGTTTTCCATGTTCTGAACAGGGTATCTTGTTCTACTGACTAATACAGGAGTCATTTGTGGAATGAACTAAAATCGGAGATTTCTCGGATCCCTTCCCCAAAAAAAAGATGGCTGAAATAGATGGCAATTGCCAATGTTCCTGCAGGGGGCATTCTAATACATTACTTATGCTCTTCATGTAGGATAAAAGAAAGCCATGAGGATTTCTGGTTTATAAATGAAAGCCATAAGGATTTCTGGTATAAACCAGAAATTTAAACTCCAAATAATTTGTTTTTCTACCAACAATGTAAATTAGTAGGAAGAAAAGAAACCTGAAAAATTTAATCTTTCAATAAAATACATTTAAGTCTACAAACCATACAGTAAAAGCCCAGGTATTGAAATTCTGTTAGCAGAATTGGACTATTTTCAGATTTTGTCCAAAAAAACCCCAACTCTGTGACTTACTGGATTATAGATATACCCCTGGTAAAACTGAGTTGATTAAAGGTAAGAAAACAAATGAATACTTAATACATTATCTGTGGAGCCTACAGAAGAATATTGCTAAAATGCAAAAGATTACAGTTTATTTACTTTAATTTTGTAGAATGTCCATGCCTAAAATGAAATTTTAAAATACCTTTTGAATGAGGACATAGCAGAAAAGGAAAGGAATTAAATTAAATTCAATAAAATCAGGAAAACTTCAGACTATATGGGATTCGAGTAATTTTTTATTGGGGTTAAAAATTGATGGTAACAGCTGTTTTTAGATGAATAAGCAAATCAGGGTTGGATGATGCACCTTTACAACATAAAATAAGAAAAATCATCTTATTGTAATTCTAAATACTGGAGAAATATGGCAAGTATTTGCTTAAGAAAATATTCAGTGCCATTAATAAATGCACACCCCAATCTATTGGCAGATAATTTCACAGTTTTGAAATGTTCCCCGGTAGCTTTATTCATCTTAATCAAATAGAATTAATTTATAACAAGCTGTTCTGTAATGCTGTAAAACAAATGTAAAAAAAAAAGTATAACCCATAAATGTTGTTCCTCGATCCTGAAGAGGCCTTTGAATGAGTCAACTTAAAGTTTGTCTTCTGCATTTTACAGTGGATACACATCTCATGGTGAAAGAGCTTCTTTCATAGGATTGGACTCCTATGTAACAAGCATGTTTATGTGTATCTGCAAAGGAGATAACACAGAACCCTGTAACTCTTATAGAAGAACATGCCAAATATGTCAGTCCTTCATTATCTTGTTTTACATAGCCGTCTTTTACATGTGTATAAAATTATTGACTACAGGAAATTAACAATATACTTATAGCTTTGATATTAAAAAGTCAATGTTAATATAAAGGAGTAACATAGACCAACAACACTTAAGAAAGTAGAACAAGTATTTCCCAGAAAACCAGGCGTTTACAAATTAATTGGGCAGTATTAGACATTTTGTCAGTCTCCAGAATTTGAAGATACAGATTCCAGCTCAGTTTGAAGCAGTTTAAAGTATACAGTTTCTCAAAAATGATAAATATTTACTAAACTAAGTTGGTTTTAGAGAATTGCAATAAAAAATAAAAGTATCTGTTAAGGCAAAAGGTATCCTGACATAAATAATTCTTACAGAGGTGAATTATTTCTATTTTATGCAACTGGTTCCATTTTGCACTAGATCTGCACCTGGCTAATTTATATAATCCCAATTAAACTGAAATGAAATCTCCTTTCATACTCTTTACAAGTTGTGCATTATTACATGAGGAAATGTAGGCTGGAGAAAAACTGACCAGAAACATTACATGTGGCAGCTCCTCTGTATAATGTGATTATAAAATGATCACATGCTAATTTTACAGTAGTTTGGTGCTTGCAAATTATTAGGAAATTAAACGGGACAGTGTCTTTCATATGTATGCCTTTATGTTTACTTGAAGGGCTTCTATGAAATAGCAGAAGTTAGCGATACCTTCAGAAAATCTTTTGGCAACTCAGAAGGAGTCCTCAAATTATCCCCAGATTGACAGATTTTTTTTTTTTTTTTTTTTACTACTGAAATTTCTAATTATTTGGGGAAAATTGAGCCAGATGTCAGTTGGAAGTCCTGGACTACAAATTCCACTCTTGAATTGGCAGTCAGGCTCAGGGAGGATTCCGCTGTGAAGAACACCAGGACCAGCCTTGGAATTAAGCACCTAGTTGCAAATGGATAGCATTTGCACTTGCATTTGTAATACACTAGGCCAGAAGCCTGAAACTGCAACAGGATAGAGAAAAACAAAACAACTCGTCTTTCAAAAAAAAAGTTGACTCTTTGGAGAGGGTTATGAACTTCATAGTTATTTTCTGGTAGCCTTTCATTGTGCTTACTAATGAAATCCCTATTAATTAAGTGACAAAGGTGAACTTTTTTCAGCAAACACGATCACAACAACAGAGGTCTAAGATCACTACATTCTTGTGAGAAAGTAGCACTCCTGAAATCTAGAATTACATTGCATCAGACAAACTAGCAGCCAGGCTCAGCCATAATTTGGTTTGCTAAAAAGTCCCAGTGAGTGCACTTAAACAGAATCAAAATCTTTTCATATATAAAGATAGGAATTGCACGTGAGGAACACCCTCTTTTCAGCTGGCCTTCTCACGTAAACTCTTTACATACAGTTACAATTTTTTTTTTTTAAATTGCAGTCCTTGCTGATTTTAAATATTGCTGTTCTTTCTCATGGTGTTTTAGCTTCATTCCTGCTGAAACACATCTGGCAGGATAGAGTGCGGCTGCTTTTGTTTTATGCACAGATGAGAAACTGTCTTTTCTAAAGCCACTTAGACACACTTGGCAAATTGGATATCTGCACTATACAATGCAGGAATAAGGAATACAAGAATAGCATGGTTGGGAGCCATAAAATCAATACCGGAGAGGAGACTAGACTGTAGATTTTTCACTCCTGCTTTATTCCAAGGGACATACATTTACCTGGCTGGTGAGTAAAGATCTCCATGGACTGCATTTGGAGCCTGCTCCATGGCTTGTAACACAGAGCACAGTTGTACAGGGTCATCATCAATGGGCCTGAAGTAGAATACAACAGAGTCTCTTTGGATGCCTTCAGTGTCTCCTGCAAGAACTACAGGTTCTTGCAGGAGACAACTTCACTGTCTCCACTAAAGTAACAGTTTTCCAGGTCTAAAGTATTAGTGTGTAACTTTGTATCTCAGAAGTTGGAACAATTGCTGAGTTGTTTGGGAAATAATGCCAGTGCTTTTGTTTTCGAACATGAGTTTTGTTCTAGACCTGTGTGCTAGACCTAAACGAGTTTGTATACAACTAGCAATTAGGAAGACTGAAGTTATATTATTTTTTCTGGGCCTTATCATATGATACACTTAGTTTTAAATCAGATCTTATAAATGAGTGGCAACAAAGATAGCTTGTCAAAATTAAAACAGAGCAAATAATACCTATCACTCCTGGCTAGTCACCTCTTCATTTCAAAAGTAAGACCATGTTCAAACTGCAAGGATTGAGTGGTGTAAGTCATCCCTGGCTTAGTTCTGTCTGGAACTACATTCAGCAGGGCTTGCAACACAAGTGCAGAAGATCTAGCATGTAATGAATGCCGAGAAGACAGAGATGCATTTTAATTAACGCTATGGAAATATTTGTTGGCTCTGTGTGGTTTTGACAGCTCTGCAAAAGTGGCTACTGTTTCCAAATTCACACTGTCAATTTTGCTATCGAGCTGTCTATAGAAACCACAGCATAATGTAACACTGCATGACTTGGCTGGGAGCTGAACACAATGGACTAATTGCTAAATGCGTGTGAGAAGAGGTCCAAAACTAGAAGACCATCTACAGACGTTTGACTTGAAATGTTTCATGTTTCTACTTTATGTTTCTTTAGAAAATATGAGGTTACCTTAGGAAAAAAATATTTTCAGGAAGAATAGCCTAAAATTGGGTTTTTTTAAACTAAAACATCAGACGAGTGATGTAGTAACAGGACCTCATAGCCATATATACAGAATAACTCATTTACAACTATCAAGGCATTCAGACTACTGAGATGAAAAATGAGACAGTGTTTGATCTACTTGTAAAAAGTTTAAATAATGATGAAAGAAGTATCTGTCTGGTATATCACTGTCTAAGGTGCCTCAGATTTTGCGGTTCTTATAAAATAAATCAAAGAAATCTATTGCTCTGCCTATGATGAGCAAATTGGTATGAAGAGTGATAGAATGAAGAGAGAGGTTTAAAGGACCTAAATCTAAGAAAAAGGAAAGGGAAGAGCAGACTCCTGTCTTATGGGGTTGTTTTAGCTTGCCCCAAAATGGTCACCAGAGGTTATGTAGCTTGGGAACCTTATTAGAGCAAACTGCTACTTCCCTCCTATCCCCTGTCCCCTCCTATTTTATGTCCTTTGCCTAGAAATGAAAGTCTGGTGCCTGTCTGTGCCTTGTCCTAATACAGATTTTGTGCATAATTCAATGATGCACCCAAACTGATGAACACAGAAGTGCTCTAAGAGCCTCTGCTGGAGTTAGTCATCATACTGTTTTTGCTTTGGAGAAGTTCATTGGAAACAAGAAGAGTTTCCTTTACTGTTGTTTGTTAATGTCCCAGAGAATGTGATCTAGGCAAATGTTAATTTTATTTAATATTAACCAATCTAAAAATTAATCTGAACTAATTAATAGGCATGATTGTTCCCACATGCTTGAGACATCTTACTGGGGCATAAGGATTCTCATTCTGAAGGCTGTTGTTCCTCTCCAGGCAGTCAAAGAGTGCTTTGAAGACTCTCTTAAAGTAGACACCTCACTTGGCCAAAGCCAGGTTAGATAAAGCCTACCCATGAGTGTTGAGACACAGAGCAGTGAATCCATTAGAAAGATTCACAAAAACCAATAAAGCCAGCAGGTCTGCTTAAATTTAATCACCTGGCATAAGTTTTCATGGTTAATTTTAAAGTCAAGACTGTTCGGCACCTTGTGGAACCATTACTTGGTTTACACCTAAATCATACATAAAAATGTAAGTACATGAATATTTATGTGCTGAGGAAAGATCAGGTCATAAAGACTTATGAGAAGAAGTGCTGGAGCCCAGCTGTCAGAAGCTCCTGCCGAGCTAACCATCTGTCTGTAATCACACATCTATCAGTTTACTGTCTGTAATTACATGTCTGTCAATGGCCTCCTCATCTCAAATGCAGACTTCAAAGAATTCAAGTTTTTCCCTGAAAATCTGATCTTTCCTCTGCTTCCCCCAGCTCTATGTACCTTGATTAGTTCTGCTTTTTTTCTTACTTGGGATGATTATGCTGACATCTTACAAATGGAGAAATCTGTACTTATTCTAAGGATTCAGGATGCCAAGATAGCATTTATTGGTAAGGTGACATGGACTTAGTTGAATCTCCCTTCTGCTTGCGAACAAACTGCTATGAAAACAATTCTTTGTATACCTAATGCCATATTTTAAGCAGTTATCTAGAGTTTTGTTACATTTTACTAGTACTGTACAGGCTCTCAGATTCACATTAGTCAGAAATGTGAAGGTACTAGACAGTGCAACACAAAGGTGAGCTAGGATGTGTACAGTTGTGAGTAATTCATGTAATATATACCATTCTAGTGCTGGCAGGGCATTATGCCTTATAGGATTAATACTAAGGGAAAGGATTAAAAATAATCAAATAAAATCTAACATATGTTGGTTTATTTTTACTTAAAATATGTACTGTTTGGAGACAAGACCTTCCAGAGCCTTTTTCTTTTTCACCTGGTTATCTCCAGCTTGCTCAGTCAGAGTAGCTTGCATGTCTCTCCAACACATCATTAATACAGCTGCCAGGGCCACAGAAAAAATCTGAGTTTGCAGCACTTACCATGTTTTCTCACACTCCTGCCCTGTAGTAAGGATATGATCTCAGGACTCAGTTTCAGGTCTCCCATAAGACTGCTCCTGGCTTTTTAAAAGCAACTGAAATAAACTTAGTCTCCTAATGGTTTGTACAGGATTCACACTGAGAAATCTCATTTCTGTGCCCACCGCTTGGATTTGTTGTACTTTCCAAGAAACACAAAAAATTTCCTACTTCCCTGCGATCTAGATCCACACCATTCATTGTCTTCAAATGTCTTTTTCAATGTCCTCCACATGGATGCAGTCCATTCATGAAATGGCTGCAAACATTGCTGTCTTCTTCAAGGAGGACCTTCAGTTCCTTCTTGTTAGGGCCCTCTAACACTTCCAAGAGACACTTCAACACTTCTAAAAGATGTGTTTAAAACTCAAAGAACTGAGAAATAAGGAGGGAAAACAAGAAGAAAAATCTCAAAACATTAAATATTGTCTAGTTAGGGGTAGAAGAGCCTTTAGAAGTGAAGCATAATAAGCAAAGTGAAAGCTAGAGTGGTAGAGTATTTTATTTAGACTAAAAGCTGGAGCTTTACAGTGTGGTAGTATGCTGAAAAAGAACTCTGTTAAAAAGTTGCATAGGATTCATTCACTCTTTGAACTATACAACGCTATAGTGCTGCTCAGGAGAAATGGAATACAAGTTTATGTTGTGTACAGTTGAAGATTCCTGTCCTTTTCCTCATTTATTCTAGGAAAAGAGAGAGAAGAGATAATATAATTCCATTCTTTATTTGGAGCTCCTCTTCAGCAATTTGTACAAGGAGGTGCACTTGCTTATGCCAAGTGACTTCTACATCCATCCCAGTGAAAGGATAAAAAAGAAGCTTTTTAGAGATAGACATTGAAAAGTCAGCCTGTGGATTAAAAATCATTTCGTTTCATGTAAGTGGGACACTATATCCTCCATAGCTGAATAATGATGTTGTTTTGTAGTGAAGCTACAAAACATGTTCCTGGTATAGGTGCAGGGGAAAAAATGAGGGAAAGATTGGTAAAAGCACTTTGTAGATGTGTTGTAGCAGGACATTTTGGTTCCTAGAGTACACCTCCATCCTCCCAATATCTCTCCCTCTTATAGGATCTGAGGGTTCCAGTAATGTTACACAAAATGTTGCATAGTAATGTTACAGAAAAAGTTAGAGACAAATAAAATATCAGCTCTAAAAAAGAATTATTTTTTAAGAACTCAGTGGATCATATCCTGATGATGCTATGTATTAAATCTCTCTGAGAGAGGGATTGTCTGCCCTAATTATTGATTTAGATAATGAAGGCATCGTTTTACATGTGCACATGGTCGGGAATGACCAAATTATAAACTTGCTGTCACTCTCCACAGAACAGGGGTTATTGTCCTTATTTCCTGTCTAACACTGCACCTGTTTGCCCAACTACCAAACTGATCACCTTGACCCCAGGTTGCTGCTTTAAGTTTGAGTTACATCAAACTTTTAAAATCAGTTTAGTGACTGGAATGCTCTTGTTGGCATACATTTGTCTGGGTGTATAGGGTTCACCACATCTACATTTAGCCTCCTAGGAGTTGTGTCTAGTCCAAGCTCATCCTTAACACTTTCTCTCTGGTGAGTGGGGAGAAAGAAGCCCCCTAAGGTAATAGTGTAAGGTGGGCTGAATAAACCACCTTCAGGAGTTACTCATGTTTGTGCATTGACTGTAGAAGGACTCTAGGTGCCTATAAAAGGACTTTAGATGACTTGCTACAGCCAGGCACAGTTCTGTGCCTGAGGCTGAAGTTAGGCATGATAAATACCATCAATCTCTGCATGGTAGTTGAAATTCATTACTGCTGCTCACTGAGAGAAAGTTCACCTCATGTTTTGTGGTTTTGCCTTGTGTTGATTAGCCCTTTGGACCCCACTCCTCCTATCCAGAAGAGAAACAGACAAAATCCTCAAAAGTGCCTGGGTAGCAGCAGGAATAAAGAGGTATTCAGAATGTAAAGAGCTCTGCACAAGTACTCCTTGCAGTATTCACTCGGCTCTGCTGCTGTCTATGTGTACATAAGCTGACTAAATGAGTCAGTAAACTTTACTGTATTATGTTTTTAACATCCCTCACACCTGAAAGGTTGGGCTATCTCCGAGGAGTAAAACCAGCTAAAATGCCATGCCTGTTTTTGGATTTTGTCACAGAGAGGATTGCCAGAAAATGTGTGGGTTTGAGGTGTGGACGCTTGGACTGAAACACATATTTCATTTGGTTGCTGTGTGCTCATTAGATAGTAATACCTTTCCATTGATGTTTCACTGTGCTACACACAAATCTGTGACCTGGACCAGAAAGTCTTCACAACTGTCTTCCAGTCCACAGTCACACATCATAGAAAAAAGTTGATCTAAGCACAGAAAGGATCTTAAAGAAAGAAACTGAAAAGATTCATGTGCTTATTTGAAAAAGTGTGCTTATTTGCACGATGTGTTTTAATGTAATTGTGTTGCTATTGCTTTGGTATTAAATCAAATTGCTAATCTTTGTTAAGTCAGCCTTCTGTATTTTTGTCACAAATGGATGAAAAATGCACACGACATAAAAATGAGACACAGACAACTTTAATTTTCATTTTCAGGTCTACCAGAAGAAATGTGCTTTGTCATTTACAAAATACACTGTAGCTCAATTTAGATCAGTGAAGAAAGTACTGTTTTACAAAAAAGTGGAGGAAGATGACCATGGTCCAAAAAGCATGATATTTTTTTTAATTTGGCACTTTATTAAAGCAGTTTTCTGAACCTTGATGATCCCAGATCTACTTTGCATGTCACCTCATTCTTTGCTCTTTCTATCAGTGTAAAAACCACAAAGGTTTTAAATAAATTGGTTCAAATACTCTATATTCAAACAGTTGGATAGAGAAAAATGAGCTGAAGTGCTCTGTAAACTATGCTCTTCTTGGAGCAGCCGATTTAATATCTGCAGCTGCTGCCAACAAAGAGAAAACCGGTCTCCTTTGTAATTTCATTTTATTGTATGTCAAACCACAACTGCACATACTTTTTTTAAGTAATCAAGTGCAATCTGATACACCTGAGCAGCAGCACTTTATTGACATTTTATCAGCCAGAGTTCCTTTGAAGGTATACTGGTGATCAAGGAAATTTGCCAGTTCAAAATGGCTATAATTGTTCACTCATTTAATCATGTACTAAAACAATGCATGTAATTGTATCGCCAGTGATATATTATTAACAAAATATTTTTTGCTATACTGTTCTTCCTCCTCTATTGATAGTTCTTTTCTATCTTAGATCAGCAATAGGCCATGCAAGGAATTCTTACATGCATGGATCAACAAATTTAAAAACATAAGTTGCCTATTTACTTTATTGAACATAGTAAATCTACTTGACAGATACATCTTCCTTGCTTTTATGTTGTTTCTGTTGACAGCCTTTGCCAGCGTAGGTCTCTCAAAGTCATCGTATTGTATTGCAGGTAGGTCGTCACGGGCTTTTGCAAAAGGTTCCAGGCAGCAATGGACACTGTGTTTTCACTTTCCCCTGAGATTTGACCGTCATACTGTAGGGTAAAAGTGTGTTGTTTCTCTAAAACTTGGAGCTATTGAGATATTTGAAAGAAAAATCCAACCACATCAAATGCATTCAGAATCCTGCAAAGCACAGTTCAGGTAACCTCACCTCCAGCACAGCTATCTAGGCTTCTTCTCTGCATTTTTGTAGAATCATACAATCAGAAAGATTGTAAAAGGCCTTTAAGATCATTAAGTCCTGCCCTCATCTTAGCACTACCACCATGTTCACCACAAACAATGTCCTCAAGTGCCATAGCCACACATTTTTTGAACACCTCCAGAGGTGGTGTCTCTACCAGTTCTTTGGCCAGTCTGTTTCAATGCTTTTCAAAGCTTTCCATGAAATTTTTTTCTTAATTTCTGATCTAAACATTTCCTGGCTCAGCTTAGGGCCATTTCCTCTGGTGCTGTCTCTTGTTACCTGGGAGAAGAGACTGACCCCCACCTCTCTACAACCTCCTTTCCAGGAGTTGTAGAGAGTGATAAGGTCTCTCCTGAGCCTCCTTTTCTGCAGGCTAAACAACCCCAGCTCCCTCAGCCTCTCCTCCTATGACTTGTCCTCCAGACCCTTCACCAGATCCATTGCCCTTCTCTGGACTCACTCCTCAATGTCTTTCCTGTAGTGAGGGGCCCAAAAGTTAACCCATTATTCAAGGTATGGCCTTGGCAGTGCTGAATACAGGGGCACAGTCACTTCCCTGGTCCTGCTGGCCACACTATACAAGCCAGGATGCCATTGGCCTCCTTGGCCACCCAGGCACCTTGGCCACCCGGCCACACAAATTTGAAGTCACATTCCCCAACACTCCCAAGAAAGGAGAAAGAGCCTATAACAATATAAATGAAATATGTGTTTTTCATTGCTCCTGTCACTGGAAAGTGACAACAATAACTGAGGGATTTACAGAGAAGAAAATAATTTCCTTGCCCAGAACAGCCAACAGTGTGGAGTGGGCGTTTTTATATGCTGGAGATTACAGGGCAACCAGGTGAGCTGACATTGAATCACCGAAAGAGGGAGAATTAAATAGCATAGCTCATGAATTCTGCAATCTTTACTTTGTTACAATTAACTTCGTTTTGTTTCACTGGTTGTTAACAAGCCTGTCTGGAGACTATGCAGGCTGGTGTGGGGAAGACCTGTGGGAGGGCTCTATTTTGAGGAAGGTTTAAGTGTGAAGAGTTACTGGTACCTCATGTCTTTATAGAAGGATGTCTAAAGACAAAGATGACTTAAAAGAGGGCTTAAAGCATAGTTTACAGACAGAGCTGGAACAAATTCTGACTTAACGGAAGTGAAAAAAACTCTAACAAGGGAAGTTAAAAATGCAAAACTTGTGGAAGCACTAGTGTAGATTGTCCTGGAAAGTGTGAATCCCTGTTGTTGAAGGAAAAAACAGGTTAGATAACATCTGGTGCTGATGAGACAGGTCTATCTGATGCTGCTTTGAGGAATGATTCTTTTTATGATTTTTTAATAAATAACTTCACAGTGATAAAGAGGCCCACATGTAGGACTGGCTTTGTTGTGGATCCATTCCAATCATGTCTTTGTAATGGAAGAAGTCAGTTAATTTTTTGTTGTACTTAATATGAAAATATTTCTTATTCTAGAGCTAACAAGGTTTGATTTTAAGAATTTATATAAATAAACAAATAAGATAATTTTGGAGCTTTACAAAGGCACACAGTTCAAGAGGCTGCCCACTCTTAAGCAAAAATTTGTACTGTTTCCAAACTGTTGCTCATATCCACTTTTGAATATGCCGTGATCTACTTTCATGTTACTTTGGAAGACACAAGAGTTGGAAAGTAGGCAGAATATTTTTCTTACTTCTCTCTGGTATTGCTTCATTTTTGGCCTATCTAGAGAATAATATTCACATCATGAGTGTCTAGAACTCCATTCAGTGTTGGGAAAATGGGAAGAATTGGTTCACTGTTCAGATTTATTCTGAAAGTCCATTCTGTGTCTTCAATTGTTCATGTTCATGACTGTCCAAAATCTGTGTGTGATTTCAATCCACTGCTCCTGAGTAGTGCTCATTGCAAATTTTGAAGCCTGTACAAAGAAAACAGAGTAGGCTGTCAATTCTTATTATGATTCATGTCATTCTAGCTGATTAATTCAGTGAAACATGGCATAATCACACTAGGCTAGACATATGTCAGCAAAACAACATTTGGGAAAAACACCGGACAGCCCCAGCTTTACCCTATTTTGGTGGGTTTGTTTTTGAAGGAGGCTGGATAAGCTTTCCTACCTTCATTACTTTCCTGGCCAACTTTCTCCAAAATAGGAAGAAAATCAGCTTCATCACTCTCTCCAGACTGATAATTTTAGTGAAAAACATGAGCTTCTTGCATACAGCAAATTTTCTTCTAGCTATCTTTACCTTTTTCTCAAGGCAGGTACAGGGCACTCCTTTTCCTAAAGCCAATTTTGAGCAGGGATAAATCAAAGAGACTTCTGGAGCCTGCCAGGTTATTTTTCAACATTCGTCTTTCCTTCCTCTCCAAAGCTCACACAAGGAAGGTGTCAAAGGTGACAGCGATTGGTATTTTGCAATTAAATGCTTGTAACATAGGACCATCTCTTTAATTTTCAACGTAGAAGATGACCATTTTGTTCCAAATTTCAGTATTCAAAGGATAGTGGTGTTGGAGAAGAATATTGCTGTATTTTTTTTTCTTAGTTTGATATCCTAGTTTAAGTCTAACATTAAAAGACCAAAAAGTCCAGTCCAGAACCCAAAGAAAGTGATGAGCCCATAGAAAATGATGCAGAAACTGCAGGTTATTTGCTGGTTTACTCTGTATTAGGAGCTATAATAACTATAATATATAATAACTATTAAGGCTATAATACTATAATATATAATAACTATTATTGTTCTCCTTTTCCTATCTCCTCCTCTACTTTTAAATTTGGTTTTAAAATGTGACCATTAAAAAAAAATCAAACATAAAAAACCTCCTGTTGTTCATAGTGCTTAGTGCTTTGCTACCTAAGAACTTTAAAATGTTTGACAGTAATTTGCCCTGTGTACAGCACAAACAGCAGACAAACTGTGACATGCAGCCATTAACACATTCAGGGAACTTTGGGTATGACGCATTGCAGTGGTCAACAATGCAATGTCCTCATGGAAATCAGTGACAAGTGGTGTCCCTCAGAGGTCTGTGTGGGGATCAGCTCTGTTTAATGTCTTCATCAATGACCCACACAAAGAAATTGAGTGCACCCTCAGCAAGTTTTCAGATGACACAAAGCTGTGTGGTGCACTTGCTGGAAGTCATCCAGAGGGACCTGGACAAACTGGAGGAGTGGGCCCATGGGAACCTCATGAGGCACAACAAGGCTAAGTGTAAAGTGCTGTACCTAGGTCAGGACAACCCCTGCTATCAATACAGGCTGTAGGATGGAGGAACTAAGAGCAGCCCTGCTGAGAAGGACTCGGGGATGCTGGTGGATGAGAGGCTGGACGTGAGTCATAAATTTGCACTCACAGCTCAGAAAGCCAGTTTTGTCCTGGGCTGCATCCAAAGATACGTGGCCAATAGGGTGAGGGAGGAGATTCTGCCCCTCTGCTCTGCTCTGGTGAGACTCTACCTGGAGTGCTGCATCCAGCTCTGGGGTGCCCAGCACAGAAAATATGTGGACCTGTTGGAGCGGGTCCAAAGGAGACCACCAAGTTCATTGGAGCACCCTTCCTATGAGGAAAGGCTGAGAGAGTTCAGGTTGTTCAGTCTGGAGAAGATACAGCCCCAGAGAGACTTTATTGTAGCCTTTCAGTTCTTAAAGGGGGTTTATAGGAAAGATGGGGACAAACTTTTAGTGAGGCCTCTTGCGATAGGACAAAGCAAGAAGCTTCCACCATGTCTGCCACAGCCACTCCCTGATGGCTCCAAAGATGGATGTGCTGCTGGCCAAGGCAGGGCCAATTAGAAATGCTGGTAATATAGAACATCCTTATATATTTAAGGATATCCTTATTTTTACACCAAATATGTTATCACAGAGGCGTTATCACCATTTCTGACCCCACTACCAAAAGCCAGGCCATGCAAAAACTAATACATATGCTAAGAGTACAATTTAGATTTGTGAAAGAAAAAATTACAGAGCTTAAAGTCTGCTCTATTAGGTTTTAGTAGATTTTAAACCCTAGCAATTGAACATCATAGATGACCAAAAAAAAAAAAATCCACAGATTTCAAATACAAATTTCAAAGGTATTAACTAATTTTCAAACCTTACAACATCTGGAAAGTAATTCTTCTACTTCCTGCTGAGGTGCTTGGCATTGTGGCAGCGGTTCTTTCTCACCATCAATGCAACCAGGAAAATCAGCAAACTAAGTTTGAGTGCATGGCAGTAAAAGTAATAAAGGAAAGAAGGGATTGATTTCTGAGGGGATTTTTTAAATAAATCAAGCCGGAAGGATGATCTTCATTTAAACTAAAATGGAATCAGGCTGCTGACACTAAAAATAGAAAAGGTCAAATGGTCAAATTTTTTAAGTTCGAAAGAAAGCTGGCAAGTGAGGGAGATTTTGAAATGCTGCATCCTCTAGATAGGAAGTTATAAACCCCTGTATCCTTGACTAAAAGATAGAACCAAAGTTCTATCTGAAAAATAAAGCAGCAAAAAAGAGCTTCGAGTAAAGTATTCTTTAAGCAGAGGATGTAAAAACAGACATGCAGGCTAATAAGGATTTCTAAACATATGTGACAAGTCTAACAAGTCTAGCTGAATGAGCTGAAATACCAGATGATAAATTAAGATATTAAAAAAGCAGGTAGAAGGCAGAAACTGGTGAAAGGCACAAGAGTGAGATATTAAGTGTATAACATCAGGTCATTTCCGCCAGTCACCCAGCTCAGAGAGGAACAATGTAACACTGGAGGGAGACACAAGGGAGACAAGGGAGCCAACTTAACAAAAAGCACGGTAATAACTGCAGAGTTTACTTATGTCCGTGCAGATTGTGTAAGAAAGGTTACAGTGCAGAGACTGGATTTTTTGTAGCCCTCCTAGACCAACTAATTAGCAATTCATAAGAGAAAAGGCAACTCTTGATGTAGTTCTAAGCAGTACAAAGAGGACCAGTGAAGAACCCACAGGAGAAAAGGGGTAACATTTTTTAATTCAAAACCCTTTCTGCAGCAAGACTGAAAGTTTCACAGAATCACAGAACAATCTTGGTTGGGAGGGACCTGAAAGATATGATACCCTCTTCAAAAGCATTTCATTAAATTGAGGGCACTTCTAAAAATAAAATCAAAAACTGTAATCTAAAGGGGTAAAATGTTTGCATGCGGCATGAGGATTGTTTAGTCGCATCATATTATAATCTTAATGTGATTGAATTGTATCAATCCAAAGAGATTTTTGAACAGTCACACAAAGAGCCTGACTGACCCTACCCCACAAAATCATCATATTTAAACAGCCGATGAGAATATCAGAAATTTAAAGAGAGCAGTTGGTCCTGAAAAAAGTGAAAGTTGTGTCCAGGCAAGAAAAACCTTAGATTGTGTGATATGATAGTATGTAAGATTGGGCAAATAAAGCCATAAGAAATCAGGTCAGATTATTTTGAGGGACAGCTAGTTGAGTGGATAATAACTAGGAATTCAAACATTTTCAAATATTTCAGAGTCAGGAAGCCTGTCAGACCCTGCCAAATAGGTGATCACAATTTAAAATAAGCACTTGAGAAAGATACAGCCATGGCAAAGTTGCTAAATGAGTTATTGTATTGATATTCATCACAAAGAACCTTAGGGAGAATCCACACAGCCTTTCTTCAGAAGGGAAGAATTTGAGGCACTGTATCAAATTGACATGTCAGCAGAAGTTTCAAACAAATCTATCCAATAAACAGGAACAAATCACCAGAACCAGATGTTGCTGAACTATGAGATGTGCTATTTAGCTATGTCATCACTTAAATTCAACCAACAACAAACTAAATAAAAGGAACTAAAGCTGGCCAATATGTTTCAATTTTTAAAAAGGTTTTAGCGAAATTTGAACAAATGTTCCTTCTGCACAAGAAAAAGGGCATGAAAATATTGAATTAAAATATATTAGAAGCTATCAGAAGAGACTTTGACAAACCTTTTGCAGAAAAATCACACGTCTTCTGGCCATTGAAGATTTTTATCAATTTCTATTTTTCAAAAGCTCTGATGGTTTATACAGCTTCACTGAACTTCCAAAAAGTCTTTGACAATGCTACTCAATAGAAATTATTATAAATGCCGTTGGAGGAAGGTCATTCCATGAATTAAAAAGGTAATTAGCAATTAAGGGACAAAGATATGAGTAAATAGTTGTCACTACCTGCAGTCTCTACGGAGTTGTAATACAAAGAGGAAAAAATAAGTTTCTTGGGATATTACTTGATAAAGTAACTGTGCACTAAAAAGGGCACTGAAAGGAGAAATCTTGGACTCATTTTGGTTAGTTCTCTGAAGATGTTGGTTCCATGCCTAAGATGTCTCAAAAAAAACCAACAACAAACCCATAAAAACATGTTGGGAAATAAAGCAAGGATGAAGTGGGAAAACAACATTATGCTACTATGTTATCATTCTGTGTAAAAAAAATGTGAGTATTGTTTACTGTTCTGGGAAGTCTTCTCTAAATATTTACGAAATAACCAGAAGAGGCACAGGAATACAATATCAATAATCAGGGAAGAGAAAGACTTCTGTGCATGGAGGCATTACTCAGGTGGGGACTTTTAGAACTGGTGAAGAACAATTTATGCAAGGTAGAGTAGAAAGTCAGAGGGTAGTGAAAGGAGAGGATGCATAAGAAACTTTCTCATTTACACCTATCTTAAGAATAAAGAATTACCAGGTAAGATTCTCAGACAGCAGATTTAAAACCAACAAGAGGAATATAAAGCATGTAATTACATCACACAGTTCATTATCCAAGAATGCTTAAAGTACCAAAAGTCTAAAAGGTTTCAAAAAGCCCCTACAGAAAATCTATGATGAAAATACATTATGTGGCTCAGGAATTTCAAACCCACAGATTTCCGAAAGCAATACTCCCAATATTTTCCACAGTTCACGTCTTTGGCTATGTGCTTAGTGAGACCATTGATTAACCCAATGTCCTTATGCATTTCTGAGGGATCTCCATACACCAGGATGTATACTGAGGTACATAGTCTTCATTGCTTTCTGTCTTTCACGTGACACTTTCTCACTAGAGGCATTCTATGTAGCTTATAAATCCACAAGTGGGATTATATATTATCTTGGTGAAAAACAGAAGGTCTCCAAGGTTACTGGCTGCATTTTCAAAAACTAAATTGATGCTACCATTTTAAGTTTATTTTATAAATTCTTGCAGCACTGGTTGCTCTCTTTTGCTTTTGACTTCTTTCATGTAGGGGGCAAGAAGGCACCAAAATAATTCCTCAAGGTTCAGTCAGAGGAGAGATGTCTGTGCTCCTCCTGCTCCCAGATAGCTGTGCAGTTATGAGTGGAGATATCCCGGCCTTAAAACTGTCTGTCTTCCTGTGCCATGGCCATACTGCTCAGTGACTTCAGAGGTTGCCACATAAGCAGAAATACATAGAGACAAATCTAAAATCAGACACTCTTGAGTATTAGGTTTTGTAAAACTAACATGAGCTTTTCTTCTTTTAACCAACCTAATCTGCCTCCATGGGAGTGTATTTTTCTGGTTTCCTATTGGCCTCCTTTAGATGGCTGATCTCCCCCTAAATAGGCCACCTCATCAGAGGGTGAGCGTCTTACAGCTCATCCATGGCCAGAAAGTCATGTGTCTTTTCTGATTGCTCTGACGTTAAAATGAGAAGAGAAGGATTAAAAACAAGCAAATTACTCCCCTAAGAGAGAAGGGAGAAAATCCAGCTGCTGGCAGGCACACAGCAGCGGCAGAGCAGGAGCGCACTCCCCCCGCCTTCGCACTGGGCCCCTGAGTGAGCGCTCAGGGTGGTCTCCAGGGAGCTGGTACGGACACCACAGCCCAGACAGCACAAGCTCAGTGATGCTCCCACAGGACTGGCCACAGATGCACAGCACCAGTGTTGTGATGTTACGTGAATAACCATTGTCTTTCACGACCGTGATTTTTATCACTGTGTCAAGATACAGCAGAAGGAAACTGAATAATTTAATTAAAGCTTCCAGCACTGAGAACAGATGAAATTACAGGTTTCATATTGGCACTTCTGCCAACATGTGTTAGAGAGAAAGTATTTCTAGCTACCTCCACACAAAGAAAAATCAAAATATAGACTAAATAATTTTGATTTAAATATGTCGTCTTAGATCTTCTTGTTTAAGTTCAGGAAGTGATGTTAAATCTACTAGACAAAGTACCATTCTACTAGACTTTGCCAGTACTATCATCTGGGAATATCCATATTTGAGTATGAATCCAACATTAATTTTTTCTGCCAAACAGGCTTTTGGTACTGTTTTGTTTTAATCAGTTCTTCCAGAAAACACAGATAGAGGAAAAAAATCTAATCTCATGTAGATGCACCTGCTTCAATGAATGATGACTTTGTTCCATTATTTTATCTCTACACTTATCTTTATTGTAGCAATGAAATAATTCTTGAATTGACGAAATATTTACAGTACATAAAACCACTGAGAAATTTACCTGCTGATTATCCCAGTCACATACTTCAATACTTCTTTAACTACAACAGGCAAAGACAGAATACAGCTTTTACTTCAAATAAGGCATCCAGTGTTTCAAACTGTTTCAAAACTTAATTTCTTCTCCAGCAACAACGTGCTTTTGTGCCAACTCCTAAATAACCATAAATTTCTTTTTATATAAACCTTAATGAATACTTGGCCAAGATGCTGTGACTGTTGGCTTCTACCTTTGAGCATAAATGGAAAAACTGCACACTGAGCAAAATGGAAAAAAGATCACAGCAAGCACAATGTTGCATTTTGCATTTAATGTGAAGGAAGCCTTGTTTTCATGGTGTTGCAGTTTTCAGTGTTTTTAATCTTAAAGTGGCTGATCAATTTAAGGTAAGTGGCAGGCATTTGGCCTAGTTCCCAGGCTCTGCTTTCCTCCCAGAAAAGAAAGGATTCAGTCAGACACACAGACGAGGGGCATCATCGGTGGCTCTCACATTCCAAGCATTTTAGCACAGATTAAGTTGGAATGGTTTTACTGTTTACCGAAATCTCCTAGGTGTTGCATTCTATCCCCCTCTGGCTGTGGTTATCCAGGTTGAGCTTCTCAGGTCAGGACCTCCATAAGAAAAATGGCTTGTAGAGCCTTGAAGGGAAATACAAAGTAGAGGTCAAGACTCCTTATTAAAATGCAATTTCAGCAGCTTATTGCAAAATGTTAAGTCCCCAGACAACAGGTAATTTAGCAGTGAATTTTTTCCTAAAGCTTGCAGCAAGGCAAGAGCTGTTTTACATGCATTCCAGAGGAAAAAGCGAAGATAATCTTCTTAAGAAGGACAAAACCTCAGCACTTTTTGTGTCTGGAAATAACCAGCAGATAATTAAGTGTTATTTTTAGACTTTTTTTCCTGTTTAGGTGCAATAAAGTACAGATTTCACTGTCTAATAACAAACTCAAATTTGGCTTTATTGTGTAATTGTGGAAATATATTTGGTTGTTTTAAGAGCTCATGTCTACAAACAATAACTTTTAATAAATATAAGTTATATGCTTTAATATAGCCACCCCTTTTGCAGACACTCAGGCCCAGATTTTTTGAGATATTAAGGTGATAAATTAGCTCAGGTTTCCTGGAATTGCATGTGCACAAAGGACACTATGTGGAGAGTTCTCACTATCCACGTTCATAGGAGCTATCAGATGTTTGACTGTTTGCAGTACTGGGGGTCAGAGGTATGAATGTGAGGCTGCTCTCTTGTTGATAGCTTTAGAAAAAAAATCTTCAGCTATTCATCTAAATTTTTTCCAATTAGCTATGCCTTTAAAATAAATTGATCACCAGATTGAAATGGATAGTATTTCTGCCCAAAAGTGAACTGGTAGTTTTGAAAATTTAAGCAGAATAAGAACATGAAAAATTTTGGGGCTACACTTCTTTTTTACAAGTGAAGACATTTCTCAGATATATACTCCAGCCAATTTACAAACAGTTTCCCTTGAAAAAGTCAGTCTTTCCACGGCTCGGGTTTTAATGACCCCTACTAACACATTTGAAGATATTCTGTTTCTTAAACCACTTATTGAAGACTGATGTTCCAGATGTATACATGAGCATGCATATGCATGTCAGTGATTTGCTGGACTGAACTGACCCTGCCGGTGCCTCTGGAGTCCCAGTTGCACAGCAACGCTCTGGGAGGTATCGACACATTGCAGCCAGGTGCCAGTGCCTTTCTGGAAAGCATCATTACATAGTCAAATCTTCCACCATTTATGCCTTTCTTTGCCAAGTTCCGTCTTTAAAAAGCAAGGAGTAAATTCAATGGGAAAAGTTGCTTTTTTAATCAAGCAAGTTAAATTATGAGGGAATATGCTCACAGTCTTTAGGTAGGAGATAAAAAACCAATGGTGCAGCAAGAGTTTGTGAAAGCTCAGGTAGGCATGGAGAGCAGGGCAGTGCCAAGGACAGTGAGGAGCCATACAGAATCCACACACACTGAGAGGCAGGGAAGGAGTTAACTGCAGCCCCAAGGAGGGGCAGGAAGCTGACCAGCTGTGTGCAGTTGCAGCTGCTGCTATAAAAAGTCTTTGCCTTAGAGGACAGTCACACTAGAAGGGAAGGAAATTCTTCTGGTGAACTTAGTCCAGTTTTGAAGGGAAGGAAGTGGGTTCTTGATGGCTGGCTACCTGAAGTTTGGAAGATCTTGTGTCTAATGGATAGAGTGAATTTATCCATTTGGTCAACGGCTCTTGCTTGCTGTTACTGCTGTCTAAGCAATGTCTGTCTTAAGCCTTTTTCTGTGTTCCCATTTAGCAAAAAAAATTGTTGAACATTGTAAAACACTGAATCTCATACTGATTTTTTTGTCCACTGCTGTGCCGAAGCCCCATGCTGACCCTTCTGTAAGGAGAGATGGTTTTATTATGGGACAGTTTTCCTGAGGTCTTTGAAATAGAACTAGGTCTAGGTAGGTTGTGAAGGGGGTGTAAAATGTTAACTGGGCAAGATTGTAGCAACACTCTCCCAGAACAAAGCTACCCTGATAGAGAGTTCAGCTGTAAAGGGAAGGAAGCATCTTCCTGACAATCCTTGAGGAAATGACTTAACCCTCAAGGGGAAGAGAGCAGAGGAAAAAGACTGCTTTATATAGCCCAATAAATACTCTCATGCATACAGAGATGTTAAAAAAGCAGTTTTGGACTTGATATTGATTTATTCCACATGTTGCTGTCCTCTTCCTCCTCACAGTATTCATATGAATTCTTCTGTGAGGGATAACCGTACCTGAACGTGTCCTAGTAATACAAATGGATTCTTTTTTTAAACCAAATAAAATATATTAGCATGCTATCAGAATCTCTAGGTGAGATTTTTCCATCCTTGTTTTTAAGGCAGGGAGGTATGGAGGTCAAGAAAAAGGAACCACCATAGGTAAATAAAAAAAAAATTTGAACCCTGATGCTGCAGTTCAGCTCAGCAGCTGAAACACTGCAAGTATAGCATATGGCACCCTCAGCCATTCTTGGACAGCAGCTTCCTTCTGCTGGCTCTACAGCCTGGCTGGCTCTTACTTTCCCTTTGGCTAGTCTATGGAAAACAGAGAGGGTTTTATTAACCAAGGTTGCACTGCTTGGGAATGGTTTGTACCTTGCCAAACTAATCACAGCAAAGTGCCGCAAGATTAGATTTGTCCTGGCTGACTAATTCAGACTCTTGTGAGACAGCAGGGAAAAAGTAGCAGGAAAGGACAAAGAAGATCTAAATAGGAATTAGGGCCAGTTGTGTGGCAGGGTGCAAAAGAAATAGCAAATCCAATTCCCATTTGTATTTGTGATCCTCTGACACCTGTAGAGGAAAATATAATGGAGTTCAGCACAAATGAGATGCTGAAGTTTGCCTCCCAAATTGCTGGGATTTTAGGTGGTTGTGTTAGAGACAGATTTCCCAGAGAGAGCTAAAGAAGTCTGAGCTCCTTTCCCTTTCACCACATATGATTGTTCAGCAGGAATTGTACCCGTGGTGTCACATGCAATGTCTGTGGCTGACCCTGTCCGTATCAAGGCACAGTGCAATGGTAAAACCGGCTCCAGCTGATTGTGTGCTGGGCAGTCCCCATTTCATGGACACCATGAACCACGTGTGGCATGGTGGCCATTACTCAGCAGCTGACTGGCAGTTTTGCTTCTTTCCTCTTCTAGCCCAGATCTCAGATCATTCAGGCCCATTAAAAGAGGTTTTTGAAGAAGGCTTCTCTGTTTGTTTGCTTAGGGTTTGTCTACAAAGAGCTCTGCAATGTCTGAAGGACTCTGTGATGACCCGTGTATAGCACATGCATGTAACTCAGATGTCATGGAGAAGAAGACATGGATGATCAGCAAAACTGCTACACATCCCACATGAATACTCTTTATCTACCCCATATATAAAGTAAAGTATGAATTATTGGATTTTCTTAATTTTATTTAGTCAATCATTAATCTAATTCTGGGCATAAAAAGAGGTCTTCTAGTTAAACCTAATCCTGTCCAAATTGCAAGAATATGAGGAAAAATTATTTTGCCTTTAATTCAGATCCTATTTTTATGCAAATGAACATTCAGCTGTGGACATCCTTGAGAACCTAATATTCCTATATTCCTATATTATGGAATATATAATTACACTTAATAAATGAGGTAGGAGGGGAGGCCTAAACTCTCTTTAAATGGTTTATTTATGTTGATGTGGCTTATTATTTATTTATCTACCCAAGCAAGCTATGCTGAGACATCAGGCTGTCTCTTGCAGACTTCATCTGAAGTTATAGGCCTGGTGAACGATATCAACAAAGCAAACGTTAGCTCAGTTTTAATGTTTTGCTTGTCGGAATAGCAGCCAAAAGACCTTAATTTAATCCCTAGTTAGGTCATTTATTACTATTTATTTCTCACAAAGCATAATCATGATTAAAGAGGAGACTCATCATTTAGGTTATACAGTCCAGTCACTCATTTGAAGAAAGCCAAAAAATGGGATTGTTGATTGCTAATAACTGAGCTAATCTCCCAAGATGTTGGCATGACAGGCAGTATTCTTTGGAGTTCAGCCAAAGTTTGCAACTGGAAAATCCTATGAAAAATCCCTTTCTCCTGAGAGGCTCATAGGAGCAATGCTCTATGGATTGCAACCATTAAACGAGAAGGTCACTTATCTCTTTACCAAGCTTCTCTATTATTTCAAATTAGTATGTGGCAGCCCCCCCAAAGGTAAAATGGAATATAATATACTGTGTTTGAAATCCATTACCCACGCACTTGTTTAATAACCTCTACCAAATGTTTTAACAATTGCATTCACTCTCACAAAGTCTCTGTGATTAATCACAAATAATTTTATCCATATTTACACCTATCTTTCAGAGCATAGGTTCCTCTTACAGGCAGTTTTCCATTGTTTTAAAGATTTTATAGCATGACATTTGTTATGCTCCAGGTGATGACTCACACTTTCATAGGAATCTGTAAACTGTATTAATAAGATTGCACTTAGAAATATATGTTGATTTTCTGAATATATAGAGGTTAATTTTAAAAAAAAAAATTTTAAAGGTGTCCTATTAGAAAAACTTTTCGATAAGTATCTGGAAATGCTTGAAATGCTCAGATGATTGAAAGTAAATCAAATAGGCCAGGAAAATTGATAATTAATTTCCTCACCAAAAAGCCATGGGAGGAGCTGTGAAATTCAGATATTAGTTCTCTCTTACTGTAACCATATCACACATTGCATTAACTTTTCCAGACAAAACTTAGAAGCCAAATTTCAAAATTTTAATTAAAATTTTAATTTTAAGTCAAGACAAATTTACGTTAGCTAGTTCATTCAATGGAGAATTTCCAAGCAAATCTTTAATCTATCAAAAACATGACAACAAATTTCTCTAGAGTATCCATAAAATCTTTTGTAGATCCTACCTTTGTTTGTAGGTCCTGAGTTTTTTAAATTTTGTTTGTTTGTTTTGTTTGTTTTGGTTTTTTGTTTGGTTTTTTCTTACAGATGAGTTTTAACATTTTTCAGGCTTCTAGTTTAATGCAAAATCAGGGCAGGGAGAAAGGTAAAGATAGAGGAGAAAAAAAGTACTGTAACATCCATTTCATACGTTATCTAATAAGACAAACACCACTTTTTCAATAATTTTATTTAATTGATCCAATTAAACCTTTATTTAGTTTAATTGATATAACTTAGAAAATTCACGAAGGATTAAGTCACTATGGAGTGCCATAAAATGACCTTGCTGGGTTTTTTTTACATACCATTTTAATAATATTTCCTTGCTGTTTATGCAGCATGGCATGTTATCTTTATGTTCACAGTTCTTGGAAGAAGCCAGAGAGCTTTCCATTTGTTCCCATATTTATCTAAAATAAATTACAGATAGAGCTGATGATATCTGATCCTTCCTTCCCCTCTTTCCCCCTCTTTCCCCCTCTTTCCCCCTCTTTTACCTCTGTCTTCGTTCTGGGTTATTTTTCTTTCCTTCTCTTTGGCCCTCCTCTAATGATAGCAAAATTCAGAAAACCTTGGCATTTTCAAAATTTTTTTGTTAATCACATGATTTGTAAAAAAATTCAAAATAATTTCCTCATAATTTTTCCTGCCTTAACATATTGCAGGTTTGTACAATGCACTCAATAGCTTTCTAGTGAGCAAACTGCATCATAAATGAAAATTTCAAAATTGTCATGTGCTGTTTTTGCTGTAAGCGACATTTTATTGGTTTCTTGAAAAAGAATCCTCTGTTGTGCAGTGTTGGGATTTATCTGGCAGGTTAATCTTGGTCAGACAGTCTTTAAAGGAAATGGAGGAAAAAACCCAGCCAAGAACTGATGGATAATATAGAGACGAACAAAATCTTCAGTTCATAATGCAGGTTGAAAGCTTCTGGTGCAGTCTGTTAGTTTAAGGATTCCATTACCCTGCCCATGAGTGTGTGGCTTAATCTTGTGCAATGCAAATAGTTGATTCTCAGTCTCCCGGTGTATCTATTGAAAAAAAATAAATAGATGTTTTGGTGGAAATTGCAGTATGGTTGAACACAAGGTATTACATTCAGCACAGGCTGAGTGATACTCACTGTGATGCAGGTAGTGAGAGTAAAAAGATACGGCTTGTACTAAGAGATCAAACAAAATCTCTGTGCCCCCTTCATTTCCTAAAACCTGTAATTAAAGCATGTTAAAGCCCAATTTTGCACTTAAGAAAACTAAGAGTCAGAGCAAAGGATAGCAGTCTCAATCAGAACTTCACTAAAAATCAGGTTGTTGTGATGCTGTTTTAACTAAATGTCATAGGTTTAATGGTCAAGACATCTAGTTAGCTCTAATTTAAAAGATACAACATGTCTCCTTTGGCTTTGTCCCAACAATAAAAAAGAGAGTAGAGAAGCCCCTACTGAAATATCTGTCTTTCAGCACCATAGCTGGCAGCCTCATACTTCAGTTTTATCCTAACTGAAGACCAAAAGCACATCAATGGGTATAAATTAGCCAAACTGAGAAGTCAGGTAAAATATTTTATATGAATATCAGAGCAGAAAATTCTAGAAAAGTACTATTAAAAAGGCACACAGACTAATAATCTTAGTACATTTTATCCTGGAAGATACTCTGGGCAATCCAAAAAAATCAGTTGATATAACTCACTGGAGTGGGTAAGGATGGGAAACCTTAAGAAATTAAGTTGCGAAAAAGTTGAGATTTAAACAGTATAAACAATATACTCTTCAGAGTACACGTCATATCCAGAATTTTAAGAACTGCTGCAGTGCTGTTACTGGATGTTAAAAAAATGGTCAAAGAAGGGATTTGGAACAAAATGACTACCTTGCCTCCTCACAATCCAATGGAAACTGCAAAGTAAAAGTAAACATTATATAACCTGACAGGATCTGGGAAGGTTATAAATCTGTAGATAAAAAACAATGTGGGAGATGTAATTTATGTGGTTTTCAAGAAGTTTTGATAATAAATTAATAAGGAAGTCAAATAATTGTGGATCATTGGGCAAACGGCTTGTTTGGATTCAATTTTTTTAAATGATAAAATCAAAGTAATAATGAAGAGGTGCTCTTTGGAGTGCTAAAAAATAATAGTTGGATTTCCCAGTTGCTGCTATGGGCATGGTGTTATTAGATACACTTAGAGCTCATGCCTTGAAAGAGGCAGTTTTATTTTGAAAAGGTATTTTATTCAAAGTTGAACACCAACTGGAAGAATAGGAGATGTAATTGCTTATTAAAAGCGTGGTGGCTTTTAAAAGGTTCTGATAACACCTGAAAAAGGAAATACAATAATCTTCATTTTCCCAGCTGTTTTCTTCATTAGAACAAGATAAAAATGAATAAGTATTGTAGGGAGCAGCACAACTCCTGCTGCATGTTCTCTAGGAATTCTTACACCATGGCTAAAGGTATTTGAATACTGGAGAATACAACCATTTTTTGATAAACATATGAGAAATAATATTTTAAAAACATCTTTTTTCTGCTGATAAACTTTGATTCTTTTCAAAGGAAGATACAGACTTGCAATAAAATGCATTGTTATTTCTTGTCAGCAAATAATGTTAGCAATGGTCATTTGCATGTATAGTGATATTAAATACAATTCTGTCTTGCCTCTTTACAAATTGCATCAAAACTTACCTGTTGTTCAAGATACAGAACAAAAAAACCTAGAAATTATACACTCAGTTCTGCTAAGCTGTCCTTTGTGTATTAACTTACATTTACAGTCCACAAATACAGAGTAAAATGATGGATAAGGTAGAGGATAAATAGTCTCAGGTACACACTGAGCTTGTAAAGATGGGGTAGTATTTTAATCCTAAGGGAAATAAAAAGTTTAAAAGTACCTGACTGAAGAATTGAGAATTCTCAGGAAAACCACAGAAACTCACAGTCCATCTGATGTCCCCAGCTGTGCAACAGAAGACAAAAAAGAGTGAGAAATGCAAAAGCAGTGCTTTTCTAAGAAAGAAAAGGAAGTATTTCCTTCAGCTGTGTGCAGTCAGACTGAAATTCAGTACTGCAGGAGGTAGTTGCAAGACTGCAGTTGAATTTTACAAAAGGATTGTTCATTAGTTGTTTGTTCATTAATATTTGTAGCTTTACAACTCAACCCTGTGATAAGAGTATACAAACTTCCCACCTCAGGACATAGGCAGTCAAGATTAAAACTCCCTGCACACGTAGTTTTTGAAAAGCATAGAATCATTTTGGTTGGAAAAGACCTCTAAGGTTCACAAAGTCCAACTCTTACCTAGCGCCACTGTGTTTACCATTAAACCATGTCCATAAAAGCCACATACACACATTTTTGAACACTTCCAGAGATGGTGATTCCACCACCTTCCCTGGCAGCCTGTTCCAATGCCTAGCTACCCATTCAGTGAAGAAATCTTTCCTGTTTTCTAACCTAATCCCCCGCCAGCAAAACTTGGGGCCATTTTCTCTCATCCTGTCCCTTGTTACCTGGGAGAAAAGGCCAACCCTTACCTGGCTACAACCTCCTTTCAGGCAATTGTAGAGAGTGATAAGCTCTCCCCTGGCCTCCTTTTCTCCAGGCTAAATAACCCCAGTTCCCTCAGCCACTCCTCATAGGACTTGTGCTCCAGACCCTGGAGGTATCTCCATTACAGCAGTGTTCTCTAGACTGCAACCACAACTTTAAGAGAGAGAGGAAAGCAATATTCTCAATTTAAACAACAAAGTGCAGTAAAACATAGCCCTGACATGTTTTAGCTGACAGAAACTCTGTCTCTTATTCAAACCACAGCAGCATTTATCTGTAGAAGCACCTTTCACTAGGTATGCCAGTACCCAATACTTGGATTGGATGAAAGTCAACAGCAAAATCTCAAGATGTCATTGGCCACCCAAAGAAATGAGAATCCTTTTGCAGGTTCTGCAGTTGTAGGTTAACTAGCCATCAGCATGAAAATACAATAAGAAGTCATTCATCCCAGTAAGAAAAGATCCATAATGAATGGTCTCTTGGATGCCCATGGAAATGCTGGCAGAAGCACAAGGAGAAGGATCTGTTTAGTGTGTCCTGTTTGAGTATTTGTTCCAGATACTAACAGCAGGGCTAAGAGTTTGGACAAGTGTACATTCAGCATTAGGAGATCTCGGGGAACTTCAGTACTGAGCCAAAACTGAGCTGTGCCATCTGAAATATGGAAAAGATCAGGATTTTGATATCTTATAATTTGGCTGGTTTTGAACAAATCTACATAGTTCCCACAAAAAGCGTTTTCTTGACTCCAAGGCTACACTGCCACCAAATTTCAAAGCCTATTTGAAAACCACAGAGACGTGTAAACTTTTCAAACAAAATGAATTATATTTTAATGTGGTTGAAAGCATTAGGCATCCTAGAGATAAGGGGAACTCATACTGCCCCTGTGTTGTAGTTCAACTGTTATAAAACAACATAGAGATCCTTAGACAGTAGACTTCCTCTTCATAGGCATTGCATATATTTTTTTTCAGAGCTGCTGAAATCCAGAAGTAAGCAATCTATTATTGCAGCCTTGTTCCATGTTGAGAAAGACATATTCACATATTCCTGCATACAGCAGTGAAAAACACAGGTTGAAGAGGTGGGTAAAAAGATACATATACTGTTTATAAAGCTCAGGGATGAAACTCATTTAAGCCAAGAACACTTTGCTCTCAGATCATTAATAGCAAGCAAATCAGGCAATGCAGAGGGAATCTGCAGTGAAAAGGATCCCTTTCAGTCTATATTTCATGGTTCTCTTTAAGGAGGGGTCCCCTCTTTTCTTTTATTTTGAAATCAATGTCTTTTATAGCCGTCATTGTGCTCCCTGTCCCCCCCACCGAAATGACAGGATGGGTTTCAGTTTATCCCAGTGGGAGCCCAGCAGCCTGGAAGCCAAGTGGTGGGATATCTTTGTAACTGCTTGGCAATTCTGATCAAGGCAAAAGTTCTTTAGCAGGTTAGAAAGATGGATTCAACAACTACAGGGCCAAACCAAACCAACAGGCATTGGCCAAATTAATTCCTCGGTATAAGCTATTTATTGTGCACTAGTATGATAAACCCAAGAATGAATCTGGTACCAGATGTCTGGCAATTCTGGCTTGAAAGAATTCTGACCTTATTTTCAGAGGTATGCACAGCTCCTTCTGACTATTGTGGGAGAGCATGCTACACTACCCAGCACTCCCCAAAAACTAGCTAGTGATTAACTGTAAATTTCCCCACAGCCTAAGAAACCTTTTAAGATGCTTTCTAAGGTGCTTTTTTGAATCCTTTAAGATTTATCAAATCTGTAAAGAACTTCTTCAGAAAAAAACCAACAAGACGTGAATAGCTTGCTTCTCTGTTACTTGAAAAAAGTGACAGAAAACCAAAATGGTATACCATTACTGAAATCTCTAGCTCTATACACATATTAAGCCCTTGGGAGGGGAGGGAGAAGGTACCACACCCAAAACTTCATTTTTCCTCAAGCAGTGACCTGTTTTCTATTTTTTATGACCAGAAGAAAAAAATATTGGCATGCCCTAAACCAAATAGGTACCTGTGTTCTGCTGCAGCTTTGTGCCGTTCCCTCCTTGACATGACCAGGTCTTTAGTTGTGCTTATGGTTGTCAACAATTTCTGAATTCACAGACTTAACATCTTTTAGGCTTTAAGATAGTTTTTTGTGGTCTACTGAAGCTATTGTGGAAAAGGTACACCTGTTATTGACAAATGAGTCACAGAAGCTCTAGAAGGATATTGGTTTAAATATTTACTGGATCTAATGCATTTCAACGAAAACATTTATCATCTCTTAACATACTGAATACTGTACATTTACTAACAACTGAATAATTTCTAAACTCCTTTTGCCACCACACTTTACAAATGCTAACCTTTACTTGGGATATCAATTTAGTTCTATTCTTGAGCAAGAATGGAGTTTCTCCCATTTCCCCAGCATTTCCTCTTAATCTATTTGTGCACTGAAGTAATTATTCAGTTAACAGAGTTGGGTATGATTATGATTAGTGCTCATTAGAAAACTACTAGTCCAGAGCCAGAAGAGGGAGCCTAGAGAGCAAAACATTCTTATCTGTTTGCCACTAGCTTCTACGCTGGATTGTTGGGTTTTGGGGGTGGGTTTTTTGTTTCAGTTTTTTTCTGTATTGGTTTGGTTGATTTTTTTTTAAATAATTGTTCAACAATACAGTTGCACATAGGAATGGGAATAATAAGAATTGTCCTCCTCAAGTTTCACAGTTAAACAAAATACCATCAAAGAGCAGAATGCATTGACCTTTGATCATTGGATTTGGAGAGGACATAAAGATGCCATAGTGCAAAGCTCAACCTTTTACTGTGGATCTCAACCACTCCACTTTGGCATGCCCTAAGCCAAAGATGCACCTGTGTTCTGCTGCAGCTTTGTGCCGTTCCCTCCTTGACATGACCAGGTCTTTAGTTGTGCTTATGGTTGTCAACAATTTCTAAATTCACAGACTTAACATTTTTTAGGCTTTAAGATAGTGTAATTCCACCTTCTTTTGTATATGTTTGCAGGGAATAAAAAGTGTTTCTATTAATAATATTCATTTTCCCCAGTCTCACCTCCAAACTCTGACTATAGTGTGGTTTTTTTCTCTCTTTATTGTCCTTTTCCTTATTTTGGCCACTTAGAGAAATGAGGAAGGGTCCTCCCTGGTGCTATGTTCACTCAGCTGTCCCTGTCCTGTTTTATATGGGTTCCAGGGATCACTCCTGTAACAAGCACAGTTCTCCTGCAGTCCCCAGTCACAGACAGGAATTCCCTCAGCTCCTCTGGATCCTGTTAGAGACACACACAAAGCCATGAAGCTGTATTTGTGGCTCCAGAGCTACAGAGTAGGTATTATTTGTGTGGTGGGAGACAGTGTTCCCTCTTCAGAAACAAGTTTCTTTAGACTAGATGTGAAGTTCACTAAATCAGTTTTCCCTGTACTTGAGACTGTTAAGTCATCAATATCAGTTAAACACGAAGAAGAAGAGGAAAAGCAGCAGATGATGATTCACAGAAGTGAGATATACTTTTGTAAGACCTGTCAGGAAAAAAGAATAAAATCTTTCTTTTCATCCATTTCTTTCCATGAACAAATGCTGCAGGTTGCCTGGAGAGATCATGGAGTTGACACCCTTAGAGATATTTAGGAGCCATCTGGACATGTCCTGGGCAACTGGCTCTAAGTAACTCCATTTGAGGAGGGGGGCTGGAGCAGATGACTTCCAAAGATACCTTCCAGCTTTGACGATTCTGTGAATAATAGGCATAATTTAAATTTAATTGAAACCAAAAGGTAATGATTGCTTTTTTCTCAATTTATGCTAGTTTATGGTTTTTACTGTATCAAAAAATATGTTCAACCTTCTCTTGCTTTTTGTTGCATTTTTGCTTCCCTGCTTCTTAGTTTTCTCAGATATCAGATCTCTGCCACAAGAATGATTCTCTAATCATATTCTTGACCCAACTAAAATTGTGGAACATTTAGAAATCTCTTATTTTTTTCTATACCACAGCAGCATTTCAGAACCAAAGGGGTTGAGAAGGAGTCTGGCCCAACTACATAGCAAAAATCACCTGGAAAATAACTTCTTTCCCAAGCTGATCACAGGATGTGTTAACAGCTTCAACAGTAATTCAGATGCTCAAGGAAACTGACCTCAAGGTTAAATAAAAGAGTTTTGCATTTCCTAAGCTGTGTGTTTTAAATTACTACAATACTTTGCAATATCATCAAATTTTGCAAGACTGCCTCTCATCACCAACCGTTATCCTGGTAAGTTTCACTGAAAAAATCCTGATTGAAGGACTTTGTTTTATGGAAGTGTGACAGTGACAAAAGGCTTGAATTGTGGGCCCTGTGATTTAAAGACACTATTTAGATAAAGCCTGTTCCAATGAAAAATACCTACAAAAAAGCAAATTACCCTAAACCGAATTCACGGAATTATTCTAATTCACACTTTTTACAGAAATGGGTACAAATCAGAAGAGGTTCCCTTCTTATATTAAATGGAGCCAACTTTTGGGTTGTACTCATTCCAACTCTTACTGCAGTCAGTGGATCTGCCTAAAATGTAGTCAGTACAGATTTTGCCCATGGGGTGATGATATTCAGCTACCTTTTATGGCACACTTTGAGGCACAGTATTTTTGCCTATTTTCTAATGTTAATCTCCTACTCCTCGATAAAATGAACAAACACAAAAAGAATGGAGAGTCCTGGCATCCATTTCTAAAGGTAGTTAGTGGAGCTAGGAGCTAAAAGCAAACCTTTGATAAGAAACAAAACATGCTAATTTAAAAGAATGTTTAATATAATAGTATATTTCCTGTAATTCATAATCCCTACTTCCTTGAGTCTAAAGCATTTCTTTACCTCTTATAGTTTTCATTCTCCCTTCTGAAAGAAGATACCTTGTATCATTATTTCCCTTTAATTAAAATCAGAAGCAGCCCAGAATCGAGAGATTCCTGAAAGAGCAAGAGAACAGAACACTATGGGAGGCTTTGGACATGGGATCCAGATGCTACTCCAAATAACCTAATTGTAGACCTTAAAAAAATTTTGGTTTTTAGGGTTATAATCATGCATGCATCATTTCTTCAAGCTGTGTATTGCCAGCGTTGAAAGTTTTTCAGACTGAAGCCATTAGAAATATTTTGTTCGTACCAAGATAATAATAAGTCTCCTTAATTATTTGTCTTTTAAACTTTTCAATGGTCTAAATTCCCTTAAATCTCCTAATCACCGCCTTAGTTCTGATACCTCCGGTATTAGGGACATAGGGTCCATAACCTGATGATGTGGTTCCAAAGCTAAACTGCTTAGGCTGATTTCCTGGTTTAAATCCTACAGTTTATCCACCCCCAAAAAGATGAACTTGTTGCTTTTAACTACCACCACCTCCTCCAATCTGAAGGGCACAGAGCATTCATGGTGTTTTTTGGTTAGGCTCAACTCCCTTAAGGAACGGCACATTCCCCTACACCAAAGAGGGCATTCATCTCACCTCCCTTTAGTGATCAAAAAGATAGGTGTTACGTTTAGAAAGACATAGATACTTACAGCATGAGTCATCTGGCCTTAAAACAAGATGGTTAAAAGCAGTAGTGTGACTAATTCTCAGGAAGTGCCTAGCCTCTAGTAACTATGGAGGGAAAACAGCTTGTTCGTTTGGAGTGGCTGTCTAAATTGTAGCTAGAATTTGGGAAGTTGCACCTCTCCATAGGGTCTTTCTACTATGGGTGTCTTTCAGCACAGCGACATAAGCACACAGCTCCTATCAGACAATAATCTGCAACTAGAGAAAACTTTTTGTAGATGCCTCCGCCTGATGAAACTGGTGCTTGGGACTGAGCAGCTCCTGAGTGTACAGCAAGCACATTTGCAGAACCATGGCAACTTCCTCATTAACTTCCATATCTGCTGTGCTAGAACACATCTTAGAGATTTATTCTTGCTCCTTTATGTATAAAAATGCTTATTTAACTCATAATTATATTTATTTTATTATATTTTCAAAACAAAAATAGGGAAACTGAAGTTTAGGGAAGACAAGTTCGCATTTTTCTGCATTTCAGTTATTTTTATGCCTTTTCAAAGCTTATTTTAATTAATTAGGGCTATCATATATTTCCAAGGCAACAAGAAAGGTCTAGCCTCTGATTCAGCGGACTTCAACAGAGCTGGAACCTAGCCCTCCAGAATTTTTTCTCATGTGTTTATCCATAGATTTATCTTTTGCAGTTACAGGCTTTCAGATACTATTATGCAGATCTCCGGTGATATTGTTTCCAATCGACAGTAATTTGCTCAACTTCTATGTTCTGAATGTCTGACCTGCTACAGATATACTGCAGAAGTCCTTATTAGGTTTCTTTTGCTGTCAAGTAAAATGCTTGAATTCAGAGTAACCTTGTTAATTTAGTTTAAAATTATAATTTTACAGATTTATTGCAATGGACAAATTCAGCAGCAACTCACATAAACTTAATCTTTTTCCAGAACAATGTGTGTTTTCCTTTCCACTAAAAGACTGAACAACTAAATAAAAATCAATTTCCAATACCCACCTTGCAGTTTAATTTTAAGTTAGCACATTGGTTATTACCCAACAGCAGAAAGGCAGTTGTGTGCTTAATCTGATGTGTGCACCACTGACAGCTTACTTTGCTGAGTCAAATTTCTTGTTGTGTAGCTGATAAGCAATAACCACAGTTACTGGTTTCATTCCTATGTTTTTTCTGTGATGAAAAATTAAGGGTTGATAAAACATTACTGAACAGTGAGACTGTTGCAGCACTCTTAAATTCCCATCTTTTAAATTTGTTCTTTGGGATGATAAGCATCAAAAATTTCATTGATGGATATTAAGTGAAATTAGTCAATAATCATTACTCTCAGATCTCTTTCTTTTGGTGCATGAATAAGTTCCCAACCTATTATGGAGATATAAAACATGACTTTGGAAGCAGGAGCCTCAAGTTAGACATCTAAATAATAGACCTGTTTTTAAAAACCTTCAGAGTCCTTGAAAGCCTCTGAGTTCCCAGTAGCTCCCCTGGAAGCTCATGCAAGCTGCTGGATGGACTTTTGAAAACCAGGCATCCCATTTGCATGCTTTTCTCCCTCAAACCTTAAATAGTTTTTTTAGAGGAGCTGTCACATCCCATATAAAAAAGCTGTCGCTTTTAATGCATCCTGGTGTCTGTAAATTTCCAGTCAGGTCTGTGCCTTCTTCCCTTAACATGCTGGTTTCTACTTGGGGAAAAAAAATTAAACATCATAACTATAAATGCAAACAGCCCCATTAATTAATTGTAGGTTCAGTCCTAAAAGGTACTGAGCCTCTTTTGGTGGTGTGAAAGCCTTGACCTTTCTTTGCCTTCAGCTACCTTTTATGGCACACTTTGAAGCACAGTTCAGCTCCTCCTCGCAGTCTGAGACTCCCCTGAGCACAGTTTTATGGCAGGCTGAATCCAAATCCTTCAAGAATGATTCCTTTTACTCTAGTGCATCATTTCTGGGCCCTTTATAAAGTGAAAGAGCCTCTGACATGCACAAGTACCCTTTCCTTTCCTCTACGTCACTCAGCAGCTTTACTTGTCTACATTCTACTGTAGCTTCTGATACGTACGGACAACCTGTGTTTGGGGGATGACAATGTACTCCATGCCCAGGAAAGCATGTACATCAGCTAGAGGAATGTTAAAACAGCAGCAAGGGATCACCGTGACTGCTATAGAGGAGAGAAAGGCTATACCAATAATACTTTTACTCAACAAGCCTGGTAAACAACAAAGTGGCATAGTGGAGGAATGGGTGTGTGTGCCAAGGGGAGGAATGGCTCGGCACCGTGTCTGTGGCCTCGCTGTCTGCTTTGCCTTTGCCAGAAGATGGAGGTGCAATGGCACTGCTGGTGCCCATGCTTGGCAGGCTGGCCCTAAGCCCCACAGGCCTCCAGTGCCTCTGTTTCTCCTTCCCCTTCCCTCCTGCAGTGGCAGCTGGATCCAGCTTAACTCCACAGAGTTCCTGTCCTAGCTCGTCCCTTAGCCCTGCCACTCCCTTTTCTGTGGCAGGAACAACCCACTTACAGACCAAGATGGCAAATACTCGGTTTTTCCTCCATCGTGTCTGCCTTGCACTAGTCTTTTTGGCTCCATTTTCCTATCCTTAAATGTCATGTAATGTCTTCACTGAGTTTAGAAGTTCTGGAGGGCTTCACAAGGTCTTTATAGAGTACATTGAGATTAGGTATAAATGATCGTTACATTCACTGCATCTCTACCTAAAACTTCAAATCTATGAGTTTTAAGCTGTTTCCAAGTTCTTTAGGGGTCAGGGTCAATTTTTAAATTAACAACACTGAAGGAAAAAATTGATCTTCTAACTGCTTTCTCAACTGTAACATGGCACAGAGGTCAGGGAATGCATCCTTTGGTGATGCAAAGCATGGTAAGAAAATCATCTGCCATGTGATCCCAACCTTTTACACCATTTTTAAGACAGCAAACAAAACAACTCATCATTTTCTAAGGAGACTGAAGCTGATAGAAGGAACCTTGACTGAAGAAGTATTTTCTGTGGTGCTACATGACTTTTTCTTTCCTTTAGGCATGGTTTCAAGAGAAAATCCAGTCCTATGCAGCGTGTTTGTATTTCAGCTACTGTGTGCTTATGCAATGCAATAAAAGAGGTGAAAAATGCAATAAGATTCTTATCTTGCAACAGAATCCTTTGAATAATTAGTCTCTGATAAACAGTGGTTTAAAGTACTGGGAAAGTACTCTATACAATAAATACAAGAACACCTTTAGCTTTTAACTGCAACTATCTGGTTTTCTCTGAATGGCAGGTGTTATGGCAAAGCTGTTACTCATAACGGTTAAGAGCTTTCAAGGACTGTGGAAACAATATGTAAACGCATACTTGGAAAGAAACCAGTCTAACTTCTGACTTCAGATAGACTTATGAGAAGCCTATTGTTCTTCGAAGATTTTTTTAAATTACTGTCCTAATAGCTTTTGTGCTACATTACTCCTGGACATTTCTGGAAACAGTTGTGCCCCCAAATGCAGAAACCTGAAATACTGAATTTGGTGTGCTTCAGTTTAGGCAATAGGAGAGTGGGAGTTTTTGGAACTGTGATTGTAAATCTGTGATTTGGACACCCAAATTCCTTGCAAGTTTTATTTTGAGGCATTAGTCTTTCCTGGAATGGAGCCATATATAAGAATAAACTGAAACATTCAGTCATAGAATTAGTATGGAGAGGTTCACTGCTGAACTGTGCCAAAGGGTAGAGCTGGTTGAGGTTTTCAGCTGTGACATGAAAACAGATCAGTGAAGCAGAGAGACTTAAAAAGAGCTCAGTAAAAGCTGCTCTTACACCAATAATAGGCTGGATGAAGCAGGCTGTGTACACCTATCTACTTTATTTGCTTCTGCTCTTGCCTCTGGTTTGTTTTTTCTCCAAGTACTTAGAAAATATGTACAGTCACTTATGACATGGTAAAGCTTTTAAAAAATAAAGAAGGACTACATTAACTATGTTAGTTGGGTGTTAGAAATCTCAGAAGCACATCTAAGCTGATCTGTAGTGAGGAATCCCAGTAAGTTACTGGGTTCTGGTGGAAAGTTTCCACAGTCCTGTCCAGCCCAGAAATCTGAGTGTACCTTCTGCAGAAAAGTGAGGCATAGAGAATAGGGAAAGGAAGAAGGAGAAGGAGCTGTACACACCCTTGTCTTGCCCTGACATGGGAGTACTGCAGCGTTCCCAGGTCTCTCAGCATAGAAGGAGTCCAAGTATTCTGTACAACTTTGTTCATAACTTTGTCATTTATTAATTCTGATTTCAATATATATACATTATCACAAAATATGCAATTATGCAGCTTAATCATCAGGTAATTATTTTGCTTTTTAATGCTATCTCTTTTGAATACCTGGTGAGGGTTTGTCAGCAATGTTAGATCTTGTTCAAAGAAAAATATTTGAGCTGTGTGTATACATGTATGTGCACCAATATACACCCACGCTTGAAAGGTGATGCAATTTCCCATTAAAGTTTGGAATATTCTGAGCTAGGGAGAGGTAAATAATGGTTTTACTCACCTGTCATAAATAATGACAGTGACTAATGACAGTGCTCTCTTGTGAAGGACCTTCAAAGTCTTCACACTGTGAAATAGGGATAGGGGGATCATGTTAGCAGTAGCTGGATTGGTGCACACAGTTTCTTATTTGCTCAGCTTTATGTGCTAAAAGCAGAGGCAAGGCCAAGAACTTCAACTTTGGGGGTTTAACCCCTAGTTCTCTAGGTATTAGACAATTTCCTTTATCTTGAAAATGTTAACAGTAGAGTAGGTAACTTAGAGTACTGCGCTGATACTATTCTCTTAAGCATATATTATTAACCACTGTCAGGGTCTGTACTACAGAGATCTTTGTTGTGACCCAATATAATTGCTGCTTTTGTTTGTTTGTTTGTTTGGGCTTTTTGGGTGGGGTTTTGTTTTTTTTTAATTAACAGTTGCCATTATCGGGTACCTGAAATCCCATGTTTACCTGCTTGGTTGAGAAATTAGAAATGCAACATCCTAAAATCAATGTTGGCTTTTAATAACCACAACACATTGTTTGCATCGGGCATGAAAACGAAAAATTAATTTTCTAAAGCAGCTTGATGGAGGCCAGACTACACACTCAGAACTGACCATTCTATAATAGTGGTCATACAAGTAGGGAATGTTGGCAGCCATCCATTGTACATAATCTACTGCATAATTATATTTGATAGAAGCTTTCTAGTATGTGTGGATAATAAGCTCATGTATCTATGAATCTTGAATGTTCCTAAAATGAGTCAGTGCATGCTCCACATTAGTTTCCCAAGTTTTTTCATACTGTAGTATTATATTACATTTACTAAATAGATTAAACTCTATTGCAGCCTTAAGGGATACAGCACATCAGTGGACAAGCAAGAGGATTTACGGAAGGAACATGGATTGATTTTAATAGAGGTTATGTGTGTAAATCTATGTGCAATGAGATCACATCATACTCTAGAGAATACCAGTAGAAGTGTTTTTATCCTGAAAACACAGCTGCCGATATTTGCAAAGTCTAATTTTCTCTTAAAACAGTAGACAGCAACACTTCATAGCCACTACAGTTATCGACATGACTTCAGCATGCATTGCATTTTGTGCCTGCCCTAGAAATATTAAGGTCTAACCAAATTTGCAGTATAATGAAATCAATAACAGTTATAATTTGGATTCAATTACACTGTATTTCTAAGTCTCTGTCATGGACAATATTAAAGAATTGTTTACCAGAAGCTACCAGTCCCTACCCTATGGCACCATTGTGATATGAATAATCCTCAACAGCCATTCTACTCAAGAAGAGAATTATTCTTTCAACATTGCACAGGCTGAAGAGCTGAGAAGGGATTCACAGAGATAAGAATAATATAGTAATTTTTTTAGGCAGTGTAACATATGTAATGTAGAAAAATATATCTTTATTAGAGTTTCTAATGTAAAGTGCATGGCTATTTTAGATGAGGTCATAGGTAACTATATTGGCATCACTTACCAATATTCACAGCATTGTGACAGTTTACACAAAAGTGTCACCACTGGATGCCCAGTAGGGTCAACTTACACTGGCTGGTATAATTTGTTGTCATTACTACTAATTTTGATTGTTCTTAAAGTTTTGCCTTCTTTCTTATCCCAGTTTTTAATCCACGGACTTATGTAAGGCAGACCATGTTTTCCCCTTTGCAAATCATTGCTATGTATTTACCACATAACTGGAAAAAACAGAGGTGGGTGCACTGATGTGACACCATAGACAGAATGAACAGTGTTAAAAACTTTCTATTGCCAGAGAGCAGTTAGCTACAGAGTCTCCACAGTCCCAATGCTTTTCCAGAATATATAAAATCAAAAAACTTATTCTGTCATAGCTGTTGTTGATGATTATATACTCCTATTGCATTTGTACTCAGGAATGGTACATTATCAGAAACACATACAGCTAGATGGGAAATGATCTCAGAATGACTTTGTCCACCCCAGTTCTCTGGAGCAGAATTAGATCACTCCCAAAAAAAGTTTGACTCCTGTGGTTGCCCAACCCTACGCTAGAATACTTGTACTTAACTATATACTTGTCTTTAGAAGGTGTTTCTTAATGCCCACCATAGGTCTGTGCTGTAAATTAAGCCAATTGTTTCTGATACAGATCAATAACCAGCACAGATCTGATAGTCAGGTTGGATGGAGCCTTGAACAACCTGGTCTAGTGGGAGGTGTCCCTGCCCATGGCAAGGGAGGTTGGGACTAGATCTTTAAGGTCCATTCCACCCCCTAAACATTCTATGATTCTGTGAGTCTGTGATACACCAGCATAAATCAATCGATGATACAACATAACTCTCAGTTATCTCTACCAAAGAAAACACTGCTCCCTGTTGCAGCTGCTGAACGGCTGCCACTTCTTATCCCCCTCATCACCCGACTGATAGGACACAATGCTGCTTTAGAGCTTTAGACATCAGTGTCTTACCAGCTCCTGGCAGTTTTACACTATTCATTTCTTCTGCAGTTAAATGCTACATCATTTCAACTTAATTTTTTATTACATTTATATTTACTGACTGACACCAGAGATCACATATGGTTATATTTCCATTTGACTTTTTGGCTAAATATTCATTAATGTACAGTGGCACCATACTCCGGGCAGGTTCCTTTCTCATACACCAGTTTTGATAGCATGCTATGAAAAGTGTTACTACATTTTTAATTAAGCAGAAGCAAATAAGCCATGTCTCTCCAATATGGGACAATATAGATGGCATGCTGGGGTTCTGGGTGAACTGGGAATTTCCAGCTCAAATTTACCTAATTCCCAAGTGCAACACAAAAAAAGGCTTACTGGCTATCCACCACAAAAATGTCATGTGGGCTCTGTTAAGGTAGGTTCTTTCTACATGACAAAAGGAAACCCACACTTGGAACATGTTTAAGGACTTTGTCCATGCATTTTCCGCATTCAAAGTCTACTCCCTTTCTGTGAAACACTGGCAGAAGAAAAAAGTATAAAATCTTGTTTTAGTCACTTTTACCAACAGATAAGTCCATGCTTACTTGACACCAGATCAGCTGAGTAATGTCCTGTTTTCTGTGGCCAACTTTCCTGATCATAGCTACATTCTAAGCTAAGTCATATTCTGAGTCATTTTTTAAGACCTGAATGACACAAAAGGTTTAGGATTATGGCATACAAATCAAACAGGGTGTTCTTTGAAAGCTTCCACAGACAACACCAGTTGTCACAGCAAAAATTCTGTCTTTACTTCTTTTCTGCACTGAAAGGAAAACAGAGATTGAGAGTAACCATTCTACAAATGGCACAAAGAAAGATACATCCATGCAATGAGTATATACACACAGATGTACATACACTTACCTGAGCAGATGTAAAAGTCACTAAAACAGAGCAGAAAAGAAGAGGGAAGAACCTCACACATGCCAAATATTCCTATAAAGAAGTGTAGAATATAACACCAATGAGCAATGACTGCAAATTAGGGAAAACACTTGGAATTAGATACAACACAGGCCTCTTCTCCACCATGTCCCTCAATTGTTGGCTATTGCCAGCTTCAGGGTGGCTGATATTTCTGCTCCAATGAGCCCCCTTTTCAAAAGAATCTAAATCTTGGGGCCAAGACAGATACCCTTCAGCTCAGCACTCTGGGCTGAAAGGAAGAGTGCCAACAAGAGACCACAGATGGGAGATGGCATCAGCTCCTTGGGAGTTCCACCTCGTGCTTCATGCTGCGGGGTCCCAGGATGAACTGGCAGTGCCCATCTTAGCAGACTCTGCTGGCTTGTTTCCCCACTGTCACTCCTGTTAGGGATTTGGATTACCTAGCAGCTTCCACAGTGGCACAGCCTGGCTGCCAGCCCTGTGGCATAAAACATGCCACCAGGACCTCACCGCCTCGGACACCATCTGCAACATACATGCCATATCTACCCCTGTGCAAGAGCATAGGATCAGGGCTGCAGGAGTCTCCATCTTGTTGCTGTACTCTTTCACTACTGTCCTGCAGTGCGATTTTCAGTGAATCTGTTCCCTTCCCTATCCTTCCACTTCCCTGGCTCTGACTGCAAGCTGTTTGGTGCAGACTGCCTTTCAGTGTGAAGCTGCACAGCGTGGAGCCCAAGAGGGGACCCAGTTCTGAGCTAAAGCTTTAGGAAACGAGGCAAGCTGTTTTCTTCATAGTAGGTATACATTTTGCCCTTGATCATCCACTGCACAGTAATCCCCAAAAGTCCACTTTCTGAAGCCAGCCAATGACATTCACTGTCTCTTGCCTTAAGAGCTGGATGGCAAAATACGGCTGATGGATTCTCTCAGGTGCATTCCTAGGAGTATACATACACTATTGAAGCAAACAGGCTTGTGTTAGATGTAGGCGTGCTCTTCATATGGCAAGTTTCTTGGCCACTTCTGCCACTGGTAATTACTAAAGCATATACAAACAAATACGGGGAAATATGTGTATGCTTAAACCCTGACATTACTTTATGGTTCTTTGTACTAAGAAACAATAGCCCCACAGTATAGTTTATTACTGTAAAAACAGAAAGATACAATTTGTAAAACATAAAATGATCCACTATAAACAAAGGCTCTGATTGAAAGAAAAATAAATTAAACAATCATACTGTAATTGGCTTAGATGCCTTAATCAGTGCCAATTATGTCGTGGCTGCTATGTTTTACACGGATTAAATAGTACTTTCTCTCACTTAAATTAGTTAAAACACTGTGTGAATGTTAATGACATATTTTGCTGTAAATATATTAGTAAATATGCTGGAATTTTTATGTGTTCATCTTAGAAGTTACATATGAAAAATATTGTCATATTGCACATTAGAATTAATTCTTAGTGTTCAGTTATATCATCTTTCTCATTATGCCTATGCTTCACTACAAGTAGCTTTAAAATATGTAGTTTATATTTATAATCCATTTTCACACAGCTATAACAAGGCTAATGACAGGTGAGAATAATTATTTCCCAAATTTGGTATGAGATGTGATATCTGAAATATCTTTTCAGGAATAATTTTCTATGCAGTATAATTACTACTTTTTTATTTAGAGAACCTATTTTGGCTTGCTAAAGGGAACTTCTAAAAAGTCATAATTTATGCTAACATTTTAAAACAAATTCCAAATATTCAAATTCACAATAATTGACTGATGTAACTCTACTACAACAATCATTGGTCTGTCATCCACTCTGGTGTTTTCTTGAGGATAAATGTCTAGAAAAATTGGTTAAAATCATTTTAGCTGAGACAGAAGATGCAAGTTAATAAACAAAACCCGACAATAACACCCTCAATAAAAGCAAATGGTTTTCCAAAACCTTTATGAAAATCTGTTCTTTGTAAAGGAAGCTTCATGTTGTTCTGCAGAACACTTATTATAAGATCAAACTGTGAATCCCCAGCAGAACCTCAGCCCCTTCCAGTAATAGAGATAAAATGCACAAAGCAAAACAATACATTGTGTCTCATCCCTTCTGAAAGTCTTGGTCTATTCATCACAATTCTTGGTATTGCCCACCACTACCAGCATCTTTTAATCAACTGCTTTATACTCATTCCAGTAATTGCTTGTTATCCATTTCCACACCACTGGCTTATTCATTATTTCCAGCAAAACAGTACAGACCTCATTTTATGAAAGCGATTTGTATACAGCACATAACATAATTTCTTTTTCATTTTAATGGAGTTTGATTGAAGTTTAATTCAAATTTAAATAATACATTAGAATTTTCCTTTTTAAATTCATTTCCGTTTAAGTGGATTCTCTTTTTCTTGATTTCTTTGAAATTACAGTGATTTAAAAGTAAATTAGAATTAAAAATACTGAAATCGAAAACTATTGAAAAACATAATTTCACAAAGAAAAAAGTGATGTAAAATCAGAGAACAGTGATGCAGAAGGAAATTTCTTCCTCTTTCAATACACATTCCCGAATTTTTGTATTTCTAGAACCAAAAATACTTTAGAATTATATAAGTGTAGAAATAGCTACAAATGGTAGTCAGAATTCATTTCTTAACAATATTTAATAAGCTTCTTAAAAGATTAATTTCTAAAAATAGCTGTAAATTTCTAAAAATTAAAATATTGTCAATTTTAAAATAAATAAGGGATTTCTTAATTTCTGTATGGGGAAACTTCCATTGTTGGTAAATGTAAGTGCATATTTACCTCTTCTAAATGAGAAATGTTAAAAGTAGCGTGTTGTTTTCATGAACACAAAAGATTAAATCTTTTAAAGGTTGTTATGAAAAGAAAATATCTATTATTCACAGTGGGTTTTTTATGATTTATTACTATTCTAAAATGTATATTGTTTGAAACATCTCCTTGATTTTGAACTTTAAAACAAATGTAGTTGAATTTATATTTTCAAAGAACTCTGACAATACAAGTAAGTAATTTCAGCCTCTACAACAAATTGGTTTTAATATCATCTGGTTTAGCTGGTGTTTATATTTAATCATGTTTGGAAATTTCTTCCTGAAATCATTTAACTTGTGAAAATTGAGAAAATTGGTTTAGGTAATTTTAGAGATTTCTGTAGTTTCTTTGTACTTTGGGAGACAGGATAGTTTGACTACTTCAGATGGGGAGAAAAAAAAATAGTCACATCATTTTTTTTTAAAAGTCCCTCAAAAAATCTCTGAGGAGCATATAAAGCCACATTAACTATGTGGCACTTTTTTGTTATAAATTTATTCAGTTTGACAGCATGAGCATATAATCTCCCATGGCAATCTCTCCTGACATCACCACACAGAAAGGCAGCTAGAACACTTTTAAAGGACAGAACAATTTCATACGCTCCCCCAAAATATTGGGAGAATTTGGGATGAAAAGATGATCTTGCATTGAACACTGTTTAGTAGAAGAATGATAAACCAGCACATTTGAGCACAGAAGTAAATGTCAGGGTACTGCAGAAATCTCTTTTCTACGCTCATCCTGAATGTGAGGCTGCATATTTATCTGGCCAAAGGACCCGGTGCCCCTCAGCCCCTTCGTGGGAACAACACAGTTAACAAAGCCCGTTGAGAGTTTAAAGATCCAGAGATCTTCAGGGGGAGACAGCAGTCAAGGCTTCACTTCTCCCTCCCAAAAGTGAAGCCTATTGCATGTAAAGTGAGACAATGCGTGTGGAACCTGAGAAGGGTTTTGTACCATGCTTGTTACAGCTGCCTAAATATTAAGGAGAGGTGAGGAGAGGTGAGGAGAGGTGAGGA
>VXAD01004423.1:233417-443129 GCA_013399195.1 Dicrurus megarhynchus | reverse complement strand
CGCGGGGGCCGCGCCGGGGGCTCCGGGCGGGCAGGGGAACCCCGCACACCGGCCTCGGGTGGGGGATCCCCCGCACCGCCGGCCTCGGGGTGGGCAGGGGAGCCCCGCATACCGGCCTCGGGGTGGGCAGGGGAGCCCCCGCACAGCGGGCTCGGGGCGGGCAGGAGATCCCCCCGCGGCGGCCCGCGCCTGGTGTCGCCCGATGATGCTGCAGGTGGGGGGCGCAGGGCTGCCCGCTGGCTGGGGCGGTGCGGTGGCAGCTGTGCTGGGAACTGAAGCCGGCCAGGCAGGGAGCCGCCTCTGGGTGCAACCGGGGAGAAGGGATGAGCAGTGGGCACAGGTTTCCTTCAGATTGCGCTTTTCATCTGTAGCTAAGGTGTAAGATTAGTGTAAGTGTGCGGAATAGCGCTGGCGCTTTGTGCTTGAATTCTGCTTTAGGGATCCCCGACTGAGCAATCTGGGGCTCTTTCGTCCTGGCACGGTAAAAATGCGGTGTAGAAGAGGGCTACAGTCCTAGAGGTCACAGTATCACTGTATTAAAAAAGGTCCGGGGGAAGGGAGGAATTGATGTGGAGCTTTGTGAGCAGAGAGGATATGCCCAGTCCTGCAGAAAGTGGATGAAACTGGATGCAGAAGGAAGTGCTGCTGCTTTCCAGCCTCATGCACTCAGCAGCAGAGCATGCTGTTCCTGAAGACATCTTTTACCATGCTGCTTTGCAAGGAGCTGCCAGTGACACATGTAGCAATATCCACAGCCAAAACCCTTGCTTGTTAATAAATTTGCTAAAGTGCATATTTCTGAATCTGTCTCAGCACACAATGCTTCATAACATATTATTGGCATTTAAATATGTGTGTATTTCACCTCTCTACAGGCACTTTGTTTCTTGCGATGTGCTCACGGTGTGTTCATGAAGGGCTTAGCACAGGAGAGAGCAGACCAAGGCAGAAACCTCCAAATGCTATTATTTACAAGCAAGTGACAGTAATATAGCATAAAATATATCCAAGACTCCACCATGTTCAATGACTCAAAACTTTTGAGTCCCAAAATCCTGACATAAGTTCTTGGACGTATACTTCCTCTCACACAGGAGTAGTTAGCTCTGCCATCCCCATCACCCATATCTCATGGGGTCATCATCTTTAGCCCATTCCTCAGTAAAACCCCTCAGCATGCTGTTGCTCTGTAGCCGTGTCCCTGGCCTTCTGCACAGACTGTGATAACTTTGTAGTGTATCAGCCACTCGGGGACATTGATACATATGTCACCCTCGTGGTTTACATCTTCCTTTCCACCACGATTTTGCTTTGCATGTAGCTATCTACTGTATTAGCTTAATTATAGCAGGTTTTGAACAATGCAAAGTAATGAAGTAAACTAAAGTAAACTTATTTTTCTTGCTTGGTTTGTCCTCCAGATTTGTTTGGCTTTACACAGGCAATGCTCCCAAAGACTGTATGATAATTCCTGGTGGCTGAAAGAGGAGGCATATTGTGGCCCGTACAGAAAAGGAACAAGAACAGGAGGGCAGGAGCTTCTTACTGCCTCTCTGGCAGAGGTACCAAGTTGCGTGGCCTGTCTGCACCCAAGCAAAGTATTGGTTTTCAGACAGTACGTGAGACTGAGAGCCACCTCGAGGCACTTGGAGAGGAGATACTGGTGCCAGCATGGATAAGGACAGCACAAACCTGGCTGACCAGCAGTATGAATGTGTGGCTGAGATTGGGGAAGGAGCCTACGGGAAGGTGTTCAAAGCCCGAGACTTGAAGAACGGAGGACGCTTTGTTGCGCTGAAGCGGGTACGGGTGCAGACCAGCGAGGAGGGGATGCCTCTGTCCACCATCCGAGAGGTGGCGGTTTTGAGGCACCTGGAGACATTCGAACACCCCAACGTGGTCAGGTGAGGAAGTGGGACCAGTGTCCTGATCAGTGGGGTCCTGGGTTTAGTACGTGAATTGGGTGAGCAAGGGTTTGGGGGCATAGATGGAATGGACACTAGTTTGGGTTTGTGGCTGAAGTGAGCACTAAACTGTGTACATGAAGTGTGGTTTGAGGTTTCAACAGGCCATGGTGCTGCCTGCCAGACCTCACCTCATCCCTGTGCGTTGCCTCCCACACACACAAACACCCATCTCCAGAGGCATAGGTGTGTGATTTAAGTGTTGGAATGGATGGGCAAGGAGCCATATATATACTGTTTCCTCAGGCATGAGAGAAAATGAAGAAAACCCCAACCTCTGCCTGGTTTTGTCTGAGCTATTAGTAGTGCCAGCTGCAGCTGATTTTTAGCAGCTCTGTTCATTATAGAAATGGCAAGAATGAGAGCAGTAGTGGAATGTGCATTCTAGCTTTTTAGATGCTTTTATAGAGAGCTATAGATCATCATGTTAAAGAGACATAACAGCTTAAGACTTCAAGTTTTTCAGGCAGCCTTATGGTTGAGTACTGTTTGGTACTAGTTTTCACCATGAGCTGCTGATTGTGTTACCAAAAGGGCAAAAGTACAGGTGTCAGACCTTGCTCACAAAATGGTGGCAGTGGCCCCAGGATGTCTTTTCTGTTGTGTCAATAGCATAAATCTCTGATAAATGGCCTGTGCTCTCAATGGTAAGTCTAGCCCTACTGTAACCTCTTACATTTTTCTGTAGCTAGAAACCTTCAGTAGCCTGTGAGTGTCTTTTATTAAAATCATAAACTTCAAGAAGTAAGTTTCATTTTGCAGATACCCAGATTGAAACTGGTCAGCATCTTGCTAGTGGTGCTGTATTAGCAAGAGTATTTCCCGTTCTTTGCGTTACTTATGCACATATTACACAGCAAAACGAAAACATTTTGTACTTCACTAACACCAAGACTCTCTCAGTCCCAGAGAAATAGATACTCTGAACTTACAGGTGAATTTCAAAATGCCTTGCACTTGTAATCATCCTTTTTTGGAAGGTCTGAGATGAGGGGGTGAGATTATTAGGTGCAAGAGAAAAGATGAGACAGAGAATAATACTTAAATTACAAAAGTCAATAGCTGGAGATGTATTAATTTTTGTTCATTTCAAGGCAGCGTAATGTAACAGTCTCCTTTATGTCAAAACTGAATAGGCAAAGTGTATTCTGAAATGCTGATCGTGGAGTGCATGTCATTGGTCTCACTTAGGTGAGCAAAGGGACACATACAGGCTGCAGCTCACACTTCCCTTGCTCATCAAGCAAATCCACAATTCTGTTAGTAACCATTATTTTGGCTGGCACCTAGTAATGCCAGAGGCTTACTCAGTATCCTTCAAAAGTGGGGATGTCTTTGCGTGGACATCATATGTTTGATCGCTGAATCAAGTGGCTTGGTTTAGAGGAGCACATACAAAGTTCTTCTTTGGCAATAGAGGGATAATTGGGAGTTGTCAAAATCTTTGCAATTCAGCCCATTAATTTATGAGAGAAAACGAGGATTTAGTTGTCCAAGTTTAGGCATTTACATATTTGAAAGCTAAAACTTGTTTGGGAATAATTGAACATAATACTTAAGAATTTTTCTACCATTGACATCTTTCCATATGGTGTAAAAGATCTTTTTAAGACCTTTCTAATCTTGAATGCAGCTAAATCATGAAAATAGAGTTCTTGTTTTCCAAAGAGCTAATTGATGAACTGACTATGCAACTGCAGGCTTCTTTTGCTTGATTTAAGTGCAGTTGAATCTCAACAGAGCATTGCATCAGTACATTGAAGCTTCAAATGTTTTTACAAGCTTGAACAAAAACTAATTCTCAGCAAAGCAGTGAGTATTTCAACCAGCAATATGAGAATGTAATTTCAATATAAAAATCTTTGTGTATTCCAGGTCCTCATAGTGGTGTTGTGAAGCCTGTACCTTTGGCCATAAGCAGCCTTTCAGACACAAGGGGCTGGTTGGTAGGGTGCCTAGGGCATTGGTTGCACACCTTCTTCCACAAAAAGGCAGAAGATAAGCAATTTCAAACATTCTCTCTTCTAAAATGTGAGGAATGCTGTTCAAAAACTCACGTCTTTTGTCTTTATTTTTCATCTGTAGAGCAGATAAAGAACCCTCTGGAGTGACCAGAATCATGTCCTTCAAATGCAAAAAATTATTTGAAAACATTTAAATGGCACAGTTCTGTTACAAAATATGGTAGAAGAGTTTGCAATTTATTGAAATTAAACATCTATTTTTGTATTATGTAAATATACTCAGAAAAGGAAGTACTATAAAAGAAGTTCTGCAGTCTTAAGCAGCTGATCTAACTGCCCTTATTTATTGAACATATTATGCTCAAAAAATTTTAATTGTTTGGGCATGCATTCTGGAAACTGCTATCATGGCCAGGGTAATAACTAAAAACAATGCCAGATGCATTGTCTGCATACTGGATTAAAATGTACATTGTTTTCACAGCACTGGGATAACAGCACAAATATTTAAAACCAAATATTTTTGATTTTGAGGGGACATCTAGTTCTTTTCTGAATATTACAAGCAACTAGCCTGAGAGAACTATGTTGGAACTGCAAATACGATGTTGTATCTGTTACCTTTAAGTAGTGGCATGTGTGATCCATGAGTTGCTCAATGCAAACCAGCAGCCATTCTGTGAGTCAGAATTTAGACAGACTTTGTACAGATGAGCTGCACAGGCTCTGTGCTCTGCTGTGGTACTCTGGCATCAGCTGACAGCAGAGATCACAGGCCACATGAACTTAGGCTGAGTGTCATTTTCAATTCAAATGGTAGCTCTAGGCTTCTTCAGGGAGTACAGTAAGGAGCTCAGCAGCTCAGGGCTTCTCTGTTGCCATGAAGTAGTGCTAAATGTGAAGAACAGTTTGGTAAGGAAAGACCCAGTATTTTCTAGGCAGAGGTAGAGCTCCATGGCTTTACTGGTCATAGAACCAGAATTCAGGACCAGCATTGCTACTTCAGCCCAGGTTTGTCTTAGTTGTAGATTCACTTCCTCTGAGACATACTTAGAACCAAAACTGGTTTCCAGTGCTCGGCACTAGGGTTGGAAGAGAATTTTCTCCATAAGGGAGAGATGTCTAAATAGCACAGAATAATTTAAAACATAATATTTATCATATTTTTCCATGCTACAGCTTGCTAATTATGAGAGCTTTGTTTTGTGTTCCTTTGTTCCAAGTCTATAATTTCCATATTTGTACAATGAAGAGATGCATTTTTCACAGCGGAGTTGCTTTTACAAAGATGGATAATGAAATTAGGTAAGACTTCACTGCAGAATAAAGCAACACAGGGTGCAAGAAAAGAATCAAAGGGAAATATAATCTTATCAGAACAGTGATGGTAATGAAAATCTCTGTACTGTAATGGAAATAAGGTCTGGAGGACTGATCTAAAATTTTGTAAGACTGTTAAGAATGGTGTATAGAAAGGCATGGGGAAAAGGCAGTTAAGATAATTGCTATATGCTTAAAATCCTTTCCTGTTCACATCTGCCCTTTGTATAGAGCTCCTCTCTGCCAGGACGCCTTACTCTATTCCATTTATTTTCACAAAACAAACTTAAAAATAGAATCTTTAAGAGTAAAGCTTACTGTAAACCCTCTAAAATTAGGTATGTCATGGGCTTGGAAAAGTCCCTTGTAGCTGGTAGGATGATCAAGGTTGTCCTCTAGCTCGCCTTTCAGATAATGAGATGTCATGCTTTAATATATAACAAACTTTAATATATACAGTAGGTAAATCTGGCGAAAGTTGGTCCAGCACTTATATAACTTACTGCTGTTCCAGTTGGGAAAAATGAAATATATGTAGATAAAGAACTGACTTTGCCAGGAATAAATGACATATTAGATTCAGGAAATTCCTGTGTGTAAAACCCTGCTGCAAGATAGCTGTAAAAATTCTTCTTGTGATTAAAATGCTAAATTCAGCTGTATCTTGCATTCATTTTATCTCTCTCCTGCTGGTAATCAGATGAATAATTTTCCCCATATCTTAATCATCATCAAACTGTGAATTTGCACTCTGGGAAGGTGATATGCAAGACAGACTACTGTAGTTCTTGCCATGCTTGTTTTCTATTGCATTTATATTTAACTTTTAGTAGCATTAAACCTTAAGCAAATTGAACAAATGTGCAAAGCTGTATATTTTTGCTTCCTATCTCATAACTTTTGTTTTATAAATATATTTTTTTTAGTATTTTCATAGTTTAGTAACTATTCAATTTTAAAATATCCAAAATTATATTGAATATGACCTATTAAAATATAATCTAGTCTGGGTTGTTATTTCAAAGGTAAGTATCAGAGATATTGCCATTCAAAGTGATCATAACTGTGTAAGAATTAAAAATCTTAATTCTCTCCTTCCTGTTACTTTGCAGAATATGTGCCCTAGCTAATTGACTTAGGTTCAACAGAATGATCCACCTAGCTGGAAGTCTAACTCTATTCCTCATTCTTTTTTGTATACAAATCAGTGGGGGGGAACACAGTAATTATGACTATTTGCACAGTTATGCCATGTTCAAGTTTTTATGTTATTTTATATCCATTGAACTATAAATGGCACTGTAAACTGCTCTCTGTGGTACAGCAGTCATGTCATGCCGCCTTTTCCCTGCTTTTGCAGTCCAGTGGTCCATGCTGTTTTCTCTTGGTTTGCACTCGAGTGCTTGATGGAGCCCATCAACTGATGGCCTTGGCAAGGCCACCTGAGTGTGGGGGAGAGAGGCTGGCACACACATCACTCCCCCATCCCTGCGTATGCTGACATAAAGACCAGCACTTGCTTGACCTTGCTCAGAGCTCCCAGAAGTGTATAAATGGCTTGGGGCTTAAAATTTCCTTATACTTAGAAGGTCTTTTTGTAAGTGTCCTAAAGTTCCCTGTCTAGCCTGATAGAGCATTCAGAACATATCAGTAGCATATCATCAATACCTAGCTAACCTTTTGCAAAACAGTTTGAACATGTATTTGTTTTGCTTTTTTCTGTTTGTTAAACTAAAATGATGGGGAAGCATACAGAGGGAAAAATTTGAAAAGGCAGTAGCTAATTTTATTTCTCTTTCTACTTTTGGGTGATGCTGATGTTGGCTTCTGGCTTTATTACTGTACTGTTAATAAGTTGAAAGGATGATGTTCTCAAAATCATTGAGATGTTCCATCCTGTCAAGTGAAACATTTCTATTTTAGGGGGTGTTTGTCTCTAGTGAATTCTGCTTCCTTCCTTCTTTTTTCTGCCAAGCTGATGTTAAACTTCTAGTCTGTGAGGTCATTCTTTCACATCAGCAGTGTGCTGTATTGTGCGATACAATTTATTTTTGTGTAGCATCACTCGATATGGCATCAGGCAAGCCCCTAGAGACAAAGAAATGGTGACCTTTGCATTGCTAATTAGAGAGATTGTCTTGCACACAGAAAGAGTAAAATAAGATACAGGGATGGAGTGAGCAGAAGAAACTGAACTTGAAACTTGCCAAGTATATGTGTGGCAGATGAATCTCAGCTGAGGTAGAAATGGTGGATGAGTAATGGGAAGGAAAAACTGAATGAGCTTCAGAGTCAGTTTTAGTCTCACACAAACAGGATGGTCTTCAAGGCAGATGTGAAGACGGGAAGTGCCTTGGCAGGAGAAAGGCATTTCCAGGCTGGAGAGCAATTTTGGTCAGAGGGGAAGAGAGATTGTCCCTGCACTGTCTGGCCACTGCAAGGGACACTGCAAAGGTCTTGGGGAAGACGGGACTGCCTACCTGGAAATATGGCTTCTCTGATGGCTGGAGGGCCAAGGGGAATGATGTAGTTGCCACTGAACAGGGTACATAGGACTTGGAGAAATTTGTAAAGTTGACAGAGGACATTGGGCGGAGAGTGGGCATGAATGCTGGCCTGTCATCATCTGCTTGCAACCTTACAGAATACAGAATGAGCATGTACAGGGAAAACAAGGATATTCCTGGCAACCATGTGAATTGTTTGTTAGTTATGGATGCGATGATTTACTTTGAATACATGATCTGGCAGAAACAGGACAAGATAAGACCATCTCAGGAAGGAAGGGTTGAGTATGGAATGGACTTCTGAGCCTTACGAAATTCAGTTTGTGGAGTGAGTACAAGAGCATTTTTAAGAAGTATTTTATCTCATTCTGAATCTAAGATTTCTACAAAAAACATGTTTCCAGTTTTTGTATGAGTAAATGTTAGTCATTTTAGATTGTGTCCAGTGCGCCCTTCCTTCTTTAAATCTGTGGATGGTTATGTCTGTGCTGTTCTTGGAGATACTTAGTCTGACATTCCTGCCCGGAATGGAAAACCAATTTCTTTCACCACAACCATTGCTGATGGTAGGCTGTGACTGTCAGGCAAGGGAATGGAGTGGGGTATGGGATTCAAAACTGAGCCTTGTGAAGGTTTAGATGCCAGGAGAGTGGATAGTCCACACTTACAGACAGGGGCCAGGGTAGATTGCTTGGGACTTTGCAGTTTGCTTCATAGTACTCACTTCCAGCTGAAGTGCGGAACAGAGTAGGGAGAAGAAAAGTGCTTGCTTTCCCAGGGTTTAAAAGAGAGTAGGCTGGACCTGGAGTTTGTGACTTAGCAAAGCACTAAGTAAGTCACTCAGGTGTGCTTGGTGAGATTTAAGCCATTGTTTGAAGCTTAGCACAGGTCTAAGTGCATTATCAAATAGAAATAGCTATGATACTAAGAATGCACTGAATTTTAAAACATCTTTCTGGATAGAGTGCAGGGAGAATATACATTAGAATATGAATCACAGATACTGATTCTTATTCATGTATTAGATGAAAGCCTTATTTCTAGAGAATATTTCATTAAAAGTCAAAATGAATCATCCTGAATAAGTAATATAACTATCCTGACAGAACAGTAACATGAATTTGACATCAAGAGTGATTATTTGTCATTGTAATAATTCTTAGGTGATGGAATTTAGTTCTGAAGTTGTAAAATTATTTTATAAAGTTTTGTAACAGTAAATAAAATAGAAGTTGCGTGTCATTCCAAAACTTAGCTGTACACAGAGGATTTAGTTTTCTTGGTATGAAGGCTAGTTGTTTTCCAGTATTGCTGAACAAATTGATTCTTAATGATCTAACAAATTATCAAAAGATAAGTATGCCCACATACATGTATAACTAAGCTGTGGGGTTTTTTTTAAAAAGAGAGATTTCTCCACTTATACCTGTTCTTTATATCTTCTTATATTCTGAAAAATACTTCTAATTATGCATGCATGATTATTGAACGGGTAATACCTTTAAACTCTAAAACACTTGTATTTAGTAAATAAACCACTACAGAATTTTCCAAGGGGTGTTTTTTTCCATCGTGTACTTTGACATTTTCCATTTGGGAAACTGCCATTTGGGATGCTTTTGATGAGATGATCATCAAAGAGCGGAAGTGTGACTGTTAATTTCCAAACTCTTTTCAAAATACCTCTTTGCATCCAAATTACTGTATTGATTTTTCTGTTTATTTCTTTACCCTTCATCTTTAAAAAATTGTCCCATCTTTAGAAAAAAAAGGAAATAGTCTGCTAAATAATCCCTTTGAAATCAGTCTTTAAATTTCTAACAACACAGTTGTGTTTTCTTTAGGCAGAATAAAAATGTTTTATATGAGTAGTAAGGAACTCTTTCATATGATGCTTTAGATATTTTTTAGGGCTTTAGAAGAAGATGGGTTTCTGTTCTCTGAAGTATCTCGCATAATTTTAGGACAAGGCAAACATTTCACATACCTAAATACAGGGGCAATTTGCTGGTATTGGTAGAGTTGTCCTAGGATGGATTTCCCATTACATACCTAGCAACCAATTACAAACTTAGCAAAAAGTTCTGTACTGTTCTAGAAGGGTTCATACCAGCACTGACTGCTTATTACTCTGGATTATCATTAACAGGTGACTGATAGTCTCTTAATAAAAGAAAATTAAAAACTAACTCAGAAATGAATTCATCTTTACAGGAATTTCCCATATTTAATGATTATCAACTCAATTCTCGTGTAGATGAATCATACAGAGTTTAAGTGAAACCTGTTGAGTTTGGACTTTCGAAAGATTAGTCAGTGCAGAATGTTACATATTTTGATAGAAACAGAGAAATGAAGTGAGAAATAGAATGGAAAAAGCCTGTGTGATTTTTTTTTCTCTCTTTTATGTGAAACTTTGGCTAGTCTTTTAATATCTATTTGAAGTGTGGTCAGTGTGATAAATTGCTGTTTAACAGTGCCAGAGAACTCCCTTCTCCCTGAAATCAATTAATTATAAACTGGAAATTTCAGTACTTTGTTCACTGTTTCTTAAGTTAGCATATTTCTAGGAGCTTTCTGTGATCGTAATTCCTAGCTGCACTGGTGCTTTTGTTTCTCTTCATCTGTGGAGCCAGGGCTCTACTGTAAGGATAGAATTCTATCACTTTTTTTTCCACATTTGATGTGGTATTTTGCATACAGCTGCAGAGTAGACAGTTACCTTTGAAAAGAACATTTGGCTGGTTTAATTTGATTAGAGCAAACCACCTCAATCATTACTGAACTAAGACCGTTTTCAGTTTAACTTGGCTGTAGGAGTTGGGAATGTACTGACTGTGCTTAGATGTTTGGGGGAGGACTCGTTTGGATACACAGCTACCGCTGAAGTGAAACAACCTTAGAGGACCTTGCATACTCTGCTCTTTCCCAATAAAAAGGGAGGGCTGTGAAGCCATTGAATGTCACATTTAACTTTCCCTCATTGGGACAAGGAATTGAATTCCTTTTCTCCAAAAAATTGGAAATGTTTAATGCATAGAAATACAGAATCATACATTTTTTTAAATCACCATGATACTAAAAACATACATAGGATATGAAAGTCTTATATTTACAACAGATTTAAAACATACCTAGCAACAGTATTTTGAATAAAGTTATAATAAAATCCAACATGTAAATAGAAATATGGTGGGATTCTCATAGATACATTATATCCAAGTTAAAATTGCATCCCTTTTAGTAAGTCTCAATAAGATTCCCACTTTCTTACATGGAGTTTTGATTTTCTACCCCTTTCCTCATCATATAAATATATAGGTGTGGTTTTTTACGTTGCATATTAAAGATCAAATTAGATACTTAAGATTCGCAGTAGTATGTATTCTGTATGATTTTTGCTTTTCAGTTTCCCTTACTGATGATCACATAATTTTCCTAGAAAAACTCTCATGGCTGTCTAGAATATAAATATGTCTCATAATAAATTACAGACCTTCAGTGAATTATAGTCAGCTGGTATTCACTAGAAAATACAGTTCTTATCTTTAAGTGCCCTGACTTTGAGGTAGTGCATCATCATTTATACAATATTTTAACCAGGGGATTACAGCAGAAGGAAGAGTTTCTGCTTCTTATTGCATTATGTTCTGAAAAGCAATATGCATAGTTAACTGTTCATCTGTGTCAGCAACCTAGCACTTGCTACTAATGGCAGAATTGCATACATATCTTCCAGCTAATCCAAGAATCCAGCTGGAAATTTAGGGCTTGAGTTTCCACTGGTGAATTGAAAGAGCTGCACTGATTCAAACAGCTTTGGTTGTTCAAATCATAAGGTCCTGATGTTAAGATGAACAAAAATGCATTAGCATAGGCAGACTTTGCAGAAGTGTCCCATCAAGCATGCATGTTTGGGACTTCACCATTTAGAGTTCAAATGCTGCAACTATTGAGTTCACCAAACTGGGGTATAAAAATTGTTTATTCATTAGATTTTTTTGCTGAAGTAGATTTAGCATTTCTGTTGACCTGTTTCACTCCTAACTACACTCCCTTTTAGCACCACAAATAATTCCTCTCTAACTCAGTGCGTATGTTCTGAAATACTCGGGTGTCTGCATCTGTGTTGCCACCTAAGCATTTTGTACAATGCTGTGTTGTCTCTGGAGCTCCAGGTTGCATTACAGATACAGTCATTTCAGTGCAGAGTACATCTCCTTTCTTCAGGTGCAAATGCTTCTAGTGCAAATGCTTCCAGAGACTTTCTGATTGCTGTACAGTATTGAAGTTTATGTCTAATGTTACTCACTAACACAGCACTGGAACCTTTATTACTGATTGCCAGGTTCCTTCAGGACAGTGAAAGTCAATGACCTGTATTACTTTTCTCTGCTAGGAAGTAGATTATAAAGTGAATCTCATTTTGCCGACTTTATCTGTCAGTATATTTTGTGAACTTTATGACATAGAGATTAGGCAACATCTGCACTTTAATTAGTGTGTTGTTTATCCTTAGATAACCTTCTAGATCGTTAATGGAGATAGGCCTACCCACTGATCTTTGTGGTTTCCTCGCAGACATCTCTAATCAATTTGTTGCCTCACTGTTTATCTCTGCTTTTTATAAAATGCTGAGCAACAAGTTTTGATCAAAGCAGTAATACCCATATCCAGACAGGTTGGAATCCATGACTGTAGTCTGAAAATAAGAAGGAACTTAAGGAAGGGCCCAGACAAGTTAATACTTCTGCAAAACTGAGCACCTGTATCTCTTCATTGCATAGAATCCCATTCATCATCCTGCCTTTATGTTTGTAGCATCATTCAAAACAAAAAAGTGTTACCTGGCATTTCTTAATTCTCTGTTGCTTATTATTCATGTTGTCTTTATTCTTAAGAACTCAAGAAGGTTTTATTACTTTCAAATTCTATTTGGTCAGATTAGAAGATCTTTTAGAGATGTCACTTATTTCAGAAGCAAATATTTATGCAGAAGTGAAAAAATACAGAAATGAGACTGGAACTGAGGATCATGGCAGTACAAGAACAAGAATAGTTAGGATTTGCACAGAAGAGCCAGGTAATCCATTTGTCTAAAAGTGAAAGGTACTTGTGGATACAGATAAAGGGCAGACAGGTGAATGACACTGATGAGGCAGTTTTCTTAGAAGAAATTTAAAGTATGTTGGAATATCCCAGATCAATAGGATATTGTGATGTCTGTAAGAAAATACAGTTCAAAGACTGCTTGGTTTCCAGTAACCCAAAGTTGAGAGTGAACGAGACTATTTTGCAGAAGCAAAGCTTAAGTCATGAAAAGCAAATAATCTTTTGCTGTCCTGTACGTCAGCGAAGTGATATTGAGCCTACAATTCTGGAAGAAGCTGTAAAGTCAAATAAGTTCACTAAAACAGTGATAAAGGACAATCTAACCACTGTTCATAGTAGACAAAGTTTAAAGACAAGTAGACAAGGTTTAAAGACAAAACGCATAGATAAAATCAATGAAGTAGCTGTTCCTGGAGTACAAAAAAGTGAGATCACTCTCTGCATAGCCTGAAATAATTAGCAATATCTGGTTTAAGAAATTCTAATAGTCAAGAAACACAGTCTTTTAGTCCAACATTTTTGGGAAAGGGATGGTTCCCAAACTTGACATGGTAACAATAGGCTTTAGAAAACAGAGATTAAGAAACAAGAAGTAATCAAAAATTCAGCACTCAAGAGGAATGATATGAAAAGGCTTAGATTTAAAATGGTGGGTACTTAAATAGAGACTTGTAACAACATGGTTTTGGTCATTTGGATCATACACCATTCCCTGACATCATGTTCTCTCCAGTCACCGAAATCCTGGCTGCTATTTTTATCTATATCCTCTTCCTGGGCACTAGATACAGCAGGACAATTTAAGAGTATTGGTTTCTTAAACTCTCCGAAGGAGTGGGAGATGTCAAAGGGTTACAACATTCTTCACCCTTTTTATGGCTGTGCTCCAGTATATCATGATGGATTCACAAAAGGTACGCATAGCCATGCATAACAAAATAAAACAGGGATGTGAGATAATTGTGAGTAGACACTTAACTTTAATCATCTGAATATTAAAAGTGTACTCCATCCTAGTCATTTAGGGTCTCCCCATAGTGAGTGCAGACCGAGCATGTGCTTTATGAGAATAATTCATCCCACTCACACTCAGTGCCCACCCTGGAGTATAATGAATTGCTTTCTGGAAATTCTCATTTTGACTCTAGAGGGAGCCTGGGTGGACAAGTTTGAGAAGTAGCTCATGGGAGTCTGGTGAGGTTCAACAAGACGAAGTGCTGGTGCTGCACCTGGGTCAGGGCAACCCCTAATGTCAACACAGGCTGGGAGGTGAAGGGATTGAGAGCAGCCCTGCAGAGGAGGACTTGGAGGTGCTGGTGGGTGAGAGAGAGGCTGGGTGTGACCTGGCCATGGCCCTCATAGACCAGAAAGCCAAACGTGTCCTGGGCTGCATCCGAAGCGGTGTGGCCAGGAGGACAAGGGAGGGGATTCTGTTCCTCTGCCCTACTCTGGTGAGACCCCACCTGGAACGCTGCATCCAGCTCTGGGGTGCCCAGCACAGGAAGGACATGGACCTGTCGGAGAAAGGGCAGACCAGGGCCACTAAGATGGTTAGAGAGATGGAGCACCTCTCCTGTGAGAGAAGCTGAGAGATTTGTGTTTGTTCAGCCTGGAAAAGCTTTGGGATGACCTACTTGTGGCCTTCTAGTACCTTGAAGGGAGCCTACAAGAAACAGGGAGAGGGACTTTTTAAAAAGGGCTTATAGTGACAGAACAAGGGAATGGCTTCAAACTGGAAGGGGGTAGGTTTAGATTAGATATTAGGAAAGAATTCCTTACCGTGAGGGTGGGCGAGTCACTGGACCAGGTTGCCCAGAAAAGTTGTGGGTGCCCCATCCGTGGAAGTGTTCAAGGCCATGGAGCTGAGCAACCAGGTCTAGTGAAGGGTGCATGGCAGGAGGATTGGAAGTAGATGATCTTTAAGATCCCTTCCATCCCAGACCATTCTATGATTCTAATGTTGAGTGGCCACCTAACTGTAGCTTGCTCGATCTCAAGGAGATTAATGCCAGTCAGTAAAGTTCGAAGGTGGAAAGTGGAAGTGCTAGAAGAGAGTTCATACAGTAAATAAGAGATGTCACAAAATCAAATAGGAAATTATTTTGGTTGTGGGAGAAAAAAAAGTTAGTATTGAAATCCGAGAGTACTTGGACTATGAGAATTTAGATGGAAGATAAAATTAGTATTATGGGGGAATTTTTTGTTAACCAAAGTCTATCGTGCGTGGATTGTTGCTAAGAGCTTGTACAAGGCACTTGTTTTTATCACTTAGCAAAAATTATGCACTTTCTGTAATAGGAGAGCTTGGGTTTCTGTGAAATTTACTGACTTCAGACAGTCTGCTTCTAGTTTGTGTTTGACATTGAAGCGCTAAAGGGAACTGGTTGTAGCTGGGAGGGATTGGCGTTGCCTGCTTACCCTGCACCCAATTTTAAGCTCCAGCAGAAGCCATTTTGGTCAAAAATTACTATGTTTTGCAAGAGGAAAAGTAGCTGAAGATGTGTGTTGGAGAAGGCTGCTCATGCGGTCTTACAAGTAGTTTAAGGCACCTTTCAAATCCTTCTCAGCTGTGGTTTCTCTTTTTGTCATTACTCTTCATGCTGCCCCACTGATCTCATACAGGATTTGCCACTAAGTGGGTTTATTATGTCATTATTGAAAAAATTTTGATGCTGCACGTAGTTTCATTGCCTCCATTTCATTTTGAGCTAATTACTTGATTGTCCAATTGCATGGAGTTGGAAAACTCTGTTAACTTACATTCCAGTCTGAATTATCCAAGACCTGAGTTTTTGGAAAGCAGGGGTGCTATGCCTCTATCTCTTGGAATAATTTTGGGGGAATTTTTATTTTTCCATAATCTCAAAATGTGTCAGCCCACACTGCTCAGTAATAGCTTTCAAAATGAAAATCAGTCAGTCAATATTACTAAAAGATTCTGCTCCATGATTTTTTATGTTAAGTGTCTGTTTTATAATTTGACATGGAAGTCCTGAAAACAGTTTTGTTTATTGTGGAACTACTAAGACAATATAGTAGTAGTAAAGTAAATAAGCTGCTCTATTAAGCTGTTTGGATATGCATATTACACATGTATGTGGGTATATGTGGAAAAGGAAAACGATGAAGATGTCAAGATTTGACATTTAAGTTGAGAATTATTATTTTGTAACATGGATTAGGATTGTTAGACATAGAGGACTGCAGTTAGTTTATTGCCTGTGCTTTAAAAATGTGTGAACAGTTTTCTTTTTTTAAGTTTAAAAAAAATGGAAAGGAGATGAGGGCAAGTCAGGAAAAAAAACATCCCAAGAGCTAATGGCTTTTAAAAAGTTGTGTGACGTTGAAAATTGGAACATGGAACTGAAATGCCATCTCACTCTTAAGTATAATAAAATAGTACATTTTATTAAATGTGTTCTGGAAAGAGTAAATAAAAACTATAAATCCTAATGTCAGTGGCAAAGAGCCCAGGCATCTTTTGGCATCTATTGCCTTAACCTTACTGGGGCAGCAGGCAATTGAATAGGAAATGTCAATGTTTAAAACCAGGAGAGGTAATTTTTTTAATAGATACCTTTTTTCTCCACTTGTTTGCAGTACAAATATATATTTTTAAAGGCTTTAGACAGTATTTAGATGATGGGATTTTGTATCTCCTTTTAATATTGACTTCTTAAAGTTTTCAAATCTTGCAAAATTCAAGATCACTTCAATCTTTCTTCTTGCAAGCATGAAATTGCCATCCCTTATCAGCATTAGTCACTCACTTCAAGAACTGAGTCATCCCAGATCACATCCTTTATACAAAAATGTTGCAGTATCACTTGTCAGCTTTTACATGGAGGCTTCTTTTGAAAGGCCTGTTGAGTTCTTGAAATAGTTCAACTACAATTTTCTGAATGGACATGGATTATCATGGCTTTTCTAATATATTGATCACTGTTATTTTCACAAGTCTGGAAAAGTGTTCTTGTGCTTTGGAAGATCTAAATCCATGTCACTTCTCTGCCTTCTGGGGTGAAATTGTGTGAACTGTACTGCGTTTAGATGAGTAGTCATACACCGTAAGTGCTTGCATATGGAGGCATCCATGGAAGTGCAGACTACTGTATCTTCCTGGATTTAGCAAAAAATAAAGCTCTACTGTGTGTTTTTTTCCAGTGGACTTGAGACAGCTATTTGTCAGTCAAATATTTTCATAATCTAGACACAGATTTTTTTTATTAGAACATAGATGCCAGTTACGATGTTTGATATGCCTGCATGAAAAGGAGGTAAGGGAAATTACTGGATAGTTTTCTTTCTTCACAGAAAGTCACTTCAATTCAGCGATAACTCAGAAGGCAGCTGAATGGACCTTTATAAAAAGTGAACTAAGTCACTTGTAAGTGGAGACAGCTGGGGTCTATTTAATATCCTGTGTAAAATGGTAGAGGTCAGCTTCCTGGAATAACTTAGGAGTTTTATTTCACGAATATCCTACTGCTTCAGGGACCTGGGGTGACGGTAAGGCTCTCAAACTAAAGTGGACCATAAGGAAAAGTTCCAGGGCTGGAGCTTTCCTAGCTCTGCATTTGCTGTGGAAGAGTGGGAAGCATCTTGTGGCCTGCGGTATCTACACATCCTCAATGTAAATGTCTGTTGTGTGAGTGCTTATTAATGCAGGCAGCTAATCTCAGTTTTTTTCTTCCAATCCTATGTTCTGATTTAGGCTTTGGGATACTAATTGAAAGTCATTGAGAAGTCACTGAGAATCATCGAGACTTTGGACAACAAGTGATTCCCAAGTGTACTGATTACTCTAAATACCTAGATTATTTTGTAGTTTGTGACATTTGTTCCTAAATCCATTAACTTATCTTGACAGTTTTATGATGTCTTTTTTTCTCCATGCAATTAATGGAGCCATATCTTTACTATCTAAGATTGTACACTTCCTTTATGTTTTCCCTGTATCTATTCAATTTCATTAGTCCTTGAGTTTGGAATCTTATTTTATTTCCTGTCTCCTTCTATTCCTTTGTGTGTTGAACATGTCAGTGAAAAAAAATTATCTTTCTAGGCCAGTATCACTGGTAACTGTTCACTTATACAAAAGTTCAGAAGTTACATGGTATAGCAATTGCTATAATTGGTAGTTCAGTGACACTGTAATTAAATATCTGTGCTGCAGTTAGCCTGAAGATTCATTTAAAAAATTGTACATTTCGAATGATGTCCAGTATGATTACATACTTTTCGTATTTGTGACAATTTGTCTTTTTCTTGACTGCTTTTTTAAATTGAAGATAAACAGAAGCACTGAAGCGGAAGTAAAAGGAGTAATTGTTTCTGTTAGATGAGAAAAAGGTGAAAATTAGGGGAAAAAAAAGTAATGTGTTACTGGAGTAGGCAAGCTGCCCACAGAAAAGGCTTTTGTAGACTGTGGTGGTTCTTTGGGCCCTGTATGGTATGTGCCATTGCCTGTTTAGTCAACTCTACGAAGGCTCAAGACCATCAGCTGTGGTATTTTTGTGCTGTTTCTCCCAACCGAGGTTAATAGGGTGGTTGTAGAGTTTAGGGATGGAATAGAGAAAATAATGAGGAGCAACTCCTTCAGACCTCGTTGTCTCTTGACTCATTCTTGAAATGAAAATAATTACATTAATAAAACATGTGGCTTAGAAAGGGTTAGAACGATTTCTGTCTCACCCAGTATTTCCCTGAAGTGAGAAAGGTAGATCCTGGCGCAGGGAATAGTGTAAGAGCAGGACAGAGTAAAGCGATAATTCCTGGCTAATTAAGGCTCTCACTGTGATCGTAAGTAATCCGTGTCCACTGCTTTGTAAGTCCGTGCAGCATTTGCAAGCAGATGGGAGCCAGCCCTGCCTCACTCCCAGGCAGATGCCTCCCAACTCTGCTGATGCCATGAGCTGGCTGGTGGCCACGTAGCCATGTTAGCCCCCGGAGCCTCAGCCATGGGGCTCCTCTGTGCCCCGGCCTCCCTCAGCTCAGCCTGGGCCCACGCGGTCTGCCTGGGCATCACAGAGCACACCCTGCTTTGCTGGCACCGCCTTGTTTTCATTCGCCTACATGTAAAAATGTGTTAGCGCTCCAGGAACCAGACCTTGTTTTGCGAGATTTATTAGAGTTTGCTCATTTCTTTCAGAAATGTGAAAGACGATGTATGCAAAACAATCAAAATGCAGTTTTGCCATGTATTTACATCTGACATAAACTGTAATTTACAAAACGCTGAATTTCTATCAAAGCTATCCATACATTAAAATGTAAACCCTCATCTCATGCTGCTGAAGGATGCCCCAAAAGAAATAGTTGCCTTTGCCCTGTAGTAATAAAACGGTCGAATAAAATTTATTGCCAGCTCAAAATGCTGCTAACACCTCATTTTTGTTGCCAAACTCTGCAAATAATCTTTAATTTGTTTTCTTTTACATATGTGTGCAAGAGTTTAAAGGAAATACTTAAAGAGCTGTACAGCCTGTAGAATACTTCACTCCATGTGCATTAATCTTTAAATGGTCGGCTCACTGTGCCATGTAAACTGGCTGGAAAAGGAAGATATGTGTATCAGACATCTACCTTAAGAACTGGAGGATGAAAGCACTTGAGAATCTTACAAAAATAGATATTTGTGGTTTACTTTGGATGTGGTGTGAATTAATTAAAAAAAAAAAACCTTAGAGAGGAAATGACAAGACAGGCAAGGAGCTTGCATGGCCACGTGTGAATGGCCATGAATGGGAAAAAGAGCACTATGATGTCCACGTCTTAAAACACTTGAAAGATGCAGTTCTGATGAAACATGTAAGGAATTTGCATGCTAATGGAAAAAAGGATCCCTTTTTATGTATTGAGTGTTTAAGAGCAGTTGCCCCCAGCTAAATTTATTAAGCCAGAAGAATCTTGTAAATTTATATTGAAGATTTATTAGTCCCATTTGTTTCTGTTCTTCAGAACACGAATATTAAACTCAATCCTGCAAGTTTGTCACAGGTGAAACTCCCTTTCAAATTAAAGGAAATTCTGGACCTGAGCCAAAGCCAGTTAAATACGTGTACTGACTTCTTGAGGCCTAGATAAAGGCTCTTGTATGCTGAGCTGTTTGGGATTGATCCTGGTCTTCGAGGGTTGAGTGAATAGGGCAGAAGTGATTTTAGTATGTATTTTTTTCTTTTGATCACTCTCTCATTTTGTTTTAACTTCTACATGGAAGAAATATTTTAAAGTAAGCTCAAAAATGGACTGAACAGAACCTGTAATCCCACCAAATAAAATTGCTCAGTTACAGTCTTTCTGGGAAAGATTCATCTCTTCTAAATTCAATTAAATTTAAGTATCTCGTCTGAGTTAGTCATCTAGACATCTTCCATAGCAAGCAGGGAGAGACAGTACCCTCTGCAGAGTATTTCAATCTACTTACTTCTTTCCCCTGAATAAATGAAGACCTACATGATCCGTTCAAACTAACCACCAATCGCTGAGTAGCTCCATTGCAGGAGTTGTATCTCTGCCATGGAAGCTGCGAGGAGAACTCATTGCCTCACAAGCTGTGCTGGGCTGTGGTATAGATGGATGGCATTTGACCTGTCTGATGATGGGTAGCCAAAGACTGCTATGTTCAATGAAGTTGATAGTTTTCTTGCAAGCCTTAAATCTGCCTTCTGCTGAATTTAAGTACTTTGTAGTCCCATGGTTTTGAAACTTTGGTTTTAGAATAAATTTCCCCTCACGCTTTTTTTTTTTTTATCTTAAAGTTATCTATTACTCTGCCACTCAGTTTTTCTTTAACAATGCAACTTACAAAGAACAGGGCAATGTTTATGTGCGTAGATCTGGCTGCCTCACAAAACCTGGCCAGATCCTGTTTGTTTTTCTTACCCATGTGAGCAATTGCCTTTGTCTTTTGATTTTTGGAAATCAGCTGAGTGCTGTTTACTTTGGGGCAAATGGGATGTCATTTGTAGCATGTGGAGTAGTGGTGACAGGACACAGTACAGTGGCACTGGAAGGTTGCTTTAGTTCACTGTGCTCCTTTCCAGGTTTTGCTGAAGTGAATGGAGGAATTCCCTTTGTCTGAAGTTCATGGTGCCACTGTCATCATGGCACACAGGAGAACTATTGGGAATACATCTGGCATCAAAGCCTGATCAAAGTCATTTCCCTTACCACATGTATACAAAAAGCACTGTGAACTGCATTTCTATTTTTATGTCTTAGAACCTCATGCTGGACAAATTTGTGGAAATCAACACACAAAGTGTAAGACACCATTTGGATTTTCACTTATTGCTGAATGTGGCAACTGCATTCACCACTGGGCTCCTTTCATTTGAATTAAACAAAATCAATATTCAGGCAAAAGTTTTAGTTACATGTTGAGCAAATTAGGGAACCTAAAAAGGAATGCAACTATTCCCTAAGGAAGGTATTATAAAGAAAATCTAAAAAATTTAACAACAGATGCAAACACAGTGCCAATGAATGGGAGCATCTTTAATTTGTACTCTGAACTGGAAGCTTACGGAAGCTTACTGGAAGCTCACAGCACTGTATAGCAGCAGTGTACGTGACTTTGAAAGGCATGTACATTTGCTTGTTGAAGGATCACATGAGAGCACTATGAATAGGTCAGACAGCTGTTGCTGATGCTAAACAATCTGTCAACGACTGTCTTCATAACAGGCCATGTTATTTTTCTGATTCAGGGGTGACTTGGCCTGTCCCTTGCGTGTCCTCGGACAGACTCTTTGTTACAGCAGCACACAGGCATGTGTTTAGGCACCACCCAGCTGGTATTTTCCCTCGGTAATGACAAGGGCTCAGTATGTGGCCGGTTTGGGTAAAATCAATTTCAGTGCGATTTTTCGTGGATTGGCGAGGAGTTAAACATTTTAAACACTGGTGAACTGTAAGATAAGTCCTGAAGTGAAGTTCTGCAAGGCAGGATATAGTTTGAATTACGGAGTCTTACTAGATCCTTTTCTGGTCCTTGTCTATTAAAGATAATCTCCTTTTGCAAAGAAGGTGAAAGAGAAATGGCGATGTGAGAGATAAAATATGCTGCTGTAAACAAAGAAAGGTGCAGAGAATATCTTTTCAGGCCTATTTTTCCTTGAAGTAAAACTCTTTTAACAACTTCATCTTTTAGTGGCTTGGGTGGCACACTGAGAAAACTTACTTGGCCTTTTCATCTTTTGGGCACAAACCTTGGTTTCTGTTGAAAATGAAAACTAGTTTTGGTAGTTGCATTGGAGCAGACATTTGTCTGCATCACAGAACCATTCAGTCTGACACCAGAGCTCGTCATTGCTTGAGTGGGGCCCAGCACAGGAGAGCAGGGGTGTTGCAGGTCAGGGCTGCTGTGAGGACTGAGCGTTGAACGCTTGCCCAGTCAGCCCACTCTATCGGACTTTAGCCTGTGCTATTTACTTCGCTTTCAAGAGCATCTATTTCTCTCTGTCACTTTCTCTGTCCGTCTTCCTCACGCACACTTAAAGAACAAAAACCTCTTTTATACAGCTCAGCATTTTAAATAATTTTTCCAAGTCAGAAAGGGAGAGAGACTGGAAAAAATTACAGCACCAAGCTCAGCTTGCAGATGAACGATTGCCTTGTCATCCTAATGTCCCCCTTCCTTCCCTTAAACCTCACTGGTGAGTGGGCTATAAGCAGCAGTGTTGGCTGGGCTCTGCTGGAGTAGGTTTCCAGAACAGGACCTTCTGCTGCCTTGCTTTCATTATACGGTTCCTTCTCAGTGGTAGCTCATTCTGCTCTGTGCACCGCAGATAATGACTGAGTGACTTCAGAGTTGAAAACATCTATCTACATAACATCTGCCTGTCCTAGATAAATTGATTTATTTTATCTGATGTTAAGTTCTGCCTTTACTGCTGTTTGCCTGAAAGAGATTTCAGATTTCTCCTGGAGACAAAAGCTGAACCTGCTACTCTTTTCTGGAAGGGTAGCAAAGCAGGAGAAATGTTCACTAACTCCACAAACCCAACAGAAAGTAGAGAATAAGAATTTAAGACATAACATTGCCATGAACACTGTAGATATACCTATTCTATTTAATTGAGTTTGGCTCTGGGCATCTGACTGTTGCTGGATGGAGCTGACTGGTGCTGGAGGCAGTGCTGTGCATTCATGCTGTGTGTTTCCAGTACCGAGGTGGTTCTATTGGGAACAGTCAAATTCTGTCTTACGTTGCAGCCTGCTGTGGAGGCATATCTTAAGCACTGATACACATTGGGGCAGCTGCAGCTGGAGTGACAAGCATATTGTGAAGCTCTCGAAGACCCCATGTGCTTCTGAAAATGGAACTTAGGTCTGGCATTACTATGTAGTTTTACAGGAAAATGCAATTTAAATATGAGATACTTTGAATTTAGTGGCCTGATCATCTACATGTGTGCTTTTTTTCCATCTAAAAGTGTTTTACTAAAGCTCCTTTGAGCAAGAAAACTCTACATCTGAAATTCCAGCTTTCAGAGGCATGGAGAAGTAGGTGATTGCTGATTAAAATGAGACAAAGAAGTATGTCCTGAACAAAGGGAAAGACCTCTGTCATATGTTTCAGAGTGGGAAACTCTATTTTGTGTTTTGCTCTGTGGGACTTGGTTCTCCTAATGCATATGTTCCACTCCAGTTGCCCACCTATTGTCTTCTTCATGGGAAAGATGACCCCTTTGTTATAATACATTGGGTATTTGTGATTCCAAGAAGAGACTGATCTCTGTCAGCAGTCTTTTTTTGCATCAAAAGCAAGAAAGGAAAAGGTGGCTAATATTAAAAGTAGAGATAAAACTGGTTTTTTTTTAAGGAGTATGTAGTTTATAAAGTTGGGGTGAACAAAGGGCTTGCTGCTCAGTGACTTCCTGGGAACACGAGAGTCTGAGGCTGCTGCTGAAATTTGGACTAAAAGGACAACCAACTGTCATTCTTCAATACTTCTAGGTGTGAGAGGCAGAAATTTTCTGTGCCCTTAAAACTTACGAACTTCCAGGATTAACCTGAGCCAAAGGCAGTAAAAGCAAAAGTTGTTCAGGTCCTCCTCCCCATATTTGCCAATAAACCTCAGTCATGGCCTGTGATAGTCTTAATATCCCAATCTTGTGGTGTTTACATAAACACTGTAAATACACAAGGTCTGTGCTGGTTTTCTGTCATGCAGATAAATACCTTTCAGAGTTTGGTTGAGGCCACCAAACTCTTTTCATCTGTATTTTTGCTCAGACTTGTGAAATCTTAAAACTGCAGCATATTATTATGCCACTGTTAACTTAACCACAGTCTTCTAAAGCATCTCTTCTACACATAAATCAAAGGCTCCAATTCTCTTCCTCTGTTACGCATAAGCTAAGAAGTAACTCTTTCTAGGAAGACACTGTTCCAAAGAAAATTAAAGTAAATCCATGTTACTAGAAATCTTTAGGGGGCGAGGACTGTTTTTGTTCAGTGCTGTGAGTGACCGTACAAGGATCCATATGTGTTCATGTTGGATTAGTCCTACTGCAGTAAAAATAATGGTAAGCCCTTGAACGCATCAGCAGCAAATGTCTAATTTTTGGTCTTCCTTTTGACTATGATCCAGTTAATTTTCCGTAAGTGCCTGCCCATATCAAACAATCTACTCATTGTTTGACAATGGCCAAGAGAAATTATGTCCTACAGTTTTTTCAGGTCTTACAGTCAGATCTGTCTTTTGGTATGATGGGCTTGATCTCCATCACTGTTATCTCAGTTTGCTCAGGAAGAAAATGTTTATGCCACTTGAAAATGGGAAACTTCATAGCAATTCTCAGAGCATCTCAAAAGCAAATGTAGTAACATTTAGGGACTTTCTGGGATCAGTTACCATCTACCAGTCAATAGATGCAGTAGTTTTCAAAGTAATAACTGTCTTTCTTATAAAAGCATTAGGTATTCTTATTGGAAAATGAAGGTGAACTGAGGTTACATTTGTCAGATTTGATGCTGTAAGAAGCTGTGGAGACTTCAAGGTGCATCATCTGGTTTTCTGCATGCAAAAAATGTCAAAAGTATTTTTGTAGGAACGCAGCTATTCTGATAGATTGTAGAAAGATCCACTAGGCACTAAACACATAAAACAGAGACAGAGATTTGTAGGTGATGAGCTTCTACTTCGGTACAATTAACTTGAAAAAATGTCTGCATTAAAACACAGTTTCTCCGTTAGTGTCTCTTCAACAGTGTTCCAGTTCAGATCGACACATTGGGCGGTGTATGACTCCCAGCCAAACATCTTGTTAAATACTTGCAGGATTTCCCATAGCGGATCTTACTTTAATCAAATAATTCAAACGTTTCTTTTGGAAGTACAATGGAAGGGCAGGGCTTGTGTTTACAAAGTATTCAGTATGGAAATCCTGTATTAATTGAGGGACGTTTACTTCACTTAGGACAGTGTCCACATAGTAACTCTTTAAATAAAAGGCCTTTTGCTGTTGCCTATTCCGGAGAGGCAACCACATGCAATGTCAACCCATCACATACAGAAAATCATGAGGAAATGGCTTCAGAGATGTGCAGTGTAGGCAGCAGAGATGTTCCTAATTAAAGAAGACAGCTTTATGGGCAATATTCTCACAGTGAATGTAAAAGAATATAATTTATAAAAGGTAGTTTTATTCCTATTGAAACTACTAATTAAAGAGGCTGTGTCTTTCTCAGTCTATATCAGGAATGATAAGCAGGAGCAATGCCAGATGTTGTCATTTTGTAATGTCATGGATTCCTAAAACCTGTGATTTAAATTACTGTCTTTCTAAGGTAGCAGCTGTATTTTCTGTGAGTGAACACAATGTGCTTCTACCCAGCCCAGCGCAGAATCTGGAGCTTTTATGATTAACAGTAAAGTATTTAGAGTTTCACATAAAGAGTATATAAAAAGGAAAGATAATAGTGTTACTCAGTGATAATATTATTACTCAGTAAAACATAACCAGAATTGTGCTTCTCTGAGTTCCTTATTTTGCTGTGCCAGAAAATGCCAAAATCAAAATAACCCACATACAGAAGATTAACAGAGAATCAACATTTTCCTCCACAGCGAGTTGGAAATTACGTTGCTTCTATGTTTAATACAGTGAAATCTTTTTTCCTTTTTTTTCTTGAATTATAACTCTGCTATAGTTGAAAAAATATTTTTGCCAGTGCATTAAATACCTGGCAAAAGGGGTGTTCTAGAACATTTTTAGGTAAATGTAGGTCAACACAAAGGAATCATACAGTTGGAAATATTTTCCAGTGTTTATGTTCAGATGTTTAGACCTGTCTGGCTCCTCTCTATTTGCATGTGTTGGGGTTATAGGCAGTCCGGCTACATTCCACGTTGATTTATATAAATATATTGCAGATTGTTAACCTCCAGCCAAATACCAGCAAATTTCACTTTTCAGGAAGGTTTGTGACTTTTCACAAAGCTTATTTACTGTGTACAGGACATGTACACCCCATTGAGGGAATTTCAGAGAACGGTATTCGTCGTTATGAGAAATATGCCAACACATTTTCTCTTACAGTCACTATGTTACCATAATAATTAATGTATGTTTGTTCATATGATGATTACAGATTAAGCACAGATTAGTCTTCTAGTAGAGGTAGGGTCACAGTCTCTCCATATTCTGGAACTCTGGTTCCCAATCTATTACTTGCTAAAAAGCTTCCTTAACCTAAAATGAATGTGCATGCATACATTTTCAAAATATGGTGGCTAATAAGAAGTTTTTCAGTGTCTGACCAAAGATTATTTAGGAAATGCTGTCAAAGTGGGAGCACAGCCCTACCATGGTAAATGTCAAGTGAAAAATACTGCTCTCTTAAACACGAACTACATTCTTCCCAGGTGGTTATGCCAATTTTAGTGTTTCCTTCTCTTATATTGAGATTTAAGGTAAGAAGTAAAATCTCAGTACAAGATCTCAAGTACATGTTGCCAGATTGTCTGTTTTGTCAGATGTCCTCTGGGAAAAGCAGGGGCCCCCAAGGCTTTGTGTGTGTGATCAGTTGTGTTCAGATCCTGCATATAAAGCCTTTAGTCCTTAAACAAACAACAAAAATATTACTTGATAACATTGCCAGAAATCCTGCACTTCTTAATTCTGATAAAGTAATTCTAAGGAAGAGGGGAAAAGATAAAAGTAATGCAGAAGCATCACTGATATGATGTTGGAAAAAATAAGCCGCAGTATCAACACTAGTTTGGTCTGTTATCAATGAGGGATTCTTCAGTTTAACTGTCTAGACCTTTTTCTTAATAACTCCATTCATTTTTTAAATCTGCTGTCACCTAGTAGAAGTAGTGATTCATTTTACTGCCTCGCCTCAGAGAGAAATGCAGTCTGATCTTAGAATATAAAATTAAATGAATAAGCGCATGAGTAAAGTATGTGAACAGGGAAGAAATGTCCTTCGTCTGTTTAGATGGTTTCCTATTAGGATTTTGTAGAAGTGGGACTTGAGGAAGGATAGTGAAAGTCACTGGTAGGTGTGAAGCATAGAAGGATGGGCAGGTGTTTTTGAAAAAAATAAAACAGTGGTTAAAGCTGGCATGTTAGATGGAGAAGATGAGAGAAATCCTACTTAAAAAGAGAAAACAATAGAAAATAGAGTAATCAGATAGGAATGTGGTATTCTGAAGTGCTTTGTAAATTATTTTGATATTGTGCAACAAGATGAAATGATAAAGAAGCTTCAGTAAAAGAATGACCAAAAGTGGTTAAAGAAGTAGTGACATCTTGTGCACAAAGCTTTTTTGCAAACTGTATACTGACTCTGAATGTATTCCGTGCGTCGAGGAATTTGCAAGAGGGATCAGCAAAAAAATTCTGTTTGTGCTGAAGGAGTTTTAATTATAAAGCTGTGTAATGGTATACGTGGGAATTATGTGGAAAGAAACTGAAGGTGCATGCAAACTCTCCGTATTTTTTCTCAAAAATATTTTCTGCTTTTTTTTTTAATGACTGTAAGTACTGGAGCCTAGAATGTGGATAAATACCAAGTAATTGTCGGTATTAACTCTAGTTGCTGTGTCAAAAAAATGTATTTTCTTCATGTAATTATTTTACATTCAACAGCTGATGAGTTCTTAATAATTAATCCTATTTCAGAATTCACAAGTGAAAGACTGAGATGGTAATTTTGGTATATCAGCTGTTACCTGATGAATCAAGAGCTCAAAGATTGTTCTACCTTTGGAAGGCTCTTTTCTATTCTATATACTGTAAGAAATTTATGTAGACATGCTTGAGATGAAAGGTTATGTCTGTACTGGTTGCTGTATACTTACCTCTTCTGGTCTTTTCCTCCTCTCAGATTGTTTGATGTGTGCACCGTGTCACGAACAGACAGAGAGACCAAGTTAACATTAGTGTTTGAACATGTGGATCAAGACTTGACTACTTACTTGGATAAAGTTCCAGAGCCTGGAGTGCCTACTGAAACTATAAAGGTATTTAAGGAGAAAGATTTTAGGAGATAATATTTCAGAGATAAATCAGAGACACAAACTGCATTTTGATTCCGTAGGATTTTGTTACATCAAAATTGAGTAGTGCTCAGCTTGGGACATGAACTGCAGCACAAAGTAACAGATGTAATCTCTTTCTGGAAATGCTGCACTTGCGGTTTCATTCCTCTTTCAGAGTTCTGAATTTACTGAATCTCTACTGTTACACCAAATGTAGCATTCAAGCACAGGAAGGACATGGACTAGTTGGAGCAAGTCCAGAGCAGGGTCACCAAGTTGATTAGAAGGATGGAGTACTTATCTTATGAGGAAAGGCTGAGAGAATTGAGATTGTTCAGCCTGGAAAAGAGAAGGCTTAGAGGTGACCTAATTGCAGCCTTCCAGTACCTGAAGGGAGCCTACAAGAAAATAGAGAGACTATTTACAGGAGCATGTAGTGACAGGAAGAGGGGGAGTGGTTTAAAACTGAAAGAGTATGTTTAGATTAGATATGAGGAAAGAATTCTTTACTGTGAGGGTGTTGAGACACTGGAACAGGTTGCCCAGAGAAGTCATGGCTGCCCCACCCCTGGAAATGTTCAAGGACAGGTTGGATGGAGCTCTGAGCTACCTGGTCTAGTGAAAGGTGTCCCTGTGCATGGCAGCAGGATTTTTAAGGTCTCTTCCAGTAATGCCATTCCATGATTCCGTGATTCTCTGAAATGGTTAAGAATGACCTTTGCTTCCAGCTGCAGGCAGATGATTCTGTTATTGTTTAGGTGGAGACTACTTGAACCTTCCCTTAAAGGTGAAGTGCTGGGTATTGTTAGAATGAATAAAATAAATCCTGTGCTCCTTATCCCTTTTCCTTTGCCTTTTATTTCCCCAAGAGACTACTTTTGTTTTATGTGGTTCTTGCCAGCAGAGTTTCTGTACATTCTAAGAGCAAGAAATGTTCATTGTGGACCTCTGCTGCGCTCTGCAGAGGATGGGCTGAAGGGTGGGGGGAGTCATGACCTGTTATTATAGAAGCTGGGAAGGCTCTCAGTAACTGGGAGGACAATCATGAAGTTTTATTGTCATGTTATCTCATATTCTGCATCTTTAAGGGAGGACCTCTACCTAGGATAGGATGTGCTTCCATTACTGTTAATAAAATGCATATACCAACTCCTCTGCTTTTCTGGGAATTTCATAGCAAAGTGCCATGTTGAGGATTATAGGTTGAAGTGTTTGACAAAAATGTTTATACCTGGGAAGAGAAGCAGAGGGATTGATGTTGCTACATTTTGACTGTGTCTGTTTAACATTTATTTTGATTTTTCTATTTTCATGAGGAGAAATAATTTATGCTTTCAGAGATGCATTATCTTTCACTTTAGTAAGTACTTCCTGGAAGTACGCTGTATCATTTTAGTCTGGCAAAAGTCCCCAGGGAGGAAAAGAAAACATGAAAACTATTGGAAATTTAGTTGTTTTAATAATTTTTTAAACAACTTCAAACTTAGGAGGTGTTTGATCTTTCAGTATAAAATCAGAACTAAAGTGGATAAAGCTCTATTCACTGTTGTCAAAGTCACATATGTATAATATCAGACAGTTCCAGCAACCATGTTTTTAACCAACCTTAGTGGATAAAATAAAATTTTTGAAAAATGGATACAGCTTTGATTCAGTCAGAATACAACTGGACTGTACCTATTATATTGTAGAATTATTTGATGATAATGCTATTAAGGTTCTATTTTCCTCCTAGGACTTTGAAGCTACTTAGGTGAACTGTATTTCAGCTTAATTAACATTGGGAAAATAAGATGCAAGGTGACTGGCATATTATCTAACTAAATATATTGAAATTGATGGGAACTGAAAGACCACACCTCTGAAATCCCAGTTTGAAGTATCTTTTGATCTATGTTTCATTTAAAGGAAACACAAGACATGAGCACTGTACTAAAGTACTCATGATTTCCAGAAGTCTTGTTCTAAAATTGCACCATTAGACTGTTGTTTATATGTTTGAATATACATTTCATGGAGATTATATACTGATGAAGGAAGTAGTGGTGCTTACTTTCAAAAAGCCCTATTCTGCATACATGGTTTACTAGTTAACCCAGTTGCTGTATCTGATAGTTTGGCACAATAAAATAGAAAAGCCACACAGAAACAGAAGAAATTTTGGTCTTTTATGTACAGTGCAAGTTCCACTGCAACTAGTGAAATTAGTGACTGTAAAATTCAGCTTGTGGTACATAATCTCTTTTTAAATGTGTGCAGAAAAATGTAAAATTGCTGTTTACTTGGTCATCACTGTTGATTTCAACATTTTCGCAGTAGCTGATGTGTTTTTTCTTGAATCCCGTTTGGCACAGGAAAAGAGAGAGATTCGGTTAACCTAAGTTGCACCGTGTTGCTTCATGTTTATGTCAAAACACCCAGTTTATGGAGGTACTTTTGCTGATAGTCAGGGCTGATCACATGAGGGAGGGTCTCAAGGCTCATTTTTAGTATATTTCAGTACTTTTCTAATAATACAAACTTTATGGATATTCCTGGTAGAAATTGAGGCAAAACATATTTCTCCTGGCTGCAGTGAAATACTACAATTTTGTAGCAGCTGAGCATTTAACCCAGAGCACATACATCGTTAAATGACTAATCTGACTTTTTATAGTTTGGCTTTTGAGGTTAATATGGATTTGTACTTCATTTATTTTCCAGAATTGCAGACAATTTGTGTAGAGTATTTCCCCTCACTGCCAGCACAGTACAAAACAACTGCCAGTATTGTAAGACCATCTGTTAAAGTTCTGCATGTGTCAGCAACACAGAAGTGCCAAATGAGCCAAGTAAGCTCTGGATAGCTTGAAGGATCTCATATACCTCTTTGGCACCATGGTGTAAAATCAACAGTTGTTAGTGGAACTTGAATGACATAAAATTACTATGAGAGAAGTATCAGCCCCAAAAGATCCTTTCTGTGTGAATTGACTACCATCATTACATAACATTTAGGGAAGGGAGGCTTGTGCTGGTTTGGGGCATGCTGGGGTTTTTGGTTACCAGCTTACAAGAAATATAAGTGACACCAGTACCATTTTAAGAACTTCCTTTATGTTTTGCAGGCAATTGTCAGACTGTAGCAGTTCAGAGAAATTAACCATATTGATCATTTAAACACAGCTAGAGCTTTTGTCTTAATGTTGCTCACCAATGCCTTTCTAATGCCTGATGCGCTGCAGTAGGAGTCACCCCAGAGGGTGTTTTAGGAAGACACAGACAGGTGTCCATAACATGGTAGAAGAGAGGTAGCTTCCCTATGAGGTGTTGCCTGGTAGTGGGAATACTCACCCATGATGTAGAACAGACGTGCTGTCTTCCCCTTTCTGTCACCAGGAGTGTGAATGCTCTCATCTATTTCTGTGGCTCTGGCTTCTGAGTTCTAGGTTATTCTGGACAGAGGAATTTTAAATCTTTCCTGCTGAAGCCCTTCCACTATTCTTTAATGGAGTCTACTTTGAGCTAGAGATGGTGAACACTACTCCAAATACTTGTGGACGTAGTGTTCACTTTTGAAAGAGAACTATATTCAGCCTTTAATCTACTTAATAAGCCTTTGTAGCTGCTGGATTGTAGTCACGCTCACACTTGCTGGCTTCCTCTGTCAGACCTGATTAATATATGTTCCATATGGCATGAATCAGAATCAGCAATGACAACATCTTCCTTCTTTCCTCTCTCCCCATCATCTCCTCCCTTCTTTTCTTCCTGGGATACTCTTTAACTTCAGGGCAGTTTATGTGGAAATGGAAGGTATGAGTTCAGTTTCCTTTGGACACAGCTGTTAGTCATGCACAGGTCTTTGGTAACATTAATGGTCTTAGCAGTTGAGCCTCCGAGAGACTTGGCTCATTAGGAACTTTTGTAAGTTGACATAAGGGTAGTGGAAGTAGGAATGACATGTCTGCCACAGAAAGATGATTTTTTTTTTTAAATAGTTAACAGACCACTAAAGCATTTTGATGTTTTAGCCTTTGGGACTGAAGCATCTTTACCTGTGTGGTCACATTTTGTTCTGATGCTTGTGAGACTGTCATGGGGTTTTTTTGCTCCTAAGTAATTTTGATATGGATATGGTTGTTATAACACTAACTACATTTTTAATGTGGAAATCATGCATATGCAACCAAGATGATGTTTATTGATTTAAGATATTGCAGTGTATTTATTAATATTCAGCTTTAAATTAATCTCTGTGTGTGATGGCTTAGTATATAAAACTATACATTAAGTGGTTATGGAATGGTTCTTTGGAGTTCCTTCCAGTCATCTTGTTCTGGTGGACCAAAGAGTCTGTAACAGTGAGAGGGAACAACAAACTGTTACTGAAGTTCTTGATTTTAGTAATGAACAAAGTTAACTTCGCGAGGTAACGTCATTATAAGTAGACTTGTGGCTTCTTGCAGTAGTTTTCTTACAGAAATTTAGGCTACATGTGCTAGGTGGACTGTGCCTGTTTCTGACAGTCAGAACAGGAGGGAACAGAACAAAGGTCTCCAGTATCACAGGTGCATGTGGTTATCTGTCATGGAATGTTGCAAAATCTGGGAATGTCCTTCTACCCATATGTGAATCTTCGTGGTATTTATTCCCTCCAGCCTGGAACAGGGCAGTGAAATAACAGAGTGAGCAGGCTTCAGTGTATATGCTTTTCTCAGTTGTGTCCTGATTCCTTACCCAAGGGAATGGCTTCTGTGAATGGATATTTTTTGGATAATTACTTCTTTGCATAGAAAGCCTATATACCCATCTGATTCAGGTATACAGATTTTGGTATTTAGATGCCTGAAATTTAGAAAGTGCAGCAGTGAACCTAATTCCCTTTTGTGGGCTTATCAGACAGTAGCCCATAAATTGAATTTTTAAATATTAGCCCCAGTCATAGAATACATGTTATTTTTGCATCCCTCTGTATGTCCTTAACTTACATTACCTGCTATCAAACCAGGCAGACTGGTCACATCTTTGCAAGACTCTTAGAAAAATTAATGTGAAGATGCTGTTTCTCAGAAAGCAGACCAGTGTTCACTGTTGTGAGGTGACTCATCAGCCATATGCCATGGTTGTACCTACTCAGTTGATCACGTATGAGATGTGAAGCAGATGTCACACAATCATGCAGTTCTGAAAATAAATCAACATGTTCCAGGAAAACAGATTCGCCAGTACTGAGAGTCTTCAGAGTGTGGCTGTGTTTAACAACATCAAAGTTAAAGGTCGCTAAAAAAAAGAACCTGCTCGAATTAATAAGAAAGATACTAACAGAAGAGCTGTTATTATCGTTTTCCTGTCAGTACTTTTATGGTAAAGAAAGAAGCAAAACTTAGTGAGGAATTCGGAGTGTACAAATAATGGATCAGATCCCCAACTGATACTAAAAAGTGTAAATAGTGCCTATTTACAGCTGCTAAGGATTTAGTTTTTGTGGATTATTTTGCAACAAATATTTTTCTGAATCTGTTATAAATTGGAGTTGCCAGTAAAAATAAGCGAAAAACAAAAGGACTGAACTGATATATCAATGTGGGATAAATATTTTTTTTTTCTTTTTCTGTTGTCCTGCTATTAGGGGTTGGACTTCTGCATTAAAGGGTAGCAGAAGAGAGAGCAAGTGTCCTGTACAAGCTCTGGAAGAACTAAACATTAAAAAATGGATATTCTGCAGAGTGATGGTTACCTCTGTTGTAGGTGGAGTAATTTCTTTCCGGTACCATGCTGCATGGAGAGACACAGCCACATCTCTTCTGGCTGGTAGCACATAGCAATGTACAAGCTGACCAAGGGGTTAGGAGGAGTTACTCTGTGAATAAAGGGACTGCAGCTCAAAGGATGTTATGCAATATAGTCTGGTATCCACGTATCCACACAGTCACTTCTTTAGCTTGGACCTTTTTACTGTTAGTGTACAGCCACTGGTTTTAATTATGGTGGCGTTAAATATCTCCAAATTTCTACCATTTCCAAATTCAAATGCAAACCTTTTCAATCTGATGGTAACATATAGTTGTTTTTTGCAGTGCTGTAGCTTAGGACTCCTCAGACCTCCATTGCTTGCAAACTGAGACCTCATAAAAATGTGAGGCACTCCAATAATTTTAAATCACTCTGTCCTGACTAGAGTGATTTAAAATCAGTGGAGCGCTTCACATTTTTTCAGTTGTTCCAGTTTGGAAAGCAGTCAAGCAACACTGTAGCATAATGCATGAAATGATAATTTTAGTCTTTCAAAACAATGACACTGAATTAGAATGTCACTGTGAAATGATGTCTATCAAGGGCTCTGTAAATAGACATCTCAACCTACTTTTCTTTTGTAGTCCAAACTCTCAAGGCAGCAGTGCAGTCCAGTAGGGCCCTAAGGGACATACCCTTTTTGAAGTCAGAAGGAAGCTATTGTTTTCAATAGATGGAGGGCCAGAAATCATCTTTATTCAGAAAGTCAAAGGGAATTAAGAAACTGAAGAGATTCTGAATTGTGGGCAGGGAAGGAGATTGAGCCTTTGGTAGAACGGATTTATGATCAAGTCATTGCAAAATTGCAGTATTACAAACATTAGAACTGAAGTGTTGCTATCAGCTCGTTTCATTTCTGTTAGTTCAGCAGAGCTGGACATGGATGTGATGCATAAAAAATCTTATGGATCCTACTGCTTTGCATTCCCTTGACACACTCTCGGATTGTTAATGACACTGGTTTTTTGCTAGTGGAACATCAGTGGTACCAATTGCTATGTGAAATGCTTTGATGACACCGAAAGAAAGGGAGCATGTGGTAGGAATAATGCTCAAGCAAGTATAGAAGTGGGCTAAGCTGCCAGGCAGCATGTCAGAGGCAGTGCCGTACTGTTCTGCATCCAACCAGTGGCAGTTCCTCCAAGTGGGGAGTATTTTTGAGATGCTTTCCTTTGTCTCACGGTGGTGGTGCACAGTCGCAACTTGGCTCTGCAAGCACATCCTGCCTCAGTGATCAGCAGAAGTGTCACTCATGTTTCCAGAGTCTTTCTCTTCATCAAACACGAGATGCCACATTTAAAGCAATTAAGAGAAAGCTGCTGCGACTGATGGTGCATGTAAAGCAGTGGCAGAACAATAGACTGAAATCTTTGGATTTACCCATGTTCTAAATTTGCTTAAAAGTCATATGCTACTTTTGACAAGTAATTTGAAGGTTGGTCTGCAGCAGATGTGAGATAAAGAGGAGATGTTCAAAGAGCCATTCTTGATTTTTGAGGGGGCAGATAAGAATCACTTTCTTAATAGTAGTTTCTGCACTGGAAGGAAATCAGTCCCCTATGCAGTACACCCACAGAGTTGTACTTCGTCCCAAAAGAAGCACACAGAGATGGGGAAGAGTAGACAATAGCACAGATATTGTGACAAGGTAGATACTTGGGAAAACTGGGCAACATATTTGTTCTTATTGAACTCCAGATTCTAAGGGTCGAACTCAGCTGATCTGGGACAAGCAGCATTGTGGCAGAATACATTTATCATCTCAGTCAACCCAAGTTACTGCTGCTTGGATTCTCTAAACTAGAATATTTGCAAAGTGTCTATATTTACTCACAGCAATTACAGAGCCATAGTGTAAAATAATTCAAAAGCTGGCCACAGACAACTCATAGCTAATAAAAGATAATACAGTAATCAAGTAAGTAATTTTTCCTTAAGCTGTTTTCTCTATTCCACCCCAAGAGAAATTTAATACTTTTGGACTAGCTGTATGCACTGGTTTTATGCCAGTGAATAGGCAGGTTATTGTATCCCACAGCAAAAATTAATTTGAAGCGTGTTACTTTAGTGGCATACTGATTTAATCAAGATATGTTTTGTTTGTTTCTTTTCCTTCATAGCAGATGTATTTAGCTTATGCCAGAAAGCAGAATTCCATACAAATGGGCAGACATGGAATTTTTTTGTATTACATGTTTTCATATGTAGAATGTAAAGTCAGCTTTAAGAATTTTTCTATTATTTATGAATACATAAGCACATAAACACACATACATGTATAAATGTATATTGTAAAACTCACTCTAACACATTTGCAGAAAAAAAAAAAACCCTGCTATTTGAGTGAGAGAAAGGGAAACTATGATCATCTCGCTTCTGTCTCCAGAGTTCATTTTCTCAAAATAGGTGTGGCCCAGAAAAGGCCAGAACTGGCAACACAGATGCTTAGAGTAAAGAGTACACAGATACATGAGGGGTAGCAGCAGCTCTCCTGCTGTGCCTAGAGAGCGGTCTGGTGTATATATTGCCTTTACGTGTCTACACATGAAGGCACATTGCACATAGATGGACACACACATACACACGTGGGTGTGTGTGTATATGTACAGACATGTATGTGCTGATTCCCAGCGTCCATCCCATAGCTCATCACCCAAGACAGCTGAGCTGTTGCATGCACAGGGAAGGAATAAAACGAGACCCAGCTGAAGCTGTGCCTCTCCCTCCTAGTCAGTGTGTCAGATGAGAGACACACGGAGAGCCCCCGTCCCACCCGCCCCTGTGGATACCAGAGCAGACACGGTCCCTCCCTGCTTCCTGTCCTCGGGCCATCAGGCAGGAAACTGCAGAGAAGCACCGGCCAGGGGCATCAGCCAGCTACACTCAGCTGCTAGAGCAACTGAAGCCGAAACCTCTCGATACTCAGAGCTGCTTTCAGTGATTTCAACTCCATGTTCTCTGCCTGTTCTATTCCTATTTTTTGAGCCCTTTCTTCTTTCCGTCTTTCTCTTTCACCTTAATTTTTTCACCTCACTTTCACTTCGTATTGACACAGTAAAGTACTCTTCTGGACTCCAGTTACACTGCTGGGCAGGTTTCTGTGTGTTTGAGCACTAAAGTGACGGGTGAAGCAGACAAACCCTGTTCTGTTCTACCCCTTCCTCCAGAACTTTTCTCTCCATCACTGTTCTTTCCATTTTGTCTATGCCCTCCTGACTCTACTCCCATAAAAATGTAGCATCATGGAACTGTCACACTATTTCTGCCCCTGGGGTCTGTCTTGTCCATTTTTTTTGTGAGCTTTTAATGGAAGAGGCTCTGTGAAAAGCCTTGACTTTGGTGCCCACCATAATAGGTCCTCGTTTTTGACTGGCCTTAACACAATACCTTGTTAAATATGAGTCATGATAATCAGATCCTACAACAGCATTATTTGTGTGAAACAGTGCTTCTCCATTGCATTGCTGCTTCCCCACCACAGCGACTTCACACATTTACACAACTGCTTCCTTTATATATCAGTGCTCTGTAATCAGTGTATGGTTCATGTTACAGGTTTCTCAGGTTTCAAACTGAAATAAAATGAGCTTCCTTCCATTTTGAGAATATCCTCTTTAAGAAGTCCAAACAAAGACACACATTATTAGTAAATTCACAAGCAGCTGCCAGAAGACAGAAGATTTAGAATGGAAACACGAGTGAAGTAACAGAAATACTCTTTGTTGTTTGTTCTTGGTGCAACAGCAAGGGAAAATGTTTAGAAATTTAAATGATTGATTTATTTGTAGTTTTAATAAATCAGACATGGTTTTGTAGCACTTGCCAATGTTGCTACTCCAGAGCACAACTATGGATCAAATCCTTCTGTGGTGCAACTGTGGCATTCTCAGGGTGCCTCTAGTAGTGAGTGTGGGGCAATGCTGTTAGCAGCAGCGGGCAAGCAGCCTTTCATTTGTTTTACTGCAAAGACTGAATAGTTTGCCATTGAGAAAGAGCAGATTACAAAGGTTCAAGCTACTGGATCAAATCTGTCCTTCATTTTTAGATTGGAAAGCCTATCCAAAGACTCATAAACGTCACTATTTTACATTCTTTTTGCTTCTCTGTTACCATTACAGCTATACAGTGCTGCCACTTAGGTCTGTACACATAAAACATTTAAACTCATGCTGGAATATGTAGTTGCACCTTCTGGTTCAACTTCAATTCCAAAGGAAAAACCCCAAAGGGAAAAGAGGCTCTGCTTCAGCAAAGCTTTTAAGCTTCTGCTTAATTTTATGTCAACAAATTGCTCCAGTATTAAAAATGAGGTTGAAAGACTGAATTAGAGGAGCTAACAGAGGAGAATCAGTTGTTACCCTGTGATACTGACCTGATGAATTCTAAGGTTAGAACAAAGAAGAATTGAAACCATTGTTTCCGTAGTCTCAGATTAGTCATAAAACATGTGTTTTGCTTGTGTTTAAATGCTTTGTCAGAGCGAAGAAGTAGTCCTCCCTCAAAACTTACATATAAGCAGTGTGTGCATTTGCAGCCAGACTCCTGACTATTCACAAAAATGTGTCATAGCTGGTCAGCATGGTAAATTGGTTCAGTAATGGTGAAGGGCTCCAAGGATCACAGGGTTTGGTGGACTGTTTTGTTTATATCTGTTTTTCATTAATATCATAGCTGTTGTGGCCACAGAATATCCTATTTACTTTCTTTGAAAATAATGACCCTTGAGAATACCCATTTCCAAGAAGAAGCTGTATTTTGCCATTGTGACCAACTCAATAAATGCCACTGCATTCTGTCTTTATTAATGTTGAACCGTGTCTTATACCTTAAAGGGCCCTTTGAAATTAGTGGCTTAATTGCAAATAAAGTTACTGCTCATCAGTTTTCACTGTTGCTAAATATGTTACTTTACAAACAACGCCATAAAAATTCTAATTATTCTAGAATGTCTCACTTTCTTTGTGCAATAGGAAGCATTACACTGTAACTTTAAAATACCAAAAATAAGCAAGAAGACACATTAACCATCTCTTATGAGTGTTTAATTTCCAAGCCAGTAAACTCAGCTGCTGGATATTTGTCCTTTGTTTTAGGTTGTGATAGTTCTGTTGCATAACTACAATTAGGGGATGGAAATGCAGGGTTGTTTTTAATTTAGTTTTACAACAGGGAAGGAGCATTGGAATGGCAGCATGTTACCTTTTTTTAACATTTAGTTTATGATTCATTCTAAAATATTCTTTCATTTGGAATTAACTTCAGATATTCCTGTTCTGACAACCAGAGTAAATATTTTAGCAAGGATTTTTAGAGAGAAATTTTGACAGTAACATACTCCTCCCGTAGTGTTACAAAGGAAATACTTGCTATCCAAACCCAGAGTTGGCATTTTAATGGAAATGTTTACAAAAGAATGCATAGAATATTACAAATGTAAAATGCAGTTAATGAAAGAGTATACAGATGTCTTTCATGTATTTAAATAAAAATGCCTAAATTGAATTCTGAAAATGTCAACTGTGATCTCTGAGCCATATGCTTGTTATTACAATAGTATGTTGTGTATAGCTGTCATTCAGTGAGAAACAACACAGACCAAAAGGGAAAATACATATAAAAACATTAAGTTAGAGGAGAGACCATGTTACAAAGCATTTTGTATTATGTTTTTTGCCTTGATTAGAAGATACTGCTTTTTCTTGCTTTTTTTTGCTCACATAATTCCTGCTGATGTCTAAAGCGCTTATTGAAGACATAGGAAAAGGAGAATAGAGGCCAAGCTGATTGGGCTATAGCAAACCAAAACTGCAGAGAGATGGATGCTTCACAGAGAGTTTAATATGAAAATAAACCACAGTTTCTTTGCTTGGTTTCTGGAGCAGAAAGTTGCAAAACAAGCAGAAAACTTATGGTTCTTGATGAAATGGTTAGTTTAGCTTCCTTACATCATCTACTCTTGAGTGTTTCAAACTTTAACCTCTTTTTCAACTAAACAAATTTAGACCTAGCTTGACTTAGGTTTATCTTTGTGAAGCTGGGGCCTTGGAAAATATTACAGAAGTAGCTTTAGCCTTATGCTTGCATTTTGTTCTTTTGCAAATGTGGTAGAGGTAACCTTGATTTGCTAATTAGTGGAGTCATGCTTTATTGTGACAGAAAACTAAGAACAGTCCTTCAGTGAAAATAACAAAGACCTACCCCATGGTGATTGATGAGAACGTTGTACAAGTGAAATGAGCTGGAAAGTCATCATCTTGTCTTTTCCTTTGCCACAGGAGAAGCATAACAGAGAGATTTCTTTTCTTCTGGTCCTGATAAGGAGTCTAACGAAGCATAAGGAGAGGTTACAGAGCATGGAAATGTGTCACACCCAGCTGCTCACTAGCTTGCAAAGCTGCAGTAAATAATACAGTTGCTATTTAATAAACAAAAGAAAACAGAAGTCCTTTGATAGTGATCCCTAGCCTCTCTCATTTGCCCTTCTGATGATACAGTTTGTTTCTACTTAATTGACTGTAGTTTTGGAATAACATAGAGTTTGATATTGTATTGTATGATTTGTAATTATTTTGTTGATAGGGAAAACAAAAGACTTACGTTTCTGGGACCTGATTCAGCAAAGTATAGACATACATGTTCCAGGTTGTCTGGGTCATAGCTACTTTTTTTCTCATAGGTTCTCCATAATGGTTACAGTAAAGATACACAAGAATACATGTAGTTTTATTTTCCAGGTTGCATAATCAATAGCCTACTTTTCTGCTTGTCATACTTTTCTGCTTCTCCCTTTGGAGAAGCAATGTTGCATTTGCCACAAGCTGCATTTCTCACGATTGGCTCTTTTTGCACACTTAACTTCTAACATACCTGTGTCTTAAAAATGTCTTAAAGTTTGTTTTGTTTAATATTTGGGGAGTTTAAAGGAGGAAATATCCTCTGCCTGTGAAATGTTGGAGGCCATTTTCTCCCCCTCCCAAGAAGATTGTCAGCTCTCATGTTGCGCCTTTCCTCCCACCCCCAAAGTAGAGCAAGGAAATGAGTGGGCTCATCACTCATTGTGTCACTGTAAGTTGAAGATACCTACCTCTTTTTAGAATCAGTCAAGTGTTCAAAAGAAAACAAGGAAAGGTTTACACTAATGTGTGCTAGTGTAAATCAGTGTCATTTCGCTCAGAACTGAAGGGGCTGTGGCACATGTCACTTTGGAGAGGCTCAGCAGATGTGTGGGACCATGTCCCACCGCTGCAGCCACAGCAAACATCACAGTCACATCACTGCCTGCTGCAGTTTGTTGTATCTGAAATGCAGAATGGGCTGCTGAGGAATGCTAGTAGCTGGCATCTGCCAGTGACCTACTTTGCTTGGTTATCACCTGGGCTGTGGGAGGCAGCAACCCAAAGAGATGGAGTAGGACCACAGGCCCTGAGAGTGAGTGTAGAGTGGAACAGGGTGCAGTGCAGGTGTGACTAGAAGGGTCAGAACTGGGAATGGGGAAGGAAGGGGCAACAGGGCTCATGAAGGGAGGAAAGAGACACATAAAGGAAAAGGTAAGAAATAAGAAGAGAAAGGAGAAAGTGATAGACCATTTAAGTGGAATAGAATGGGTAGCCATTCCCCTAGTCTGGTGCTACCAGCAATATTCTCATTCTTTCAGTGCAAACAAAAGACTTTGTGTATATATGCTCAATTCCTCTTGTCTACTCTTTGCCTGTTCCCTTTTTAAAGCTGTTAGTTCAGGAGCCCTTGGTTTTTTAATTCAAGTTAACAGAACTGCAAATTAATTGCTGCTGTAATCATGGAGAACAACTGGATCTGCTGAGTGCTTCCAAGATACAATTGTGCTTCCAAGAAACAATACCTTGTTTCCTACTTTTAATTTAGGTGTAGTAAGGCATCAGTAAGATGCTCATTCTGATATTTTGAGAGCTCAAACAATGCTATAACAGCATTGCAAAACTATACGTAAAGTTCTTAGATGGGATATCCTGGACAAGATGATTCCAGTAGGCCACTGTCCCCTCTCAGTTTTTTCTTGAAGCTTATTTCTGCCCATGAATGTTACAAAAAAATCTTTCCTCTTCTGTATATCTTTGATTTTCTTGAAGGTTGTTAAGCCCTTATAACTGAAAGCAAATTCTAATTCTTTGGAGTATTTAACAAACATTAACTAGTTAATCTTTGCAACACTTGTGAATTAGTTAACCATTATCCCTGAATTTATAATATGGAGAGAGAGGCAGCAAACTTAAATGTACTCCTGTGACTAGAGCTGGGGTAGTAGTAGACCCCAGTGTTGAGCCATTGTACAGCACTGACAAGCAGCACAATTCTTCTGCTGTGCCAAGTACACTACAAACAAACAAACAAACAAAAAATTTTGAAGTGACTTTTGAAAAGTACACAGTTGAGCTTTATTTATTATGTATTCCCTGGGGAGATTAGGAAGGGATTGCCTTCTTACCTTCCTCTGTGTTCGCATCTTTAATAAAAACTGTTAACTGTTTCTTAGAAGAGTATCTAACTTCGGAGAATAGTAGTATTTTGATGCCTGGTGTCATGCTGACATTTTTGTCTCAGTGAAGGTTGGTTACATCTCTCTGAAGGTGCTGTTGGTTCCAGTGAGTGTGGAAGGAAAATGGAAATACTAAAAACCGGTAGGACCAGCTTAGGTCTTTGAAAATTGATGGATAGAGTCCCAGTAACTTCACTGAACTTCATTGTGCCTAATATGAGGCCATCTTCTTCCTCAGCGTGCAAGTGCCATTCATGACTATGCTGAATTCCTCAAAGTTTCTGTGATGGAAGCACTCAAAATTAGGTCCAAACTCTTCAGTAACCCCAATTTCTACTCTGAGAAAGTGATTCTACTGTCCAGCCACCTCCTTTTACAGTGCCTTGAGCTCTGATGTATCTGTATAAGCCACAAACATATTTCCTTATATATCAGGAATTTGATCAGACCTGCATTATAAGTTTAAACAAATTTTTCATTAAACAAAAATTGCTGGAATGAGTTTAAAACTGTGAAGGAGCCCTAGGAATTAGGTGCCCAAGTCTTACTGATTTTAAATGGTGGTTGTGTTCCCAATTTCTAGGATCCTATTGACTGCTTTTTTCTCAGTTTTAAAAAAGCATAACTTGTTTTCTTGTTGCTGTCAGGTGTTTCATCAAGAGCCTGTGCACTTTCAGTCGCTACTATTTCAAAAAGCAACTAAAGAGAGAAATTGAACAATCTTGAGCCTTTTCTGTCTAGCCAAGGATTTGACAGTTTTCAAAAAAAGTCTGGGCTGAAAGGTACAAATCTGCCTTGGGTGTATGAGATCTGATCATTCATATCCCTTGGGATGCTTCTAAAGGCTCATCCTCTGTTACATATCAGCATATAAACAAATCAGTATAAACACTGCAGACAGATTCAATAAGAATTTCTGTAGAAATGTCAGTGATGTTGCCAAAGTGTTGATAGACCATTAGGAAGAGTAGTCTGTCATAAATCTCTATATATTTACATAATTAGTATGCTCCTCTGGACCAGAATCCATGTGGTCTAAGCTGTTTGCACATGATTTTGAGCACATCAAGATGTTCGTCTTTGTTCTGAGGTTAGCCCTTCTTGCACTTGCTTAGGTGACAGCGTCGGCCAGTCATCTTCCAGGGCCTTCTGCATTATCTCTAATGTAGCTGAAGTTAACAGTCCCTAAGATAAATTTTCAGATTTACTCTTCTAAGATGCTTTACCACCTAAGTCCAAAGCTGTTTGTAAAGCATTTTTCTTGATGTATGTGCACAGCGTTGTTTCAGCTTTCTAATCACTGACCAGCTGGCTTGTTAGTGAATAGAGCTGTGGGCCCCTTGCCACATTTCATGTGAGGTCTTGGCTGGGTGGCCAAGCAGGCAGCCTGCAGCCAGTGTCAAAGCAATTCAAGAGGTATTGGCACAGCAGTGTCCCCATTAATTTCTGCTTGTCACATGCTGTCATGCAAGTTACACCAGAGAGGAAATGACCGTTAAAAAAAAAAAGTATGCCTGTGGCACTTGGTCCCCTCCAGACGTTATCCCCGAGGTTAAACAAGTGGATACAATTAGCTGCTGTCCACAGACAGCTGCAGGGAAGGAGAAGCCGAGATGTGGGCCCCATAGCAACGTGTCTTTCCTGTCAGCAAGGAGTGTCGTCTCTCAACATACGCAGTATTTTAACCCTTCATGGAGTTTGAGGAAATCGGAAAGAGCTGTTATGACCAATATCATCAGGAAGGTGCTGGTAAAGAGCTGTAGTGCTGCTGGAGCAGCATTCTTCCTGGAGAAGAGGGTTTGTTTGTTGATACCATTCCTCATAAGGACTGGTGTGAGAGGCACAGGAGGACAATCATCACTGATTGATAATTTACTGTAGTTTGTAGATTCTAGCAGGGAGTGAGACAGTGATTTCTGTGAACTCCTCCCCAAAGCATACCGAAGTGGTTTAAGGGAGTCATATCCAGCTTTGTGGATTTTCTGGGTGGACTGATTTCTTTGATTACATCCGGAGAGCTTCCACAAGGATTGCAAGTGATGATGTCCCAAAATACAGATGGGTAGTAATGCAGAAACAAAGACTCTGAAGAAAAAGTGACAGTGATGCCCCACAATGAGAGAAGGAAATACATACTATTAGGAGCAATCAAAAATCTTTTTTTAAAAACTGAAAGCACTAAGCTCTACTGAGAGGTCATAGAGATAGGGGAGTATACACAGTGTTCCAGAACAGATTGACTTAGTCAAGCTAAAGTCTGGATTTTACTTCAGAAGAAAGAGGCTCACAACATCAGCTGAAAGAAGAATGTGACTTGTCCTGTCGAGAAACATAATTAAAGAAGCTGTAATTATATGAAAAGTGTGCTCCAGAATTCAAACTGCAGTTTTGCACCACCTATCCGGAATGACCTGCTGTGACGCTTAGATACCAAATTTAGACTGGTGTCAGTCCCTAGACGTGCTAGAAGGGTCTTCACAGCCAATGCATACAAATCACAGGTGCTATTTCATGTCATTTGCATGGAACTTCACAAACTGGGTGAGGCAGTAAAGTGTTTGGGGGATTTCATGGTACATTTTAGTCCTCATCTCTTTTTCAGATGATATGAGGAATAAAAGAACAGAGTAGTAACAACTTGTCAAACCAGGAAGCTCTGTGAGAAACTGCTGTTTCCAATACAGTTATAAAAAGCTTGTAATAAAAGAAAGGAAGGTATTTGGGGATGTACAAAAGGTGTGATATCATCATCCAGAGACAGAAGAAAGAAATAGGGGTGTTTTGCTTATCTAGGCTCAGATCCATAAATTCTGTTAAAAGCTGTGCCTTGTGTTTTTTCTACAGGGCACAAAGAGTGGAAGGGTTTGAGCACTGAAAAAGACTGTTAATCACAAAGTTACATTTACCTGCTGTAAAATTTTTCCGTACGGGACAAGTCTTGCTAAAGTGGCACATTTGCCAATTTCTGTCAGAATGTTAAAAAAACTTCCCCTCTGTTCAATTCTCACGTATTTTATCTGACAAATACCAGCAGCCAGATGGGAAATGCTGTGTGTTTCATTTGCATGTCTTGTAATTCCACTTTGATAGGAATTTTTGGTTCACCGAATGACTGAACATAAGTAGAACAGTAATTATATAGGTTTCCTTTCAGTCATGCATATTCTTCTCATCAAATATGAAAAAGAGCAGATGAAAAAGTAAAACTTGAAAGAACTAGACTGCAAACTGACTTGACAGGTGTTGAGCTATAAAATTAGAAATTGATGTGGAAGGACTTACATATACTTGAATAAAATGCATCCACGTGTGTGCCCAAGCATGTGTATGTACGTATGTCCCCCAGAGATGTTAAGAAGACATGTTGTATATACTGAATTTGGTCTTTGATTCACAGCTACTGAGATCAGCCTGGGAATCTGTCAGCATTAAGATACTGGTAAAACAGACATGTACTTAGATTGGAACTTTTACCAACCCCTAAAATATTAATCCAGGTCCCTATTTTAAGGAGGGTAGACAGAAAGTTACTCAGAGCATTTCTTTGAACACAGTCAGTGTTGTCCTTGTTGTTGACTAAGATCTATTGTCTTAGTCTAGTCCTACTTTTGTTGTCTTTGCTGCTGGTGAGCTCTGGTGTTTGAGGAATGTTTGGAGCACTCCAGAATATGTTTGGTCAGGTTCTCCTGTGGCAGTACAAATTCAGCAGTTCCTTTCTAACTCAGAAGGAGCAGTTGGCAAGTTTAAGCAAAGGGACTAGAATGTGTTAAACCTGCTGTGGTGGCTATAAGTGGAATTCTGTCTACCTACAGGTGCACAACAAAGGAAAACAGTGCCTCAGTATACTGAAAGCTATGATACACATACATAAAATTCAGTCATAACCTTACAGCAGTGCAATAGCATTGATGAGCCTCAAAGTTTTTCAAAGACTACCATGGACCTTTGTAATTCAGTTAAAATTTTGCATTTTACTTGAATCTCGTGCACAGTTACAGTTCTTTTGATTGGGACTGGCATACAATGTTCATAACATAGAGGCAGGTCTGTGCATAATAGTGACATTTGCCATTTTTACTAGATTGGCTCTGAACTCTTTGACCAATTATTGCATTTCAAAGTAATTTATTTAGGACTTTCTAATCTTGATTACTTTGCTACTTCCAATAGCAACCAAAACAGTCTTCAAAAGAGTGTTCTATAGACTCCACTCCTTGAGGTATTGTATCTTTTAAATTGCTACACGAGTAATTATAGCCATTAAAAAAAAAACAAACCAAAACACGAAAAACCAGAAAACCCACAAAACCAAACAACACAACTATTTATTTCACTGTTTATTGCAGTGGGCTACTATAGATAGCATTGTCTTCAATGGGATTATTCAAAACATTAAAATATGTGTATACATACATGCATACTTTCATGAGTGTGCATGTCTGTAGGGTTCTTCATCCTAACAATTGGATAATCCAAAATCTCTTGTATGAGCTGTGTTTTCTTTCGTGCAAAAGTAATTTAAAATAGTTTAGAGACTGTTTATCAGAATATATTTTAACAAATCTTTTAATCTAATCTAAGTGTATTAAATACCTTTTATATGATTAAAATAGTTTTACAATTCAAAGATAATTACACAAGTATTTTGCTTCATATTTAAAAATATATGTAACTTAATTATTTTTCAACAAATTATTTACCTTTAGGGTATCAGCATACAAAACACCAGCAGTTATTAGACCAACTCCTTGCATGTGCTTATCCGATATTAATAATACTCTAAATGAATCTGCTGTATCTTTCTCTGCACAATATTTTACCCTATGAACAGAAAACATCTTATCTTGTATAGTAAGGTTGATTAATATGGCTAAGTGAATGGATCATTTGAATTTATTGTTCTCTTATCAAAACAGTAAACATATTTAAATTGAACATGCTGTGAAGTTCGCATTCTTATGGTACTTCCTAGTTAATTGACAGGAATATCACAGCGGTCTTCTCTTCTGAGGAATGACCCTTACCCTGTGAATATTTTTATAGAAAGCAGTAGGACTACTCTGAGATAAATTGTTATCCAATGTAAGGAAAATTAAGAGCTCTATATCCTGTATATATTTGGTTGGATCATGGATGAGTCCTGAGAAGCTGTAGTGTGGCTGGAGAAGGCAAAGACAGCCTCCTCATGCTTTTTGAATGCCCTGCAGGGAGACTGATCAGAATAGCTTTCTTCTGAGAAAAGGAACAGGGCACAAGGGCAGGGATCTGTCTGCCTCTTACTGTGTCCCAGCCACTGCATCCAGCCGACAGCATGGAGAAGAGTATCCTGCAGCTCCATAGACTGTAGCAAATTGCATCTGCCCCCACCATCACAGTCATGGCATTCTAGATAGGCTGGTGTGATGGGTTCCCAGCCCAGTGTGAGGACAAAAATTAAAAAATAAAATCACTGCATTTAACAGGGAATCACTACATTACTGCTAATGCCTTTGGGATTCAGTGTAACAACATTAATCATGTCTTTTGCTATTCATGTATCTGTACTGTGTAATTCCTCAGGAATGCCATTGTTTTTTTGGCATTAATTAATGTTGACTGTTTGTTACAAAGTATAACCATAGAAGGGCTGTAATTATTCTGCTTCAGAAATAGGCCCCAGAGAATGGGACTGCTCTTTAAACTTTCATTCCAGCATGTGTAAAATCACCCTTTAAACTGAAAGCAATTCAGTGGTTGGGGATTCTATGTAACTGAGTAGGAAATGAAAGAAGCCTCATCCTGCTCCCCTTCTGCTCTGAGAAGGTCCTGTTTCAGTTAGAGGCAGTGAGCCTTTTCATGAAACTACCTTGACTGATTTATCACACATTGCTGTCTAAAACTCATCCCCTTTGTTTACACTTGTGGTTGCCTTTTACGCAAACACTCCTACAGGAAATGTTCAGGATGAGTATTCCAACACCTGTCATGTAAAATAGGGACATTCCATTCTGCTCAGCAAAAAGAAAAATTAGTTACAGATAGACAGAAACTCTGCAAGGATGTAAGTTGTGAAGGTGCATGAGATACTCCGCAGAAGAGTAGGAGGAATGTTAGGAGATGCCGAAGGATTGTTGTGCTTTACAAAATGTTAGCATAGAAATAGAGGAGGAAGAGGAAAATAGGCAGTTAAAAAATAAAGAAAAGCCACGTATAGCCTGTGTGTTAGTATAAATTTAGCGTCTGTTGTAGTTTGCAAGGCTATATACTGTGTTGCTTTTATTTGGTGTTACAACTGAGTATATTTGTGGGCTTCCACTGAATTAATCATTTTAGTATTAGGAACTCCTATCACTGTAATGAAGGGCAATCTGCTTAAATGTTTTCCTTTCTTCACATCGTAGCCAGTGGGGGAAAAACGTGAGCTTCACATGACGAGCAGTCAGTCATAATTGTATGTTACCTCAGGGTGCCAGTGTTCTCTGAAGAAATACTACTCTTGGTGTTTCCCTTCAGGTTGCATCTTGCTGTGTTCTCCTTTACCAGGACAAAACCCAGCATCCATACTTTACCATGGTGGTGGGTTAGCCTAGTCCAGCAGTCAAACTCCCATCCAGGCGCTCACTGACTTCCTCCACCTCAGCTACAGAAAGCGGAGAGCAACAAGGAGCAAAAAGCTCATGGGCTGAGATAAGAGAGCAAGATTGCTTACCAAGTACCATCATGGGGAAAACAGACTTATCCTGGGGAAAATCAACTTAGTCTCATGCCAGTTAAGGTAGATACTTGCTAAATCAGGTGGTGGGCAAAAAAACAGGCAGATGTTCAAATAACACTTTCCCCTGCCTTTTTCCAGGCTACACATCACTTCTGACTCTCCCCAGCCCAAGCAGCACAGGACCAGCTCCCCTCTTCTGCTCCTTCCTCCTCACACTCTGTGCCTGCTGTACCCTAGGTCATCTCCACAAGCTGCAGTTCCCTCAGGAATACCTGCCTGCTCCATGAGCTGCAGAGTGGATATCTGCTCCACCATGGAGTACTTTCTCCTCTTACTTCTCTTCCTTCTCTCTCTCCTTGGTGTTCCCTGTGCAGTTTCTCACTCCTTTTGTTCTCTTCTCCTCTCTCCCTGCAGGCTTTTCTGCCCTTAAATATATCTTCATGGAGGCACCACCATCCTGGCTGACTGGCCCAGCCATGCACTGTGGTGGGTCCATCGGAGCCGGCTGGAGCCGAGTGTGTCTGGCAGGGCACAGCCCCTAGTCTCCCCCGACTGAGGCCCCTGCAGTCCTGGCTGCTGGTGCCTGGGCACCGACACCGAAACCAGCTCCACAGCTTCTTTTGTCTTTGAGTAGATACTTGAATGTTTTGGTTGACAGCCATGCCATCCTCTTTTGGATTAGGCAGGCAGAATCCTCCAGAGAATCTGGCGGGTCTTAAACAAGCAGTAAGTTGCTGCACATAATTGACAGGTATTTTTGTTGGGAGTCAAGATGGTGGGTGACTCTTAAAGGATCAGAGTGGTATTTGAAAGCCAATGGCTTGGAAGGGATTTATGGATCAGATGCTGGAGGAGGGTTAAGAGGGGTCAGTGAAGCGTAGAGGGGACAGGACAAGGTGGAGACAAAAGTGTGTCAGAAATCAGGGCTTTCTGTTCCTGCTGCCTTAGTCGGGAAATGTGAGCCGTGAATATTGCCTTTGGCAGAGGCAGCCGAAGCAGCTGCTCAGCCTATCCCAAGCCCACCCCCATCCTCGTTGATGAGGAAGAATATGCAGGATATATTTCTCTGTATTACTGAGACTCTTGACATAATACGATATTGCTTGAAAAGTTTGTCATAATTTGGTCCTGGCATTCAGAGCTGATAAATTCAGTAAATGTCAGACTGAGCAATCATCATCAATACCTTACATGGCGGAACAAGCAAAGACGCAGTATTTCCATAACAAATTTTGCTGCTGTTTCCATTATGAGACTTTTAAAAAATTAAAGCTACATATTTTCCTCTAACGAAAGTGTACTTGTTCAGTGCATCCCAAAATAGCTCAGTTTTCAATTGAGTTACAGGTAAATATTTTATATTTGCACATAGATGGCATTCAAAATGTAGCCTGAAAAAGAAAAATATTGTAAAGCTGTGATTGTCTGAAAGTAATTGCAGTGGGATAATGTATGTATGTGTCTTCAACTCGACCAACAGCTAACTATCATCAGTTTTGTGATACTGGAGCATGGCAGAAATCTCTAATCTGAAACAACAGGCACATTCTGTGTCTTTGTTTGCAAATATACAGTATCCAAAGAACACTGATAGACATCAGTAGAGGTTTGGTCATGACTCATTAGAGCTTGTTCCTTCAATCTCCTAAGGCACGAAGGTTCTCGTTTGTTGAATAGAATTGATAATTTTTCAATTAACTTTTGAAATATTGTTTTCACTGTAATGCCAAAGTGTGGTATGCCTATCTACCACAGAAAATTTCTCAGGGAAAAGCAGACATGGAAAAAACTAATCCTTGAGGCACATGAAGAGTCTCTTGCAGTTATTTCTAGAACTTGGTAATTGAGATAATACTGGGTATTCGTCACTAATAAAAATGGATGCATTTCCGTTAGATGAGTGAAATTATCCTGATTTAATTAGGTAGTGATCTGGCTTGTGCATGTTTACAGCCTTTATCCAATTTTCTAGCAAAGGTTAGTATCTTCTGATGTTAGTTACAGTGTCAAAGAAAGCACACAGCCCAGACCCTGTCTGATGTTTCTTGCAAGTGGCTGACCAAGTGAATAAAATCATTTTCCAAATGCAAGGCCTAATGGTTTTTACTAGGCTTGTGTGCAGCACGAAATTTTAAGCTGCAGCATTTGTTACTCTGTATTTAAAGTTCATAATAATAAGCCTATGTTGTGATTTTGTCTTCTGCTCCTTTTCTAACTTGCTGAGAATTTAGAAACAGGACAACAATGAATCACAAATAGCAAACAGTCATTTTATATTCAAGTGCTCTTCTTTACACACATGAAACTTTGGGCTGTTCTTCCAAGATAATTTTGAACTGAAATCTCTTAATACCGTAATAGTAAGTAATAAGTGTAATCAACAGTCCAACCTGAATACTAGAAAATCGCTTACATGGACTAACTGTGAATTTCCTGGAAGAGGAGATGCAGCATTTTTTTCCCTCATGTTGCTCTTCTTCTTTCTAACACCTTTTAAATTTACACTTTCCCAGTACACTTTCCTGCAACACATCTCATTTTTTTGTGACTGATGAGAACTTCTGTAAATGATATTCATCTTTTGAGTCCAATGGGTAGAAAGGAAGATATACCAGCTTCCATTTTCAAATACTTCCTTTTATTACCTTTGACTGGAAGAAGACTCTGAATTTAGAGCCTGAGGACATTGCTTGCAGCTTGAAATGAGCAGAGCAGAATTGTGTTATGCTGGGCTTGAGGAAGAAAGTTGGAACAAAACCAGCATCAGTTGTTGGAAAAATATTCTTGATATGTTTGGTAACTGCCTGAATGAGTTTACAGAGTTGACAAATGAATAGGATACATAAATGTCACCAAAAAGGGACTTACCAGGGTCTACTGACTAATCTTCCAGTTCTTCAAATATTTTCTTGTTTGATACTATGTCAACCTGGAATAGAAAAGAAAAAAAGTTGGCCCAAATTCAGTGAAACAACTAAGTTCATACTTAAAATAGCCATGCACCTAAATGTTCTTGGCATGTTCCTCACGTCTGCAAGACTGATCCAAAGACTTCTGGGATTTGAAAAAAGTTAAAATGGCACAGTGAGCAGATAATGACATGTTAATTCTACTGATGACTGAAACCTGCAGAGCTGTAGCCCAAGTTCTTACAAATTTCTGAACTGCAGAGAAAAATTATATAAATACAAGAGGATTCAAATACACTTAGTATATTTCTTTTAAGGATCCAAACCGTATTATACCAGTTGTCAAAATTACTAGTTCCAAATTTTTCCTGGGGAAGGAAAGGAAATAAAAGGCATCAGCTAACAGAAAATGGGGTTCTCAGTTTACCGCCTTCCTTCAGAGGTGATAATAATTTAATACTGCCACAGCATCCATAATTTCATGGTAAAATCTCCATCATCGAGATCTTCAAATAAAAGCTGAATGCTTTAGGGGCCGGCTGTATACAGAAATGGCCATGTTTTATCAGAGGTCACGTGAGAGCTTCCAAACTTAATATCTATGTATTTTATAATACTTTCTGTAGAGATGATCAGGAAACATTACAAGAAAATAATAATTTTGTATTAATTATTTAGCAATGTCTGTAAAGCATACCTTAAAAATGCATCCAACTAAACCAATATTATCAAGCTGAATTTTTGAGCTATTTTTATACCCATGTTCAGATATAATTCCTTTCAATAGTGTGCCTTGAATATTTACTTGCAGCATGCCCAAGTCCATAGAGAAGAACAAAAGCAACCAACTTCAGTTTAGCCTTCATCCCTTTTCTCATATTTCATGCCATGCCCTTCTCCAAGATCATTCTGGTTGCTAACAACAGGATTGGAGGACACCCTGCTGCATGGATTATGGAAAGGGTGTATGCCACCAGCATACACAGAACTACAGTTTCATGAGCTAAAGTCAAGTGCATGCAGAAAATAAACTTCTTTATTTGTTTTTTTTTTCTTTCTTGTTACAGCATCTTCTTGTAACTGCCTGTTCTGCAAATACAATTTTCAAGTTGACAGTATTCTTTTAACTTGGAATGCAGGGGATTTCTAGTTTTGGTTTTGAGTCTGCTGGTTCATTCTTTTCACATTACTAAGATTAATGTCAAAACATGAGTACAGATAAAATAGTTTCTTCAGCTGTGGAAATGTCATAGAAGATTGTATCACTATAACAAAACAGAAAGAAAAATCAGAAATGCTGCTTATGATTATTACACTGTTTTAGTGCTAAACTTTAATCTAAAGGTAGTTTCTGTCCTTTTCAGTAAGTTCTATACAACAGGTTTTGCCAAGTTTACCTTTTCCCTCTATAACATTAAATAAAATTAAATTTGTCATTTAAACAGTTTTTCTGTTTGAAACAGGTCCTTGTGCCTGTAAAGTGAATGGTAAAATTTCACTTCACCATGGCAGGACAAAGCATAAGCTAGTGAGAATGCAAAGTGGCATGTGGTTTAAAGTTAAAAGCCAAAAACTGCTATGTATTTCTTGTACTTGGACATCATTCTTTTGAAGTTGTCTGGAGATACAGAAACATACTTTTGCTGTTTTTTGTAAGTATATTGATTAATCTTTATACTCATACTGTTAGTCAACCTCAGATAATTCAACTAGAAACCATACATTAACTTGATAAGGACATTGGTTCAATTCCATTCGTTGTAGCAACATCCTGTATATTTTATGTTAATAGTTGGTTTTATCTCCTGTGCACATATTTAAGTCAAAATTTATTAAATTAGTTTTGCAGATTATGACCAGGGGTTTACTTGTTTGCCTGCCACCTTGTCTTGATAGCTGCATATTGATTTCTTCTGTATATATAGGATATGATGCTTCAGCTGTTTCGGGGACTGGATTTTCTGCATTCGCATCGTGTGGTGCATCGGGATCTGAAACCCCAAAATATCCTTGTAACCAGCAACGGGCAGATAAAGCTAGCTGACTTTGGCCTTGCACGAATCTACAGTTTTCAGATGGCTCTTACCTCAGTGGTAAGTTTCTGAAGGTTTTTATTTTCCTTTTAACATAGCACTGTGAACCATGTCTACAATTGAAGTTGTGTCTCTGAAAATAGCTGCTTTCCAGCCAGGATTGAAGTTGTTGTGATTGCTATTGCACAAGTAATTAGTTACTTGTTGTACAAGTAATCAGTTACTGACTACTGGCTCTAAATTAAATCATGACTGATTACAGAGGGATAAATATGTGCCAGTTTTCTGAAACTCTGATCAGTCAAGCTTCTGTAGTGATACTGACTTCCTTTGTACATTAAGTCAGACAGGTACAGTTAAAAGTTTCTGAAGTATCCATTTTAAGTTAAAGCTCTTGCTCATTCCCAGGTATTTTTCCTGAAAAACCCCCACAGATAATTGTGAAAATGCCACACCATCATGCTCTGATTTTCCACCTCTGTGAATATGGATTCAGTGCTTCCTTCCATGTGTTGCTGAATGATTCCAAGTAGGGTTGTGCTTGAGGAAGCTCAAGTGGACCTGGCAGCCAAAATCACAGCTGTTTCCCAAACCAGCTGTTAAGGAGCACCTCCAGTATGATCAGGCCTCCTGCCACTGTTGCCCCTCTCCCAGCTCTCCTGCTTGTCTTTAGCTCAGACATGAGCTCACTTGCAGAAGATTTAGCCCTCTCCTCCATTAATGCTGGACAAACTGCCAACTCCTCACTTTCTGACTCCATTTCCACGCTTGCTGGCCCTGCCACCAGAATCAGCTGCTGTAGCTTGGCACAGCATCTTGGGAGCATATTGAGGAGCTGCCATGCTGTGTACATGTTGGGTATCTTTGGGGTTTGTTGCCTGCTCATGATTTTTTTGTTTCGTTTTTCTGTTCTGAGTATCAGAACTGCTATAACTAACTCTTATGATAAAGACAGAAAAAGGAGAACTGCTGAAAAAATAAACTGAAAGAATCCACTTTGCATTTTACGCCATATTGTAGAAATAAGCCTGGCTCGTGTTGAAAAAAGCGATTCATTCTTATTATTAGTTTGTGCAAGGGTCTTCCCATTGTTTTGTGATGTAACTGTGGACATCCGGCTTCAGAGTGAATAAAGGCAGGAAGCAACAACAGAAAATTACATCATCTTGGTAAACACAGGAAAGTATCCTTGTCACATAAAACATATGTAAACCTGTGTTTTAGGGCTAGTCTTTTTCGTTGTCTGTAGGATGTAGTCTAATCCTAAGGTGAAAGAATGTGGCTGCTGAGATCAGGGAAGATTGGTCATGTAACTCAAAACAGACGAAAAGGAGAGACACGTTCTTCCTGAGTTGGTCTTATTTTGTTTCCCAGTTATCAATCAGTAGCAGCTTCAATGTGTGTTTCTATTGATGCATAAAATTATTTAGGCTAAAACTGCAGAATGTTACAAGGTTTCCAGCAGGACATTTCTGTAAAGTTCTGCATGAAATGAGGGAAAAATATATACAGAACTGAGCAGGAGTATTTCCATGATCAGGTAGCCTTCTTAGGAAGGAAGTTCAAAAGACGCAGAAATCTACCGCAGTAAAAGACCTGCTTGAAGAGAACATTGCCAGGATTGCTTTGTAAAGTATGTGCATTTGCTCAAGTATCTGATACTTGCATGCTAGAAATCACGTGTTAAAACCCATCAGCTAGTACTCTTGGTGCTGCTGCGAACAAGAGTTGTTCAGACTGGGGGATTATCCACGTGCAAGTTTTTACTGTGTTCACATAAGCATCCAAGTGTCATTGCAGCTAAGATAGAGTATTAAAATAGTTAAATTATTCTGTGGTCAAGGATAAATCAAGTGTGTGGGCATAGATGTAAGTAATGGCTTTCTCACCTAGAACTTAGTGTGTCATTATTTCCTTATTTAAAAAAAAAAGCGTAACCATGACCATGGGCTTTTTAAGTTAAAAATTAATAGCTTAAAAGTTAAATTAAAAGTTAATAAATGTTTTAAAACATTTAGTGTTCAACATCTTCAAAATAAACTTTTGTCTCGGTATGTAGAAAACTCTAGGGGTGTGTTGCTTAGAATGTGATAGATGTGGTATGGTTTTAAATGTCAGTCTTTACTGATTGCTGGTTAGAAAGTTTTACTAAATGTGTTTTAGCTATCAATTTTCCTTTTCTGATTTTAACTTCTACCTTTGACTAGCTGCCTAGGTGTGCAAATGCTTCTTTTTTTTTACCTCCATTGAAACTTAGTACAGGAAACACAGCTAAACAAAACAACGCCAAACCCCCAAACTTCTGTTTTTTAAACGTAAAGACATTCTTGACTCTACCATTCCAAAAATAGCCTAAATTGCAGTTATTCACCAGGCAGTGAGTTAACTTTCATGGACTTCAGCAAGACTACCTTGTTTTGAAGTGCTTGCAGTAAAAAAGTGTTGCATTATAAAAGATGTATATATCTATACATATATCAATTAATAAAAGTCATAGCTTGCAAAGATTTGCTTTGGATAGTGATAGTGCAGACAGCCCAGTGATAAAAGACTATCATTGTGATCAATACAAGGGCTCTGCAGCATTTCCTTCAGAGGAGAAGCTTACTGCAAGATAAACTACAAGAATCATCTTTTGAAGTATCAGACCATTCCCAAGATGCATCCTCATTCATTGCTCATAAAGAAACACTTCAGATGGGACCTTTTAAGCTTGCCATGGAAGTAGCCCAGTAAAAACTGATCCAACCCAAGTGCTCTGGGTGCTGCAAATGGTAACTTCAAAGCAGTCTCTCTTTAACAGCCAGTTATTTACACAATGCTGAAGAATCCTTCTGGCAGACCGGTAGTCCAGGCATATTGCTGTCATTTAAAGAAACCTCTTGATATTTCTGTCAGTGAATGAATAAAAGATTCAAACTAATGTTACACGGGTTCAGGGGGGCAGGGTGGAGATCACTGCTCCCAGCTGTGTTCAGACTGAGACCTGATACGGGTCTGAAATAACAGCAGTAGAAAGAATGAGGTTGGGCGGGGGTGTCTCAGATGCTGGGTAACAGGGCATGCTTTTGGTTTCGTGCAAAGTTAGACTCTTTTTCAAGTGTTGGTCTTGGCCCTTGGGGAAATTTTGAATAGGCTTTGTGATAACAGAGAAGCTCCATAGGACAGAGGAGGTAGATTGATGTGACTGTAATTTTAGAGTTGGGTAGCAAAAGCTAATGAACTCTCACGTTTTTTCTGATGCAGAAAAATGGGCACTCAGTTCTAACTTTCTCTGAGCAAAGGAGCAATTTGGTGTCTGGAAAATCTGAAGTTGTATTATCAGAAAGGAGTAGTTCATTTATCTATTTCTGTTGACTTTTGACAGCTTAAAAGAAAGGAAATGAAGCTGAATCATGGCATACAAGAATGTTAAGTGAGATAAGTGCATGCAGTTGTGATCAGGGCATCTAGGTGGAGCCGAGGCTGTCCAGCTCTTAAAACCTGGCCTGCATCAGGATCTTGAGTGAAACTGGCAAAATGTTACTGTTTGTAACACACTTATAATACTTTCTTTGAAAACATGTGTGCTTTACCTTAGATGTCAGCACTACTGAGGGTTTTTTTTCCCCATGAAATGCCAGCAAAATTGGTTTATGTCTTCCTTTTTAAGAAAAACCCACTTGTTTTCAGATTTACCCAACACAGAAGGGAAAATACATCACTTGCTCTGCTGATGTTCTGAGTTGTTGAGTACTAGACCCAACTCAATAGATTTTTTAAAAAGAGAGCGCACAAAATATTCTGCAGTTACTTTCAGTAAATAATTTTAGATTATGCTAGCATTTTATTTAAGTATTTCTTCAGGATAAAATCTTTCCATCCATTTCTGGCAGTCACTTCAGTGCAAATGGTTTACATGTCACATCATGCAAGAACTTGGATTTCATTTTGTTGGTATAGTAGCAAGGGAGCATAAAATAATCTTCACTAACGGGGCTTACTTTGTAAAAACAAATATGTAAGTTAGTTACAGCAACAAAAACAACACCAAAAAATGACAGAAAAACTGTCTTCCAAAGAGGAATGAGTACTTCTCTGTTTCCTGCCCACTGTTGCATTGTAATTTTCCAGTAAATGCCCCCCATTAGTAAATAATTTAAATGCAGACTCTTGTCTGAGCCAGTATGACTGATAAGAACCCAGACAAAGATTTTTTTTTTTTGCTTTGCCTTGTTTTTTGTCTTTTTTTTTTTCCCTTTTTTGTTATGGCCACCTCTTCTGAGTCTCTTGCAGTGCAGCTTTAACCTGAGATACATTGAGGATCCCTAAGTGGACCTGACTGAGCAATCTATTTATAAAGTTACCATCAGTTACTATCAGATATCAGAGGAGACCTATGGAAATTAAGCAACCACCTGCCACTGGTTAAACTAAGTGTTAAAGAGTGTCCTAATGAAATCAGTACAAATCAGTACAGTGACACTTGATTTTATCTCATGCATGATTTAATAAGATCATACCTCTTCCCCCCTCTGACAGGTGGAAGTGGCACTGTTTTGGTATGCACTTCACTGTTGTGAGGAAGCACATCACTTGAGATCTGGGCCCTCATCTGCAGGTCTTTCATTATGGTGCATTTGTCTAGTCCACCCAGATGTCCCTGAAAAGGAAAATGAGTCACAGACAGACACCCAGTGGATCAAAATATGTGGGTTTGAGCTTGTCAGTGCTGCTGCTGCTGAGAGTTTGTGGCTATTTAGAAGTGCAGTAAGATCAAAATTGTTGTCTTCCCTACTAATACACAGGTCTGCATAAAAAGCCACATGTCTGGCTTTGTGAAAAAATTAGTGAATTTTTCTGATATTTTAACATCATGAGGGATCTTTATTGTATCCTCCCAACACCCTCTAGGAAGGTTATTTCCATCACATAAAACGAGTCATTTATCTCTGGAGTCATCTTAAGAACAAAAATCATTATCAGCACATTGACGGTAAGGTCTGCAGATGGCTAAAAACATTTTAAGATACATTTATGATGACTTGACTCAGATCAGATGTTCACTAAGAAGATGCAGATTTATATGAAAATAACAATGACAGAACAGATTGTTCAATGTCACAGTATTAATCAAAGGGCAATATGGAAATACACATCAACAGAATTAGGAAATCAGAAGTTTCTTATTCATCTACGTTATAATAATGTAAGGTAATTTTCAAAACCAACTTGATTTTTGTTGCCCATCATAAAAATCTTCACATTTTTAAGGCTTGTCTGGAAGAGTCATACCAGCTGCTCTCGTAGACACAGAGTATTTATGACAAAGTTGTTACTTCTAGAGACATGTTCTAGAAATAATCTACAGGTGCTGTTTCACGGTCAGCATAAGGAGATGTAACATTTCTACTGCTGGTGAAAGAATGGCCCTGCTTTTGACTGCACACTTCCATCACTTCCCTTTCTTTGGCATTAGTGGTCACTCCCTTGCAGTCTGACTGAAAATGAACCCTGTAGTTACTAATTTTCAGGTGGCTTAGTAGATGCAAATCACTGCAGGGCCACATGACTGAAAGCACTGACACACAGGGGAGGGTGAGCAGAAAGATGGGGTCATCCACTCCCTAGACACCACCATCCTAGATTTGTTGGAGGCAGTTATGAAACTGCATCTGAATCTTCAGCTGAGGCCTCGAATAACTAAAGTAACTCAAAGGCAGAAATGTTTTTCAAAACGTCTCAGCTCATGCTGATTTATGCTGTTCTGAAGGTGTTAGATGAACCAGTCAGCTGGTTCATTTAAGGCTATTACTGTATCTGACTGTAACAAAGCTTCTAAGGGCATCTGTATCAGTGTTTGAAGTATTTCTTACCCCCCCGTTGCCAAGACCTGCGTTCAGTGCTCTGTGCTGTTTCTCTGCAGCTGATGCCAGGACTCACCCTTGAGACCTGTCAGGAATGCAGAGAATGCCGCCCTCTGCTCTGATTCAGACCCAGGTTTATCATGAACCAAAAAAAGCCTATCTTTTAATCTTTCAAAGAGTGAATTATTTCACAGTAAACAAGCAAATCTGCTTCACATGAGAATATTTTCTGTGCCATAAAACCCCTCTCCAGAGCTGCAAGCATTAGAATATATGATATGTGAGGACAGACTTTGTCTGCACTGAGCTAAGCATGTTTTGCAGCCCTGCAGCTGCACCAGCGCAGCCCTGCAGAATAAATTTACGTGGTGCTGGTGGAAAAAAGGAAAAGAGGTGCCACTTTGTGCACAGTTCATATCGGAACAAAGGAAGTTTCTGCTGGGCTGGACCAAAGGTTGACTATGTGCTCTATCAAAGGATAATATTCAAGAGAGGATGCTTAGGAGGCAGAGAAGAAACAGCTTTCAGCAATCAGAAGTGTAGCAATTTCCAATGCTGGAGCTTGTATCTAGACCACTGCCTATAAAAATTGCTGAAGTACCCATCTTCCATAAACTAATCTGCTTACTTTTTGAGCCGTTTCTACTTTGGGCTATAGTTAACTTCAGCACTGTGAGAAAAGCTTTTTATTTTGTTTTAAATCCGACACCTGAAAATACTACATAGGTTCCTCTTAATTCTGCTTTTGTGAGGCACTGCCTTTTCACCTCAGGGTGAAATTTGGTGTCATTTTGCAACAGCACAGTTCTGTTGGTGCAAGAAAAATGTGCTCACTGGAAATAGGCCTTCACATGTTGATGTGAAGATAAAATGGCATGTTCTTTCCTCTTCTCTTCTCTTCTCTTCTCTTCTCTTCTCTTCTCTTCTCTTCTCTTCTCTTCTCTTCTCTTCTCTTCTCTTTTCTCCTTTCTCTTTCACTTAATAAGATACAGTAGATGTTAGTAACGGTACAATAATGCATTAGAGTTTCCAAAGAAATACCTGGTGAACAGACTGTAGGATGTAGAACTGACCTTGTAAGGAACAGGCTGCGCTTAATCTGCTAAAAAAAATCGGGGCAGAGGTTGTAAAAGCGAGAAAGGAAGGGAGAAAATTACTACTGCGTATTTTCTGTATATTATAAAGAGCATCCTGCTTTTGTGTGACCGTACTTCTGTCTCCTGTTCTCAGATGTAAAAATATGTGGTGTATTTCCCCCACCCGGTGATTTACATCTTCTTTCACTATTTTTCTGTTGATTTAAGTGGGTCTGTTTTTACATCTACTCCCAGAGATAATTGAGTGGGTTGGATTGTAAAAACAATTTGATTGTTCGACAAGGTCTCTGCCTGTGTATTTACAAAACTGTTCCCACATAATTTCAGACCATCCTGAAACACTAAAATACAGCCTCAGGTTATGCTCTTATCAGAGCACATTGAATAAGCAGGCATGGGCCTGTAAGGTACTTGAATGTGAGACGTTCAAAGAAAGAGGAGCAGACCAAATAGCACGCTCACCTTGGAGCTCCTGCTACTCCGGAGTGAAGGCAGGTGTCTGTACAGTGCTGACAGGAATGCTCTTAGGGCTTAATGTGTAGTAAAAACGAGTCGTTGACACCTTTTTGCAGTGGCAGGGAAGTAACTGTAAATGTTCTCTTCACACTGGCCGAAGTCCTGCTGCAGAAGGCATTTCTAATTGAGAATTCCCTTGTATAGGTACAGCCCAGGAAATTCCTCTTAGCCTAGCAATATTTAGTACTTGTTCAGCATTGCTGGTGTGGAATTCTTGAGCTCAAAAGGAGAAGAGCTGAGAAATCATCCAGTCCAGTGAAACAAGTAAGATTGTTGCATTTCTAAAGTTTTGCCCATAACTTTAATGCGCTAAGTCTTTCCATCACTTCCCATGGGACCCTGTTCCAAAACCTCTATATAATCACTTTCAGAAAGTTTCCTTGATGTCCAGCCTTCAGTGTCCCACTCTTAATTTAACTCCATTATATTCTTTGTTATTATATGCTCAGTGGTGACCAATGCCTTGTAGTTGCATTAAAGAGGTCAGTTACCTCTAGCTGTAATACATTCATCCTTGCAAAATATGGTAAGATAAATCATTTGATAAATAGTGGAAGTATATTAGCCTTAGATTTTACAGGTTTCAATAAATTATAGGGCACCAAAGAATTCAACTAGATTTCTCTAGATTTCCCAGTTTCAGCATTTCAGTGGATAAATCCAGAGGAAGATAATGTTACACTAAAGGAATTACTGAGCTACAAGATTAATTCCTCAGTTTTGGGATCTTACTACTAGCTTGGTAGCAAGCTGCAGAGATCCCATATGGGCTATGAATTACCATTTAGATGCAGGAAAAGAGCATATGAAAATACTGTCACATGTAGGATAATTTAATAGAAAAAATAAAATACTGATGCCACAACACAAATTAGTTGATCAGACGTTATGTAGAATACTGTAAGCTGCTCAGTTTCTCTGCGATTGAGAGATGGTTTTGGACAGAAACAGTCACGGAGAAGGACAGATTTCTCTGTAACAATCAGAGAACAAGGGACACTCTTTTCTGTGAGGCAAGAAGAATCTGAATTACTTTAAGAAACTGAATCGTAACAGTACATACAATTGATACTTAAAAACATCATCAAGGACCCAGATGGGGAGAACCTGTTAAAAAACCAATGATGGCATGAGAACTAGTTAGTTTAAACTAACTTACATAACCTTAAATAACTTAAATAACTTCTGTCGGGAAGTTAGAAAACAAGTAGTGAGATTCTGAAGCACCCTACTGAAGCACCTAGCAAAGTTAATTTTCCAAAGAAAGAAATCATGGAACTTTATTAAGATGAGACAGAGCAGATAATGGAGTTGGTCTTCAAAACCAAAGGAGGCTACAGTTTAAATAAGGGCTATGAAAGAAAAAAAAATTAAAATGAGATGTAAAAGAAAGACCCTTCACTAAAGGAGGAAAAATACAACCTGAAAGTTTCACAGGTAGGGATGAAAGATGATCTGAAAGCAAGAATTGAGTTAGGACAGCAAGCTGAAAAAGTCCAGAGGGAGTGGAAAGTCTGGTTGCAGTGTTCCCCATCTGGAAATGGGATGAACCTGGCAAGTCACATCAATGAATGACAACCATCCTGACTGCTGAAAACCTGGTCAGACCTTCCATGAAACAGGGGATGCTAGAAAAGCTCGGATAAAATTGGAAGTAGCTAACAAAAATAACCTTCAAAAAGGACTTGAGCAGAAAAATCAGCGCATGCAGGTAAGCAGGAGCATAGACTACTGTGCAAGTAAAGTGAACACCTGGACATAAAAATTAACCCATCAGGAGACTGTTTATAATTTTTTTACCTTTTGTGCGTCCTTTAGACTTATATTTTCCCAGCTCAAGTAGTAGAAATGCCTACTGAAAATCCCAGGGAAGTTTATTTCAGCATTGTATGCTGTACGTATGGTGAGGAAAAGGAGCAGAAAGGAGACTTCTGGTAACCTTTCTAGGTAGCCCAGCTCTGACAGCGCTTCAGAATTTATACTTGACCTCAGCTGCTCAGGTCCGCTATGAGGCCACGATATATATGTCAAGGACAGCCATCAACCCAGGCAGGCTTGGGTACTGAAAGCTCCAGAGAGGAAGAAGAGAGAGACACCCAAGGACACTTGCATTCTTACGACACACAGATACCACAGAGGCTGACAGTGATGGGGTTTTGTAATCAAGGTAAAGCACAGAAGCCAAAAGCACTTCAGGGTTCTCTAAGATTTGCCATGGAAATGGAATATTTTCTTATTGAAAGGAATCAGAAGATGATGCAGTTACAACAGAATCTGTGTGTCTGAAACTCAGAACAATTCTATGTTTAAAAGACATAGAAAAAGAGGAAGAAGATTAAAAAAAGACATGGCAGAAAAGATTCTGATCAGATAAACTACATTTGCTTGTAAGTAGTAAAAATACTATGGTTTATAAAACAGGAAAAGGTCACGTAAGTGCCAGGATTAAGAAACAATTCAGTTAAACATAAGTGTCATGAAAAATGACTGCAGAATGCTTTTCAAAAGTACAGAACCAGCCAGGACATATTAGTATATATATCAAAAACTCCCAATACAGTTCAGTAAATTGCCCCTGACTGAAAGTCAGACCTTGGAAGTACAAGCAGGGGCTTGAGTTTGTGTTTAGGTCTGTCAGAGGAGTAGCAGTAGTTAAAATTGGTCTAATAAAATGTATAACTGGTTCTATGAAATATGCAAAACAGTCATAGATTAGTTACTGAATGAGACATGCTAAAAAATTAAGCAGGAGATTTGAAAATAAAACTTTAAATTGTTCTAAAATGGACAAAGTTGTCTACTGCAAAAGTCTGTAGAATTCAACTGTGAACGAGAACAGCTAAAGGAGCAGATCAATTAACCATTGCATTGGATTTTGCTATTTCTGTAATGAATGCAAGGCAAACTTGTTCTACAGATACAGTTTATGAAAGTACCTTTTGAACTTGTGAGCAGCATGGAACAGCTGATTTGTGGATAATTCGTTTGCAGTCAGCAAGTTGTTCTGCTCTCCAGGGCAACTATCGTAATGACATCGGCATCTTGTAGTAGCTTTCCAGTAAAGAGGAAAAAAATTATTAAAAAAATGGAATGACTGCATACTATTTGAAGACTCAGTGCATTTTTGCTTTTAAAGTTCAGAGTGATTTGAAACAGGATCAGAGTTTTCATCATTTGCTGGGCCCATGTGACAAAGAACAGATGATAAAAAGAAAAAACAAACTAGCATTAAGAAGCATGAGCAATTAATCTACTCAGCACAGAAACAGGAGAAAACTGATGTAAAAAAAAGGAGGGAAAACAACCACCTGCAAGTTTGTGCTGATTCAGTTCTGAGGTCATGTTGTGGATTTAAACGAGGAATAATGAGAGTAGGGACTTTCTCCTTAGGAAGCAAGAGATATTTTTTGATTTAACAATGATATAGGTTGTACCATGTGGGCCCCATGCAAGATTGTAACCATGGAAACCTGCCATGTAAACAGCTAGTTCATTGTTCACCAGTGGGAAAGGAGAAATAAGTTTTGAAGAAATATGTAGAAAAAGAGATGTGCTTTCAGCTAGTTCTTGGGTTTTACCCTGAATTATGATTCAGAAATGAGTGCACCATATTTTTTATGGCTATTATCATCCAAAATTAATACCCTTATCTTAAAAGCATTGTTTACTACAGTGAATAAATAGTACCCCTAATACTATACTACTTGCTTTTCACCATAACTGTTATAAGTATATAGTGTCAAGCAAGTCCAAAGAATGGGGAAAAAAGTACACTGTCAAAAAAACTTAGGAGGCAATTCAGAGCAAGAGTTCTTTGGCTGGGACAGGAACAGTTGAGTAGCTAGTGGAAAAGACAGTCCACAGTATTTCTTTTTCCTGTACTGCACAGGTTCTTCTGCTATACTTAAGGTGAATGACCTGGGTTTGGAAGAAACATTTTTAACAGCGTTATTCCTAGCACAGAGGATCTGAAAAAGCATATATTCTGTTCTGCAGAACAGGAGGAGGAAGAAGCCTAGTGGATGGTGAAATGTTTCCAAAAGGGGTCTTTTACCTTGCACGCATAATCTATGAATGGGGGAGTTTCCACTGAAGACAAGAAACTTGCAGCTCTACAGAACTGCCAACTCCACAGCCACTCACCTGTACTGGACATTAGAGAACATTTATTTATGCATTTCAACATTGCAAAATTATCTGAGCTGAAAAGCTGCATAAGTTAACAAAAGTCAGACTCTTTAATTTTCAGTGTTGGAAATAGTTCTTACGAGTTCTTCTCCCTTCACCTATCACTTTTCAAAACCCTTTCAGACCTGTTTTTCCTCATACTGGGTACAAATGCTAGAGCTTACAGTTCCATGACAGTATTGACACAGAAACACCACAAGTTTGGATGATGATCATATCTTATGCCACTCAACAAAATCCAGACATTTAGAGTTGCATAAATCTCTACAGTGTCTTCCCTGTCGTTTGTATGAGAGAAGGTTTGGGGATAGGACAGATTGAGCACCTTGGTGAAGTTCTGATTTCAAGTGCAGCATTAAGTGGAACCATGAAAAATATATTGGCAAAAAAAATACATCCTCAAAAGATTTTTATGTTGTTTTTCATGTAGTTTATGGAAGGATGGATGTTTATGGCTTATTCCTCAGGGCAGCTGAAATGATTCTCTGCTCAATGAGAAGCTTCCAGATAAGAGCGTTATGATATGTGAGATGAAAAGTTTTTTGGCATGTGAAATTGAAAATCGTCTTTGGATAAGACAGTGATGATAGCAGTTGGGATTAATCTGGAAGTTAAAGATGAGATACAGAATCTACAAGGAGTGTGGAGAAACATCAGGTGATAAGTACAGGTATCAGAGAAAGAAAGATTCAGCTGTGCTCGTTAAATTGTTCCACATTTTTGGACCAGGAAATCCCTTCTTAACCTAGAGGAAGAATTTTATTCAGTGGAGAGCACAGAGAAAATGGAAAACAAGTGCAGGATATATATGCCCTGGTTGTACAGCCATGAAGTAGCTTCCCAAAAGACAGATCCAACTTGCTACTGTATCACTGAGAGCCAGAGTGAAGCACACGGCTACTGATGTGTTTGGACCTCAGAGCGCAGAAGCCCATCAGGCAGTGCTAGATGGGAGTGATAGGCAATTTTTTGAGATGGCTGAAAGTACACAAAGCAAAGAACCAAGAGGCCTGACAGTATCAGACATTGTAATGAGTTCATTCTTCACTACTTGCGGGACCCCACACAAGTTGGACACAAGCATAAGGGAAAACTTATGTCAAGAATCTGCAGTTTTGAAGCTTCTCATACAAAACAGGAGTTTAGCTGTGTACCTTTGTAGACCAGCACAAAAGAAACTGGAATCAGCACCTAACATTCATTCTGATAGCACATAGAAATCATTGAACCTATAGTGTGCCTCAGCATTCCTGTTGTCTAGGTATGAGCTAATAATCTACATTTACATCATGTGCACTGCATGGATCTGCAGGGACCATGATTCCCCTTCAGGAATCAGATGATGAGCTTTCCCCTTTCTGAGGAAAAATTGGTGATAATGTCTTATAAGGCAAAAGTGCTCAATGGCTTATAACATGTGCAAAAGTTTTTAAAAAGGGGGAGTTGGTGGTGTCCCAGAGGGCTGTGAGAAATTAGGGGGTGAGAATCGATACTGAAGAAACTCTGAGTGTACTACTGTCCAACACTGACCTGATTAAATGGAGGGGTGAATAGGAAGTCAAGAGATAGATCCCATAGCAAACTCTGCCAGTTATTCCACCAGTCCCCACTGAGCACCTATCAGATATATGCACACTGTCAAAAGAAAGTTGAAAAAACTGTTGTAGTCATACATTCCTAGTTAGGATAAAACTATGAAGGTGTGTCCCACACATTATTGCGTTATTGTTAAAACCAAAAGCCATTTCTTCGAGATACCTGAGAAATATTTGAAAGGAAATTGAGAAAGGAAGAAAAACTGTAAGGCGACTTGGAAGGCCGTATGAATATCTCCTGACACAGAAATACTGTAGGTGGGGTTTATCTGACAATATGTGGACATCTAACTCTTAAGTTACTTCACTGAGTAAGTTCCCCAGTAGTAATCAAAAGTAATCTCCTAATCAGTGTAATCAGTAGAATTAGTTAGCTTAAGCAAGACAGTTAACATAGATCAGACTCCAAAAGTACCTACTTCTTTCCACTGGTTGTCAAAGGTGACAAGTTCAGATGTGAGCATCTCCATGGTACTCAGATCTTAAGTCAGCTGAGAAGAATGCAGCCCATGTCAATCCTGACACCATTACCATTTGGGCTTTTGGTGCATCATAAAGAACATTTTCCAGGATTCCACCAAGATACGGGCAGAGCTAAAACAGCTTTCCCTGAAATAAGGTCTAATTGAAGCGTAAAAGCAGTGTTATGTTTTGGATAAATTTATAAAAGCAATTAAGCACTTTTTGCAATATATAGCTGAAGTAATATGAACTATTACCCAAAATACATGACATATGCAGGACCAGTTAGGAATCTAAGCTATGTGGGTGAGCAGGTTTGACTGAAATCTGAATGGAAGTGCAAAAGAGCCAGTGGTGTTTGAGAAGCTGTCTTTGAGAGTGAGAGGAGCAATGGGAAGCAGTGCACAAACTCAGACACAAAAGTCACCGACATCAACAGGAACATATACAGCAAAATGCTGAGAAAGCTGAGAGCTTCTGGGTGGAGTACTTGGAATAAGTCCTAGAGGAAAACTATATCCTCCTTTTCAATTTTTTTCAGGAAAACAGGACTTTCTACACCTTTTTTATTAAATAAAGCAAATGTATGACTTAAATCATCATTTCACATCTTCTTGCCCCTCACCTATCCTGTAAAAATTAATGAGTTCCCTATTTTGATTAAATATTCAGGCAAAAGGTACTATAACACAGCCTGAGGATATTGTGTCTTTAAAAAATAGGGGAAGTTTTGTATATGTATACATTGTTATATACGTAGGAGAAACATCTTGGGCATAAGAAAATGAAAGGCCTGAGTCTGTGAAAATCTTACTATCCCTTAAAGAAAGGTAAAAGGTTGAAAATGAAAGCTGTCAGGGTCTGGCAACGTATAATATCTTTGGGAGTACCAAGTCAGTTGAGGATTTCTAGAGTGGTATAAACATCATGTAGTATCACTCATGGCAATCATTTTCAGAGAATAATTACGTAATAATTTTTAATCTACTGGAAAATAACATTGAGGTAGATACAATTTAAGAGCCAGTTTGTGTTACTACTACTACTGACTGGCTTCATGAAACAGTCAAACACACCATTTGGTTCACTCTGGGGTAAAGCCTGGCCCTTCTTAAGTTACAGTGAACAAAAATTTTAAGACTACCTTTTACAGGGTAGTCTACAAAGTATGGAATACTACTAGGTTTGGGGGGTTTTTCACAAGATGTTAAGAACATTCATGGAAACCTGGTGGTTTCTGTGGTTGTTGAAATGCTTTCTGTTGAGCAGTGTGACCAAGTTCTTGAAGTGCAAGACAGGAGCATGGCATGGATTTCTTGTTAGAGTGCATAAAGTCATGTTGAAAGTTTTAAAATTCCTGTGAAAAAAACATATAGGAGGGATTTTGAATTTTTTTTGATTGGCCGGGGTGAGGAGGGGTGTGTATATTTAAGGTGCTCTGTTGGAATCAAATTACAGTCAAACACACTTTCCTGTACTATATTTTTAAACATCTTCGGTGTGACTATTTGAGTTCATTTCTTCTAATATTCCTTAAGAATGCTATCTACTTCTTCTGTCCATTTGAGGCAGAGCAGTGTTGTTTGTCTACCTTGCAAATGTATTGCTGATCACTTCAAGGAGTGTGCGTCCACCACTGGTGCTGTAATTTCACTGACAGAACATCTCAAACAAAAAGATGTAGCTGATGCTTTTTAACCCTGTTTTATTTGTATATACATCTTTCCACGTGATTCTTCGAAGTTCTGCTGCATATTGCATTTGCAAGGACAGAAACAATCAAGTCATTCTTAAAATGCAAAAGAAAATTACTGGAAAATTTGAAGATCTTGATGTGAAGTTTAGTATGCTGGGTTGATCTGGGTGCCATGTTACATTAAGAAAAAACACGTCCCAAGACATGCTCACTATAACATCGAAACAGAGAGAATCACAGGTATCTTCTTAGTGTAATGGTGTTTTCCTTAATTTTGTTTACATGTTTATATTCTTGCTCCATAAAATGAAAACCAGCTTGGAAGCATTGCTTAAAAGTTGAAAATGCTTTACTGGTTTACATTTTCTTATGGCTATTGCAGTAGGTCATAATAGCCACATACTTCAGCTGATATAAATCAGCAAGGCTTCAATGAACTAAGCCAATTTATAAGGCAAATAAGAAGGCCTGTCTTTAAATCAACAGTGAATTTTGCATTTGGTTTAATTTTTTTTTATATTTAAGATTTTTACTTAAATGTCTTTTAGTTTCTGTTATTGTCTGATGCTGCTCAGACAGTATTGTTTTGCAATTAATAAAACTGTTCAAGTTGATAAAGGCACAGCTGGCACTGCAGCTTGATAGACTTAAATGATTTGGGACACTGAAGACATCATGCACCTTATGTAATTTAATCATTAGAAGAATGAAATAAGGAGGGGCCTGTGCATGGTATCAGTTCTTGTGGGAAAATATGCTTCATTGACTTACTGGCACTGTTTTGGAATGTGGCATTTAAAAGTACCTTTTTACAGTGGGAAAGAGTTTGGTCAAGAATAAACAGTCTGACCTTGTTAAATGGACCAAAGTCAGTGTATAACCTAGTTTTAGAAGACTAGTTTTCACCAGTCTGTGAAAAAAACCCTCAGTTTATGAAAAATGCAACTAGATTTTCTAGAGAAAAAATTACATTGACTGAACAGAGTGGGGGAAACCCCCTAGTTTTCCAGTATGGACTTACTGGTTTGTGGGAAGTTGGCCTTGAGTTTTAAACTTGGTTTGAACTGTAATTTCAGAGGACATTACAAGCACTTTACATTGTAAAGTGTCATACAATGTAGCCAGATGAACTCAAGTCATTTATGGGGTAAGTGAATAATTTTCAACAGAAATCAAGACCATTTGTATTACTATCAATATCTGAAAAGTTAAAAATCTTGCGTTTGTAGGAAAACTGTATTTATACTATGAACTAAGTCTTAAACAGAAAGCTTGGTATTTGCAGCTGTAGTAATTTGACTAGCAAGGACCTTTTGATACAAATGGAGAAGAAAATTATGCCACTTTGGTTTTAGCTTCAAATTTTGCTGATGGGAAACTGGCGTGGGAAACTGGCACAATTATATTGAATCTCCATGCTATGAAGTCCTAGCTTCCATGCAGTTGATGGAAAACATCCTTTCAACTTCACTGTGGCCAGAATGTCATTCCAGGTTTTCATATTCTGTTTGAAAAATACAAACACATTCTGTGGACAAATATTCAAGCTGCTTTGGAGGAGTGGAGTATACAAAGAACAACAAGGACTTTGGGAAATGGTGTTGATATAAGTGCCTATCCAGTTCATGGTTTTGGCCACAGAATTTTCACTGGTACTTGATAGAACACAGCCCTCTTTTTCTTTTTGACATGATAGTGACAAGTTAACATATTAAAACTCTAAATGGATCCTTGCCAGTGATCCATTTTTTAATGCAAGAGAGAATGAAAAATCTTACGATGGCTCAAGAACGTGAAATAACATTGAAAGACATTGTTGAATAATACTTCTGAGTGCATCATTTAAAACTGTAGTAGCTGGTTGAGAATTATTGCTATGTGAAAATGTATCCATAACTACAGTTATCAGCAAAAGTACTGAAATAGTAACATTTCCATGCTATAAAAGGAAGTTTGATGCAAGCAGTAATAGATCCAACTGTTAAAAAGCAGGTTACATAAAACAATTTAAGAAAAGAAATATGTTTGCATCAGGTAAATTCAGATTAAAAAATAGAAGGTGTATACTTTAGGTTTTGACAAGTTTGAATAAAGAATCTGTATTAAACCAGAAAAGAAGAAAGCCTGTCTCAATGTAAACACCATTTTCAGTTTTTATAGTCAATGTAAACATCTTCTGAAGTTAGCCTGAGTTTCCTGAATTCTGTCTTGCGCTACTTTGTGTTTACAACATCAGCTATATATTTACCCTGCAGAGATTTTTGAGGCCCTCGAAGGGGTGGAGTTCCCACCCTGCTGTGAGGAGGCTCTGTGCATTTTCTATGTATAGTCGCATGTGACATGGCCCTCTGCACTGCTTCAGTATCGAACCATAGAGTTCTGAAAATGGAAGTCATACACAGCTGAATGTATGCACAGATTATCCTGTTCTGTAGTTTTGCACATTAACTCACAGAAAAGCAAGGACAAAAACTACAGCTGCTCTTAGAATTTATAAGCAATGATAGATACTGTCATCCCCCAACTTTGATTTTTTTTTACTTTATGTGTACATGTTGTTTCCCTTCTGTTCTCAGTGCTGTTTGTCATCCAGATCTGTCCAATAGCTCCAGCCCTCACCTTTTAAAAGAAATTTGGTTCTTGAAAATGGATTCACCAGGAAGGGATTAAGGAGCTATTGTTTACCCTTGCCGACGTCGTTAGTGTGCAGCATAGTGTGCACAGACCAGGTTGTTTGAGAGGGGAACTACTATGCTTATGTACAACTTACTTTTCCTGCAGCTGATAGACTGCAAGTGTAATCTGACCCTCACACTATTAGCAGTAAAATGCATGAATCCTTCCAAAACTCTTAGATTCATACTGAACTGAGGAAGCTGTTAGAGCTGTTAGCTGTTAGCTGTTATTTCTGACTAGAAATAAAAATGTTCATGATAAGTGAATGATAATTCTTCTTTGTATTGAGTACCTATTTCACTTTGTGTACTGTGTTACCCTTCATGCTGGGTACTCCACTAGTAATATTTTCTTACTATTTTTCATGCCAAGGGATGAAAAAATGTTTTTAGTAAGAGGACTATTAATATCTTCCGATATCACAGGCTGTCAAAAATACACAAAATGCCTGAGGCTAAGTCATATTAAAAATCAAAGAGTTTTATTCTCCTCTATGCCTTCAGAAGCTTCATAAGCAGGGGTAGTAGGTTACAGTACACAGATGACTAGAGTAAAAAAAATGGAAGGCATTTTATACTTTATCTTGAAGAACAACTAAAGATGAGGGGATGGAATCATGTATTTTGTGTTTCATGTGCATTGAAACAGGCTCTCTGATCATCTGCTGCTTTCTGTGAAGTAAGTCAAGATTTTGATACAGTTGATATTCAGGTCTTATTTTTCTTTTTCCATGTTGCTAGTCAAATGATCATGACAGAGAAGCTTTCACCTTGTACCTTGAGAAGATGTCCACATTAGATTTTCTTTTGATCCTCTGCTCTGCACTGGTGCAACCTCTCTTTGAGTGCTGTGTGCAGTTTTGGACAGCGCAATATAAAAAAGACATTAAGCTATTAAAGAGTGTCTGAAGGAGGGCCTCAAGGATGAGGCAAAGGCTGGAGATGAAGTTTTATGAGAAGTGACTGAAGTCATTTGGTCTGTTCATCCTGGAGGAGAGGAGACTAAGGGGAGACCTCATTGTGGTCTTCAACATCCTCTCGAGGGGAAGCGGAGGGGCAGGTACAGGTATAGATCTCACTCTTGAGACCAGTGACAGAACTCAAGGAAATGGCGTGAAGTCAGGAGAGATTTAGGATGGATATCAAGAAAAGGTTTTTCTCCCACTGGGTGGTTGAGCACTGAAATAAGATCCCCAGGGAGGTGGTCACAGCACCAAGCTTGACAAAGTTCAAGCAGGGTTTGCACAATGCTCTCAGGCACGTGGTGTGATTCTTGGGGTGTCCTGTGCAGGGGCAGGAGTTGCACTCAGTGATCCTGATGGGTCCCTTCCAACTGAGCGTGTTCTATGTTTCTGTGATAAACATGAATAGCTCCACAGACAATAGCTGCAATTAAGCCCAGAAGTCTGAAAAAACAGCACAGGTATTGAATAGACAGCCATACCTGTTGGATCTAACCTTTTCTTCTGAGGATCCCGTACGTGTCCCTTAAGCTCTAGACCCATTCAGAGGTATGAGCATAAACCTCTCAATAATTCCTGGTGAGGCACGTGCTAAAATGGAGAAGCCTTTTCATCCTGATTGAACGTTCATTTCAGGACTGAAATATCCTGCTCTGAACACTGCTTTGGGTATTTCCAAGAATTAGCGGGTCTGTATTAGCACCTTGTCCAGGTGAAAAGCTCAGCAGAACTGTTCCTGCATGCTTCCACTACAGTTTTCAGGTGGAACAGGTATTTTTTCAGTTTTATAGTTCTTACACTGTAAAAAAGGATTTCAGATTTGGTCGGTGGAATGGGAAGTTACAGCACCATCCTATCAGGCTGTGGCCATTTGGAGAAACTATGGATTTTTGTTCTAACATCAGGAAAGAACTTGTCTGCAGTTAAGCTTTTGCATCATAATCCCCTCAGCAGAGACAATTCCTTTGAGAGTCCATCATCACGGAACATCATTGTGTTACACGCTGTACAAATTTGAATCAAGATCTGGTTTTCTGTTTGAATCAAGATCTGTTTCTTTGTTGAAGATATTTTACCATATTATGTATTTATGGCCAAGCATTAAATTTTTCCATTATGATAAATTCCTAGTTAACAGACTAATTTTTTCAATTAGTCAACATAATTATTTTAATCAAGGATTTTAACATTATCTCCTATTCTTCAGAAGAAAGAAGATTTCTTCATGGGAGTGTATTACTCTCCTTTGACATTTGTAAGTATCCACATGTGTAGTTATGCATATTGGTTTTCATTCTCATGGTTTTATCCTCTGAGTAATGTAATTAAAATTCATGTAAATTTAATTACTCAGTTTTTACATTACTATTTAAGCTTATTTGCTCAGGAAGTGAAAATGGGGAAGAATCTGGAAATGCTGGGAGAAGCTTGATGTCTGTTACATCTTAAATGACTTGTCATAAGTATACTGCAATACTTTTATTTAACTGTAGAGATCCGACTGTAATACAGTCCATCCTACCTCTTTCTTTGAATTCAGCTTAGCACAGTTCCTAACATCTTTCTTTCCCACAAAAATTCTTTTTTTTATAGCACATCCATAGAAGTCTGTAGAGTACATTGAGGGAATTAGGAGAAAAGAGAGCAAAAAGAAATTGAGGAAGCATAAAAAGACCAGGACAGTTAATGCATTGACAGGAAAAATTAGGCCATACTAAGTACAGTGACAAGGATTTTTTTTGTTGCATTATACTTGGTTGGATTTTTTTAATTTCTTATTGCTTTAGGCCAAGGAGTGTTTGTATTCACTTTTATTTCCAGTTGCTGCTTTGCCTTCTGGACAGAAAATGCTACTTTTTTATATGCAAGCAGTTTAATTTGACACATAACTGGAATTCTTTCTTAGTGAATATGTGAAATATTATACCCTGAATATGCAATTAATATGAAAAATGTCATCTTTTTTGTTATATTCTCTGCTAAAGGTACTTAACAGGCAGAGTTGTTCCAACTCAATTAAGTGCTATTTTATTACTAAGTCAAAGACTTTCCACTTTTTAAGTCTTGCCCTCATGTAAAACATTCTGACTTGTTACACTTTTTGCTTAAGTGACCATAACAGAAAATCTCTTGTGCTACTTTCCGTTCCTATGATGAGTTGATGCACGAACTAATCAAACCACTAACATAAATGTTGATTACTTGCAGACCTAACGTGGCAGTATACCTATTTAATAAAAGAAAAATGAGTGAAGCTCAGTAACAGTTCCTCAGTTGCTATAGAAACCACTGCATCTTATGCGGGATACTTGACTGTGTTTGGGCCCCCATCCTTTGATATGCCAAGTGGCTGTGAATCCGTAATGTCCTCATCACCTATTGAAACTGCAATCAAAATCAGGCAATAAGAACTTAAATGCTGTCTTGAAGACAGGCAGTTTCTACCTTAGCTTCATTTACTCGAATTATAACCTACTGCAATTTGATTCCTCTGAATGGGCTGTAGCAACTAAAAGGTGAACTACCCACATGGAATTTAGGGCCCCAGTTCACTGTGCCGAAATTAACTCACATGATGGGACCTTAAAGCATCAGATGTTTCCCCTTGCAATCAAATGCACTTTTTGAGTTGTGGGGAGAAAACTTTTGTGTCATGTTAGCCAGTTCAACGTTGGTCTAACCTAAGAGAAAAAATGCCACCGTCTTCCAGGAGAGCAGAACTGACGAAGCACTGCCTATACACCTAACCCTGCACAGCCAAAATCCCAGCTGACACAGTATTTTGAGTCATATGCTGACCTTACTGTGAAAGGGAACTTCAATTAGATGTCTATTGTGTTTTCAAATACAGAAGAATGGCTTTGTGTTCAATGGATTGCCCCACTGATTAAGACAAGGAAGCAGATGCTGCAAGGGCATATAGAGGAAAGAATTTAACTTCTCCCATTTTATTATAATTCAGAATCTATTCCATGCACCAGACCAATTAATACATAAACTAAAAGCCTGCTAGCATGCTCAGGCTGTGTGAATTTCCCAATAGACAGAGTTACTGGTACCTATGTGTAATGAAACCAGCACCTTCTATGTCCCAGAAAGCAGATAGAAAGGATGGGGGAGGGAGGAGAATCATGAAGGGAAGTCTTTTTATTTTCTTCTTTTCACGTGAAGGTTTATAATTAAAGGGGAAAGTAAATTAATTACATGAATATTAAAAGGTTACTCTTCTATTCTAACATTTGGTCACAAGTTGTCTAATGAAAAGGAATGCAGGCTGGAGGGCTGCCATGCCTTTGCTTCTTTCTGCAGAGGGCCACAGGCTGAAGCAGTGATTGTGCGTGACAGATTCTGGGAACAATGAGCCTGCGCACAGATCATCCAGATGGAGCATGCTTTTCTAAATTACACCAACAACAGGGTGGCCCACAGGCAAACAAAATAGTTAAACAATACATAATAAAGTTTTTATTTGGTATTTCCTGTGAGCCTCTGCCAGTTGCCAGGGAGTGTACTGTATTTTTCTTTTGCTGTATTAATTGTTGACCACAACTGGCAAAGACCCAAACTAGCAGGGACAGATAAGGGGGGGAAAATGGCATCTGGACGCTAAAGCCTCAAGTGTACTGGGAAAAAAAAGCACAAAAAATTACAGCATATATCTGGAATTTTCCAACTAACGATGTGCGGATGTGGTAGCGCTAGGGAAAAAGAGCCAAACTGAGCCTGCTTTGTTCACTAAGAGAGGCCCCCCTGTAACATTCCTTTTAGCTGTGCATATTTTGGCTTCAGTTCTGCAGTTTTAACTATATACTGTGTATGGAGCAGTTCAGTTGTTGCTTCATGAATCTAATGATTTTGTTACAAGAAATAAAACTACATCAATGCATATGCATTGTTATTGTTGTGAGGTGTTTGAACAGAAGCTGGGTTTTGAATGTTAAATCATAGGTGTTAAGTTTTCAGAGGGAAGAGGGAGAAAATTTCATTAAATACAACCCATCACAGCAACAGCTGCAAGAAGGAGACCCTGAGTAGCAGTGAATGCTGCCTTTTTAAACTCATCAATGAAATCAGACCTTACAGTTATCTGGTTTAGGGAAAAGCCCACAGTATAGCATTAACACTTGGATAAAAACAGAAGGCTGCATAAACATGCTAGTTTGATACCATTTTTCTATTTTCTTTCTCTTTATAAACAGTTAAGGTGTCGGCATCTTTTTAAGGAAGTTTTGTACTCTTGATGTACTATACGCAGTGTCGTAAGTCATTTTGCTCTACTGGTACTTAGCAAAGAAAAGAAACAAGAACAGATTGCAGGTATTAGGCCACCTCTCCAAAGAAGATGCAAGTTCGTGTGAAGGCTGTCAGTATGTATAGAAAGGAGAACCAGCTCCACTAGGCAGTGACAGGGTTTGCAGCTACAACAGGTTCAATTGATGAGATATAAGTTATTGTTATGAGCTTAAGTTGTCCTATATTTATACAGCATTTTTAGATGTACTTGGACCATCTTCCAGTGGCCCTTGGTGCAAAATTACTCGGTTTTTACTAATACTTGTGCTGTTCCATATGCATGGATGACTTCTTCATACCCTTATAACCAGCCATTGTGTACCCTATCACATGTGGAAACAGATTCTTACTCTCTTTAAAGACCCTCCACATTATAGATGTCCGTAGTGGCGTCTGTAAATGTAATTTATTCACAATTAGGGATGTCAGTTGGAAACAAGCTGTCAAAGTGGTGTAAAAGCAGTAGATGAAGAAAAGGGTCAGATCTATGGGAGAGATAAGTACAGCTTGCTCCTGATTGCTGGCAGGCATGAGACTCTCTTAAGTCCCCTAAATCAGCAAAGTTCAAGAGCCAGGCCCATGCTTAAAAACATAAACGTGCATAAAATTACATTCCAAATTACAGATTTGTGTTTTTTTCTTCATAAAAATCAAAAATCATATATTTGCATGTAGTGAGCTGCTACTTATTGCAGTCTGACAGGAAGTCAGATTAATTAGAATAGTCTTCATTTCTCATAAGTACACTGGTTCCTTCTGCAGACAAGGACAACAAAAGTCTTTTAAATTTTGAAAAATAAGCTGATTTATAGATCACTTATTGTGAGGGTGTTATGTAATCTACTTTGTACTTGCCTGGGATGTAATTGATTAAAATTACACTTGTGCCTGACACGTGAGACACAACACATAGATAGCATTCTTGTCTACAGCATTTCCCAGTCAACTGTTGTTCATCCCAGGTCCTACAGCCAGGAACAGCAAGATGGTTAAGAGAGGTCATCTCCAGTACTCTACATTATATTTCAGCCTGAAGATTACACCCCAGACTTGTATTAAGAAATACTGTTAGTCTCTACATAAGTGATTTCAAGGCATGTTGCTAGACTAACACTTCAATTCTTCAGAAGCACTAGAAGCCTCTTTTATTGATTCTGGTAACACCTTTGCTGTAACTGAAAATCCATTCTTTTTTTTTTTCTTCTTTTTTTGTTAGTTGTGCTGTTCACTTCTGTTTGTCTTTTTTAGTCTTGTTCCTATTTCTTTTCAAAGAAGTTTCATTTTCAGATTTTCATACAGTAGCCCAAAACAAAACAAAGTTTATCTGGTGTTTAAAGACGCTTTGTAAATAAAAAAGCTTAAGGAGGGGTCATTTAGACCCATATTTTGTAAAAGCTTTATGTTACAAAAACTTTACTTGCTCTAAATTCAGCCTGAGTGTATCCTTCTAAAAACAATAATACTGTTAGGTCTTGAAAACACTTAGTTTCTGATCCCAGGATCATTAATGATTTTAAACAGCAGTAACATACCTCATATTAACAGAAAAAAAAATATTCCAAACTAAATATATTCTTTGTTTGCTATCATCAAAAATTCTTTTCCTTGCATGCTGCCATTTTCCTTGAAAAAAAATAGCATTTATTAGCTGCAATTGTCTACTCTTCAGAAAACATAGAGTATTTCTGATTTTTTGTTTCTAAAACTACTTTTTAAAGTAGTAACAATGAAAAACAAGCACAGATCTAAATATCAATTATTTCAGTGTCTGCAGATGTCTTCCTCTCAGAGGAAGCTCTCAGAGCTTCCACTGAAATTGCTAGGAATTATATGCATATTTGGAGTTAGGTTGGAGCTTTTTATGAGGTGTCCAGTTGTGTTTTTTGTTAGAGCCTAATAACATTAGCCTTTTCATGCAAAACATTTTTTGCCTCAGAAAAACAGCTGAGGTCCTACCAGCTTGTCCTGTTCCTCTTTAAGTTTAGAACCTTAGACAATGCAACAGCTTTAGGGGCTGTTGATCTGTATTGATCTCAGAGCTACTGATACTTGGGCTTGGTGTCTCTGCAGCAGCTCTGGCTTCTGGTGCTGTTTCTCTCTTCTCTCCTCTTCAGCATCCATGGAGCCACACACAGAAGTATTTCCTGACCACATGAGGATGTTTTTTACAGGACTTCCTTTAAAAGTTCAAGGAGGGGGTAGATGTTGGTGTCTCTATGTGGCTGTTAATGCTGTGAATGTTTTCTGGAGGTGGCAAGCACTCTTGTTCCCTTTTGGGGAATATGTAGAGAATTTTTTGCATGCAATTACTGTTTCTGAGAACAGATCTTTGTGGGGAAAAGGCTTAGACAAATTTCAAAGATGATGGGAAAACATATTCCAAAGTTAACTGGTAGTAAGGTTGTTGTTTTCACAAGAGCACTTGACTCCCTCTCTGAGACCTTTAAAGCACCTACACTAGTGCTTGAATATTAGTTTCCATTGGATTTATTCTCTTATTTTCAAAGATGAGTATATATTGCAATAAGCATTTTAAAAGGCCTTTTTTGTAAGTACATTTTTATCTTTTTTTATAAGGACTCTTCCTGAACTCTTAGGAGCCATGAGTGATTTACAGAGCAGCAAAAGGGATGTGACACAAGAGATCTCCTAAATATTGTATTTTACATTGTCAGGCAGGAGAGGGGCAAAACCTTTTAAAAGAGTACATCTCCTTTCCACACTGGGTGCTGTGTTGTGTATCTTCACTGCACCAGTGGCAGTTCAGTATGTCTTCAATTTCTAGTATCATTCCCCTTCCAAGGAGACCCCAAGAGAAGGTATTACCACTACCAGCAAACAACATTGCTGCTGACTGGCCAGAGAGAATTAAAACATATCTCTATAAATTGGAATTTTCCTTCTGTCCTGGGGACTCATTATGTTCAGTGTTTGACAAACCCCTGTGCCTGTAAATTGATGTGCCTTCCCTGAAGCTGAGAACATTCACTTTGTATCATGCAGAACACAGCTAAGCCCAGTTCTGGACTATTAGAATTGCATCTTAGTGCCACACTCCGAAAGCAGATGCAGAGTGCACATATTAGTCCACACTCCCTTAACCACTGCTGAATTGGAGTCTCAGACAGATGCCTCAAAGTGGATTTGGACTCTCAGAGAAAGCGTTTCCTCTCTAAGGCCTCTCTGCACACAGTGTTCAAGGAGTTAACAAGGGAGCTACTTTGAAAATAGAGGCAGAAGGTCATTGTCGGCAACAGCAAAGACTCCTACAGCCTGCCATGGAGAGCCTTTCACCCGTCATTTCCCACCCAGGGGATTGTAAACATTGGCTCTCAGCCATGGAGCCCTACAGAACTTCTCTTTACTTTCAGCATATACATTTATATGTCTTAATGGAAGCTGAAGCACCGCAAGTTATTTCTGCGTGTCCAGAAGGAGAGAGGGAGCTTCTGTTCAAGTTAAAGAGATGGGAGAAAGAGCCATTACTCATGCTGGAATTTGAAAACATAGAGATACGCTTGTTTAGTGGTGCTTCACATGTAACATAGCTGCTGTTCTCAGGCAAACTTTCTCAACTCACAGGAATGTGTAGAATGCTGTCACATAATCAGAATCCAGAAGAGGTCTTTTATCTGCCATTTGTTAGTAACTAGCAATATTGTTCTTATCTCATTGTCCTTTAGCCTGATGCAGTGCCCTCAGACTTGAGAACTTGTAACATGAAAGCACTCATTACCTTGAACATTCCTGTTTGTATTGTCTTAAGCTATTATCTCTTTAGCTTAAATAATTGATGCTTTGTATCAATTTTGAGTGTGTTGAGTTATCTGTAGAAGTCTGATCTACAACATTATTTTCACAAACAAAACATTTTATATTTTTATAAGTCTGTGGCCACTCTGGAGTAGAGTCTTCAGTAATCTAGACTAATTCAGGTCTTCTTCATCCAACTAATACAATATGTTATCTGTAATTAATTTTCCTTGGAATGTGGCTTCTTGAAAATAACATAAATTAATCACACAAGCTTTAAAGTTGGGAGATAAAAGTCTACCAGGGTCTAGTATTGGAGCAACTGTAGCATTCTGGTTTTCTGCTAAATCGTCATATAGTTTTAACACTAATAAGTGGAGGAAATTTTTTGGTTTCTTTCAAAATCTTGGACTTCACTTTGTGCTGTGAACCCTAGTTTTGGCTACTGAGTGTTGTATCAAGTAGCAATGGAGGAGATGTTGCTTCTTTCTCCACAGAATAAAGCAGAGTGCTGTCTTCTAGAATTTTTGTGAGTCCCATCCATTAGAAGCAGAGACATGGAATACAATCTGTCTAGATACAAAGTAGAATCCAGCCTGGTTAATGTAATTAATGCCTGCTTTTATTTTTATCCAGTGATGGTCTAATGTAAAATGCATACACATTCCAGAGCAGTATCCAGAAACTCGGCTCCTTGCCCCTTCCAGCTGATTGTTCTTAAGCACTCAGCTGCTTTCAGACACAGTCTTGCCCCATGACTCATATACTCCTGGCAGAATAGTGACTTGGCTTCAGCAAAGGCAAGGAAAGAGCTGTCACCCAAAAAACCCCTAGCCTAGTGGTCAAAGAATGTGCTTGGGTGTAGGAGGTGCCATTCAAATCCCCTTTGGCTGAGTTTACAGTTTGAGATTCACCTAATAGCATTTGCACAAGATGTTAATGTAGATGCATACACATAGTGCTTCTACCACCACTCTTGGTTACTGGCTTCACCAGGTAGAACTCTATATGGACTTTTGTTGAAAACATCCATTTACCCAGGGTATCTGTCCACCCGAAATGCATCACTCAGTGCTTTAGCTTTAGCTCAAACACAGCTGCTTGTTTCTGCAGCACAGGTCTTTCTGATGTTTGTGGCCATCTACACGTAACACCCACAGCCACTTTCAGAGTAAGAGGAAGAATTTGATAACTGGAGATGCCTACAAAGAGCTTTAGAAAATCAGTGGATTGTGCCAGGTGTTTTATTTGTCTTAAGCTCACAAAGCTACTTAAATGTGAGATTCAGACAGCCTGAAGACCCCTCTTACTGTTTTTGTCCTTTCTCTCCAGTCCTTGCTTTTGGCTGGAAATTACATGTCTACAGCAGGTCTTTGTCCTGGTGATGTTTACTTCAAGACTGAACTAATTTCTTATCATCTGTGGTATGTCTAGATATATATGAATGCATACACCTATGCATATATTGCGTCTGTATATGGAAAGGTCAAATTTTTCGTATTTTCTTTGTGTGTATTTACAACTCTCTTTTCACATTTGTTTTTAGAAAGAAGGATGTTTCATGAGGGTTTTGTTTCCCAAATGTAATTTCAAGGAGTTCTTGAAAGGTATTTAATAGGAGTTTCATCTCTATGGTATCATTTACAATTTTGCTTACTTCAGTTTAAAGCCATACATTTATGTAAGGCCATAGTAAATCTACTGCATTCCGTTTCAAATGTAGAACAGATTTGCAGTGTTCAGAGTTGCTCAAATTCTTTATGCCATCGGTGTGGGAAGGCCCAGCTCTGTGATGGTCGTCGTGATGATAAGCCAGTTGAAGCCTGCACCTGGTGAAGTAGTGAGGGCAGGTACATCCCAAGTGAAGCTTCTAGTGCAAAGAAGCTGACTTGTTTGCAACCCTGGGTTCTCTTTGAGCTCTGCTGTAATATAGGAGCTTTTACTCTAAGCTATTGCTTCTCATGACCATCACTAACAGATGTTGCTCCAGCAGCATTTTATCTACTGTACCACGCTCTCAGTGAATTGGTACTTTGCCTCCAGGCGCAACATCAGTTTCTAAGTCTCATTCTCAACTGAATGAAAACAGTATCTTGTAAAATTTGTTTGCACCAAGTTTCTGCTGTCTGGACTCCCAAGCTGTCCAGAGTAAAGCCTCTCACCTAGAGAACTGGCCCAATTTAATCCATTCTTTATGGTTTCTCTGTGCATCTGCTCCTTTTGTTAAAGATGGTTTGACAGAAGTGGGCCCAAGTTCCATGGGAGAGAGGTCTGTGGTGGCCTTCATGGTTTTGCTTCATTTAGGCTTTTTATGTTCAGGACTGGAGTCCAACACAGCACCCCAGGAAGTGGGAACACTTTTTTCTGTTGACCAGACTCTGGTTTTCTGGTAGCAGTGGAAAGCTGCTCTTCATTATCAAGTCAAACTGTAAGTGGTAGGGCTCAGATTCTCTAGTCTGATTTACCCAAGAAAAGACCAGGCAGTCACAAGGGCAGCTTTGGGGGATCTTGGCATGGAGACGACCACAGTTTGGTCCTTGGCACAAGTTGGAGCTACATGTTCTCCTGCTCCCAGGAACAGGGCAAAAGTGATCTGAGAGACTGTAAAAGAGGTGGGAATGTGCAGGGTGCTAGATGAGTTGGTTTTGTGGCCTAAAGATGTAGAGGAGAGCAAAGCAACTGAAAAAAAGCCAAAGATCTGGTACTAGAAGTTAGGACTGTTCCCTCAGCAGGCTAATGCTAACAGGTGACAGAGCAAGTGGAAACAAGCCAAATTGCTGCAGCCAGAACAAGATCTGTATTGCAAGGCACAGTCTCAGGCTGCCACCTTTCAGGTTTTTTTAGGGTTTTTTAGCTCTTGTTTCATTTGGAATTGTGGAATGAATTGTCTTCTTTCTTACAGTAGGTGTTTGACTTGATCTGCATAAGAAGACAGTGATGTTTATTTCTTTCTGCCTTTGTGGGTTTTTTTAGTTCTGAAATAGATTATTAGAATTTGCTGTTTCGGTCTACAGATTTGATTGTTAAGTCTTGAAGCATGATTAAAGAATGGCTACTTCTATTTAAACTCTGTAATTCTCAGTGTTGTTAAGTATCTCTCTCTGTAAATACTGCAATATGAGCACAAGTCGCATTGCATGCAAAGCTGACCATTTCTGTAAAGAATTGAGCTGTGCCATGTTCCATAGAAGGCTGCACTGCAGTTCAGAGCATCATGGTTTCAATGGTTTTGAATACACAAGACCTGGCAAGTCTGACTTTTGTGGGGTCTGGATCAGGTAGAGTAGTGTTGCTGATACTGTTTTTGCTCCTTTTTTCGTATAAAGATAAAACACTTTTCACATGAAGTCTCAGGTAGTCTTTCAGAAATGTTCTCTATATCGTGTCTGCAGAGAATTCTATGAAATGCTCTGCTTGGTAGAAGTATATTTCCTTGTGTGAGTTTTGAGGTGAGGTCTGAATCACTAGTGGTTGAAATACTACCTCATGTTAAGAGCCAGTTTTCCTTTCTAGTAGCTGTTCCACACAGATGTTTCGTGCACAGAGACTTTTAAGGTAAAATCCACTGAATGTAGGTAAATTATCTTTAGCTACACACATGATGTGCAAACACACACATTCACACTTCCTGACAACGGATGTACCTAGAAATGCTCTTCAGCAGCACTCTCACACTGGCGGATGTGATTCTTCCTAGAAATAAAAGAAGGAAAATTCTGGTTAATTTTGTGTGTATAGAACATCTAAGAAATGAATGGCTTCTTTATTTGTCATGTTATCTCACAGTAGATGCTAAACCATGTTTCCTTCAAAGCACAAATGTTTTAGCATCAAAAACAGGAGATCCCTTTCTAAAACAGTAACTTGGTGGTACATGTGATCAGGATTTGTGTCTTCTGTAAATAAATAATCTTTTGCTTGATGATTTAACTCATGGAATGATAACAACATTCATTCCACTTTTCATAAAGCAATTCATCAGGCTTGTGCCCAAAATAGAGACAAATGTGAATAAAGAGATAAAATTGGTATTGCCATGTGCACTTCATGAGACCCAAAGCACTAGAAAGAATTTCATGTTTTGTATACTAAATCCATTGTCAAGAAGTAAAGTGCTTTTTAAAAGCCACCAGAGTAGTTTGATACACACTTACTTTAAAAGGGAAACTATTTTAATGTTTCTATAAACAGACAAACTATAATCATCTTTCTCTTAGAGAGAAACATTCTCTCCAGCCATACCTGTCTCTGTGATGGAACTGAAAACAGTTATATATTAGTGGAAAAACCACTACTCAAATGAGAGATTAAACAAATGTAATTGTTCAGATATTATCCCTGGAAACTAAAGCACATCATATAATGTAGTGATTGTTGCCTTCTCTATCACAGTTAGGAATAATAATAGGTCTTCAGAGATAGGTTGAAGAGAGTCCTAGGTTTGCCTTATAAATGCAGAATGCTCAGTGAATGCTCTGAGGACAGTGATAGGAAAACCCAGTAAGACAGTTGCCAGCAAGTAAAGCAGACACAGCCCTTTTCCAAACCAGAGATGAAAAGTACATCATTGTACAAAGGCTAAAATTTAGCACATGCTAAAATCCCCTATCTTGGCCTCATTACGCCTGTGGGGCAGGTGGGTTTTGAACATGTTCTCTGCCTGTGCTGGAATTGTTTTGTATGGTGCTCCATCATCTCTCCTCTCTTCCTCACCTCTTTTCTCCTTGCTCCTGCCTCCAGCACACCCCAGACTACCCCCTCCCTTATTTCCTGGGACTCACACACACAAAAACACACACAAAAATCATTTCCCTATGTGACATAGATGTGATCCACTTCCAGAGGTCTTTAGAGTGTTCCTGGGGGGCATGGAAGTTGAAGGGGAGATGGGGAATATCATCATTGCTGGAGCAGAGCAGGGCATGGTGGTGGATCTGTTACACAAGAGGGCTGGAAAATGGGGCCACCTTGGGCTGTCAGGAGGACTCAGAGCAGCACACAGGACAAGTGTAGGGCCCGTGATCTTGCAGAAATGCCATCATGTCACAACCTAGTGTCACCAACCCTCTGGCTTGCCACTTCTGCCCTGCTCAGTCCTGGTTGTTGGTCCATACTCCAAACTGAAGGTGATGAAACATTATTGAACAAATTCTTTCTTTTCCTAAGCAGTTTTTAATATTACATAGACTTCATTTTAAGCAATGTTACACTGTCAGACCAGCGAGCCATTTTAGCATATTCAGTTCAGAAACTACATTTCTTCTTTTCAGTCTCTGTGGAGTCTTTTCAACTGTGTTTCTACCAAGTGAGAGGGAGGTGGATTAGGCAGAGAGAGCCTCTCTCTGCAGTGGGGATGGAAGCCAGGCTTCAATCAGTATGCTGTCTGTAATTCTGTCCTCTCCAACTAGTCTGTGGCAAATGTGTCAAGCTTAGTCATACAGCTGAGAAGGAATTTTTTACAAAGCTTCAAGAAAATTCTTTAAGTTGTTTTAGAGTCCCAGACCTGAAGAACAAGCCATCAAGTAGCAGGTTCTTAGTGAAGCTGGTAAGATTCCACTTTGAATCCTTGTGAACAGTTTGAAGCAAAAGATTTTTTGTGAAATTGGAAGACCATGAAGCGACATTGAAGAGCTTGACTCTACATACTGCACCATATATTCTGTATCTATATTCCCTCATTTTACTTAAAAAGAAAGGACAAAAATAAATGAAAAACAGTCAAAAAGATGTCCTGAAGATCCTGTGAAAGCCTTGTTAGTGAGAACTGAACAAAGAAAATGAATTTAAGAACCACTGTAAGGAACATAAAAAAAAAAAATCTACAAGTAATTTTTCATGAGATTTAAATGCTTTAAGTAAGAAAATAAGCCAGCATCTAATGGTCAATATAATTAACAAAATCAGTACAAAAAGAGCACAGAAGAAACCACAGTCACAAAAGCAAAATATTTACAAGAAGAATTTTACTTGGATTCAAGGATGCTTCATATGAACTTAAGCATCCTGCTAATTTCTTTTGTGGCACGATTTCTATGAAAGTTAGTGTTTTAAAAGGTTTTACAGGCCTCCTCCAAGCCGCTTCAGAACTAATTAGAATAGAATTTGTCTCATCCAGCTTTGGATATCTAAAAGGAAGATGTCTACATGTGGGCCAGTCAGCATGTTCCCCGTGGATATTAATCAAATGCAGTGTGTGTTCATCTGACCTGCGCAACACATGTAGGATAAAGTAAGACCAGTTGCTGGGTGAGATGAGCAGTAGGCCATGCCTCCCCCACGCCATCACTCTTGTGGAGCCACCTCTGAATCAGATGAGATGAGGGAAGCATAGCAAAATGCCTTCTTTCTGGAGTGAAAGGAAGACCCGGGGCCACAGCGTGACTCACTGGCTGGTAGATTAAACAGTGCCAGAAAACATTCGTGGGTACTGGAGCTCAATTGTCTATACTGTTAAATTATTAGAATGGTTCCTGGCAGGAGTTATTCCAACCAGCCCTTCCCCAGACAGTTCCTAGGCGCTGGCAGTTAAGCATGGACCAAAGACCATTCCCAATAAGCAGTTTGCATGCGGTCACCTTTTTTGGGAGGCTGAGAATTTAATAATATGGACATAGGCCACTCTGTACTTTTTGGTCTCAGTGCCAAAGGAACATTTCCTGTCCCATTTAATTTCCTAGCACAGACATAGCTGCTGTGTTACAGTCTGATCCCTGCTTTGTTCATGTAGCCGTGCAACTGGGCATTGGTCTGTACTTAAAGTCTGTGGCAAACTGAAATGTAGTCTTTTGTGTCTGTGTTACTCAACCCCATCCCTAAACCACTGTTTGTCTTTTTTGAACTGAATGCTATTCAGACAGCAACTATATTTGGAAAAGGCTGTATATTGTGCAGATCCATTTAAATTAAGCAGTTACGCAAAAATGAAAATCTGTTCTGTAAACAGAAATTATATAAGACTGACACAATGCTTAGATCTTCTGTTCATGTTGCCAGTGAGTAGACACTTCCCATTAATTAGATTTTTCATCACAGACTGGTACCATGAAGTGAAAGATTGCAACTCCTTGGGCTAGAGGGTGCTGGATAGCCACATCTGTCAGGTGTAGTAAGGCAGAAAGCTTTATTTCAAAATGAAGTTCTCTTTCTTCATCTGACTCTAAATGCAGCTCTCCTCCTGCTTCTCACTGAGCACATTTCCTTCTTTAGAGGGTCAGACACAGTCTCAGTAGACTTTTGCAGAAGTTCTTTTCCTTTCTACTGCCTCTCAGATACACATCATTTCTTTTCATCCTGAAGTGCTGCCTAAATCTGTTAATTTTTAAATAGTTAGAAGTAGTGATCTGCAGCTACTGATACCCTTCTTACCTGATACCATCCAGTCTTATCTGGATAGTAGAAACATAGAATGTGCACTGGAAAAGGAACTTAGTTACTTTTTTAGGTACCTACTTCTTCCAGTGTATGAATAGTCTCAGTCTTTTCATATGTAGCTTGATCTATTAAATACAAATGTTAAAGGTAATCTTTAGGACAGGCAGAGCGGGCTAAGAAGCTAAAGGGGGTAAAAAGGAGCTAATTTTGCCCAGGAGCATTTGGAGGCAGTTGGAAGAAGAGAGGACAGGGTATGAAATTTGAGGGAACTTGGAGGTACAAAGGAGCTGAGGGGGAATGTGAGGGAAGGCAGAGCACATGGGATGTAGCAGGGCAGCAGGCTGTGTCCACCCAGGTGTTTGCACAGGAGCAGCAGGGAGTTAGGCATGTTTGGTGATGCTGTCAGGGGACTGCTGGTGTGCATGACAGGAAGGCAGAGGTAGGCAGGGGAAAGAAGACAGGAGGTCATGGGACATCTGGGAGAAACCTGGTGGATATAAGAGAGAAGCTGAAGAGAGTTGAAGAGAGCCAGGGTGAAGAGAAGCAAGGAGGAGGCAGTGGAGAGAAGTTTCTTAGGTGAGGGGACTAAAATGCAACATGGTCACTAAAGTCTACAACCTCCAAAGTATTTTGGAGTCTTGCACAATTTAAGATCTTCATCAGCACATGAACATGAACCCTTTTCCTACAGAGCAATCATGCATTTCATGTGTGTCAGATTTTCAGGAGAGACAGAATTTAAGTGAGATGTACTGATGCAGCTGCTTGCTTCTTTCATCCTAAAAATGGGACTTCATCAAGCAGCTCTGTTAAGTGCACTGTCACTCAGGGAGACCCTGTTTCCCTGCTGGTGTGGCTTACCTAAGCAAAGCATTTTTTTGCTCAGAACCATACTAAAGAGGAAGTGATGACCTGCTTGTGTCAGCCTCACCATATCCTGTGTTCAGAATAATTTTCATTTCAACTTCTCTACATATGTTAATGGAATGTCCACAAATATTTTCTTGGTTTCTATGGTAATAGAGAGTGTGAAACTTTCAAAACCACTGTGTCCTATACATCATCCTGTGCTTTTCAGGAGAAGACCCTGACCACAAAAGGAGTAATCTGTGGCATTTCTTGTGTGCAAACTGACGTTTAGTACATTTTGATCCCTTTCAGGTTCACATTTTGAAACACAGACTTGTACATTACAAACCATAAAGGTTACTTCATCACTTTTATAATGACACATTAATGACAGAGCATATCAAAACAGCTCAACACAGATTCCATCCTCTCTGACTATAATGCAGTTAGGCATTAGCTGAAATTTAACTGTTAGTCTTTTGGAAATCTTTTATTTTACAGGTTTAACTTTCCAAATTACTCAAGTAATATCTCCCAGTCCCCTGTGTATGCATGTATGGAGCGTAGCAGGGTGCAAATGGTTGGGGAACTGTGCCAGTAGGGGGTCACATGGGAGAAGCAGCCACCGTGCTGCACACTTCCGCAGCCGTCTGGCAACAGCACTGTTCCCCTGAGCAAGCACGGACACGGGCGGGAGCCGTGGTGCATCTCTCAGGAAAGGAGCAGCTGTCCTGTGCCACACTCATCTGGAAAGGACTTCAGTTTGGGGAACATGGTCCACAACCATGCATCCCCCGGTTCTTTGCCTATGAGAATGCAGAGCCCTAATGTTGCAGGGTTTGTGGGATTGGGGAAAATAAATCATCCTTATGCTCTTTGTGAGAACAGCCATGTGGATCTCAAACCAGGAATCATGAGGTTTGGTGGTATTCCCACAGATCAGAGATCACACAGCTCTTCTCCTGACACAACACCCAGCCATTCACAAACAGTAATGGGTTGAAATTGTTGTATCTAAATTCTCAAAGCAGTATTACTTCAGTAAGCTTTTCCACAAATGTACTGTGATAATAAAAGCGTAGTTCCGTTTGGGAGCTATATCTGCATTAGGAAAAATAGCGTGTCTTAGGGGGAACTCTATCTGATTCAGACAGGGCAGCTCCAGAGAGAATCTCTGACCTCCGATTATATTAGTCTTCTTTCCTTGGAGTGAATCTCTGAAGAAACTTCTCTGGTTTTTATTGAGGGAAGTGTTCAATAAAAGCATCACTGGTATGGCAGCAAATCAGGAACAAGACAAATGGAGCTAAGTAATGCCCAACTTCCACAAAAGAGGAATGTGTTTCTGTGAACGGGTATCTGGAAGTGTAGCTTTCCAGTGCAGTACTTTGTACTGTGTTATTGAACTGTTTCATAGGCAAATTTTATATATAAAAATCAAAATGTTTAAAAGAACTGTTAGCAAATATGAACACTCTTGCTAATATCCATGAACCTCCCTTCAATAGCCATTCAGTGGTTCCAAAGGCTGTCAGGGCATGTAGTGATTGTAATAAATGTTGTATTTACTTTTGTTTCATCTGGCTTTGACCAGCAAATTCGACTGATTACTTCCATTGTTATTTTTCTTTAGAAGACAATTACACTGTTACCATAGAAAAACCCCACTATTCTTTACACATTCCTTTGTGTTGGTCTTGAAATTCTGAACTCACTATCCTAGTTAAAATAATTTCCAAAGTTATTTTCATTATTACAATTTTCTTTGTTTCTATCCTTTTTTTTATTTTTTTCAGAGCTTTGGTTTGGTTCATGCTCTTCCTGCATGTTACATTTCCCACCTTCGTGTTTGTTGAAGAAAAAACCAATAATTGTAGAGACCCTCCCAGGCCCCATATTAATTGTCATAGGTTTAAATTGTAGCACAGAGTTAAGAAAATACTGGCACTTAGCTGATGGTCATGTGTTGTTATGACTGGATTATAACTGTATTCAGGAGCAGAATACTCCTGTGGCTCTGAGATTATATTCTAACAAGATAGTAGCTCACACAGGACCCTGCAGAAGCTCATTGTGTTCTTCTGCAAATATCCTGAAGATACAGTCAGCCTCATCTGTATTTGGTCTACTTGTGGGATACAAAAGGATAAATATAAACTGTCCCATGTCTGTGGGTCCAGCGAGCAGGACTTATCAAAGTACACTGATGGAGCAGTGCCAGTAAAATTTCCACTGGGTCTCTACAGCATGTTGTGGCATAACCACCAGGACAAGAACAGCCTGAAAGCAGGCGCTTTACGTGGCATATGTCCGTGGGAAAGAGTGTGTCATTTGAATATACAGGGTGAGAGGAGTTACTGCTGGTCTAACCAGCAGCACATGGGCAGAGACAGTCACACAACTGTAAAGGTCAGGAATCCACCAGGAATCCTTGTGCTGTGTTGCTTAGTTAAAAACTGACAGTTTAGGGTTCCTTTGTGTGCAAGGAAACCATGGTAGACAGCACTGATGCCTTTGGTAAGGGACAGCTTTGAAAAGGGTTTGACTTAATCTGTATCCAACTGATTTTAAAAAGTTGCCATTTCTTCAGTTTCTTCAGAGAGAACTTTTGAGACAGGTCAGACATTTTTACCCTAATTGGTGCATGCACTTGAATTAACCCCATTTCTTTTGTAGAAAACAGTACATAAAACCATAAAGGGCTGAGAACAGACATGCTGCAGATTCTGATTTGTCCTATGGGTAAACCCACAGCATTCCCTGGCTTGTTTGTTTCCCCTTTGCCTCCGGTGACTACATCTACATCCACAAAAGTTGAGAAAACAAGGCCTCGTTCAGTTGACTAACATTTGCCCTATGGAGTGTCCAAATCTCCACTGGAAAGTGTCTGGGGTCTGTAAATTGAAAAAGCTTCAAAGAGTTGCTGGTAGTGTGGTGTGGTACTATGATTGTCACACTAATGCTGTGCTCTGAAACTATAGATTTGTTGTACCCTGAATTGCAATGTTCTTGACAAGAAATGGTCTCACTTTCTGAGTCATCATCACTGCAGCTATGGATACTGAGATTTTCCATGCAGGACTCTTTTCTGTGTGCTGGATAAACCGCTTGGCCCTAATATGTGAGTTTTTACAATATAGATTAAATTAAGTGGGAGCTGTACTTACAACACTTAGGAGGTTGTAATTCTGCAGCTAAGCACTCTCTTTTCTGTTCCTTTTTGTTTTGCAGGTTGTTACTTTGTGGTACAGAGCTCCTGAAGTCTTGCTTCAATCCAGTTATGCAACAGCAGTTGATCTTTGGAGTGTTGGCTGCATATTTGCAGAAATGTTCCGTCGAAAGTAAGAAATGCAGTTTTATTTTCTTCATGCTTTTCATTTGAAAAAATGTGCAGTAATGCCTGTTACAATACACCGAATCACGTTTATATTGGAAAGGCCTGATAGGATATTTTATTTGCAGTGCAAAATATAAATGCCCATTGCAAATTCATACTTGTTGCTATCCTGGAGTCTCTTTTGATGGGAGTCTGCCTCAGCTCTTGGGTAAAGCTTTCATGAGCATTGTTGTATTCTGGTTGAACCTGAATCTAAATGCAGATAAAACAGGGTGAGAGGCTGTTGATCAGTTTGAGTAAAGCTGGATTCTGGAAAGGATTTACCCTGAGGAAGACAGAGCACTGTGGTCAGCAGGTTCTTCTTCCTCTGCAGTTTGTGCAATGAAGCATCAGGTGTTTGCTTGCAGTCTGCTCTTGGGATATTTGAGATCTAGGAAGTCACTGTAAAGTTGTTTTCTGGAGGTAGGAAACAGAGGTGGGACTTTTTAAGAATAAGTTTTGTAGCCTGAGGGTAGGATGACCGAGGTGTTAAATGTAGTCAAGCCCCCCCACCCCCCAGATAAATGGCTTTTTTTTAGCTGATTCTGTGAAATCAGAACTATCTCGCTACAAAATATTATAGCTGGATGCAGGTGAGCTGTGAATGCAAGAGTTCCTTTTGCCTGTGGAAAGACACTGATGTGGAGGTTGTACCATGTAGGGTGTGGAGAGGAGCATACCTGCAATAATTTTAACAAGGTAAATCTGTTTTGACACTAACCCAATCACGTGCATTTTGGTTGAGCTAAAGACAAAAAGTGCATTTTGTCATCACCTGGGTGATCTCCATGTAAAAACTGTATAGCATTTTGTAATACCCATGGTGAAGCCAAAGGATATACAGAAAGAAAATGTGAAAGAAAAATATATACCAGGTCGCCTAAAACCCCAAATCAGTACAATTTACAAGGAGATGCAATACTGTAAGGGCCTTGAGAAACAGCTGTGTAATTTATACAGTAAGTTCAAATACTAATTGAAGTCTTGCAAAATAACTTTGGGATTTTACTACTTACTAATGTTATATGGAAAAATCATTTTTCTTGGGCTTTTTGCCGGGGCAAATGGCCTGGGTAGAGTTATCCTCCACCCTCTCTGTCTCTGACTCAGAAATGAAGTCAGAAAATGAGAGAAAAAAAGAGTGAGGATTTTAGGAATACCACTTAAATTCTCCACTGCAAACTTGGAAAGATTCTGTCTTAGCCCGTATACTGACAGATTCACAATAGCATTAAGGTGCTGATAGTTTTTCTGATTCAAATAGCAGAGTCAACAACTTCATTTTATTGTTTGCACTAAAAGCAATACAAGCCAAAAAATGCAGAACTTTATTACATGCTCAAAACTTTTTTTTCTTCTCATTTAATTGTAAGCGTTTTGACAGATAAGAAATGCTGCCATATACAAACTCCACCAATTTAATTTTTTCTTGTAATGGTGTATGAGCTTTGCTGAATCTCCAAATCCACACAGTAAATTAAATTTTCTGCTTATATACAAATGCAAATATTACATTAATATTACAAAGTCAGTATTTTTTTCTTATGGAAATGAGATCTGATTTGAAACAGAGTTCGATAAAACCAGGATTTCTATTTTTCTTGCCAAATGTAGGGTCAGTCTGACATTCTCAGTCTTATATTTGGGAGACTGTCAAAAACTGTAGAGGTCAGGAATCTGCCAAGTCTGTATGTACTATGTTCTTTTATTGTGAACAGTATGACTACTGCATGCTTCAGTGTGCAAGCATGATTTGGAAGACTGTTCTCAAGGCTCTTTTCCATAAAGCTCCAGCAAACAGCACTGGATTGTGTCTCCATGGGTTAACGTTGCAATACTCTCTGCATGATCTGTGTTGTCTTCCGGATTCTTCTGATGGATTGCAAAAGAAAGCCCATGTTACTGTGACCGTGGTAGCAATAAAATGTAAAATTTTGCAAACTCCATGGACTATGTCCCAAAGAATGAATAAATGCAATAGCAGTTTTGCTGGGAAATGGTAGTGCCCTTGGGTAATCACCAAATTGTATTCCCACTGATGTTGGTAGGATAAGAGTATGTGAATGCAGCTAAAACTTGTGTGGTAGACATGGGTTTGATATTAAAACAACCTTTTCATTTTGCTGTCCTACTGGGTACTTCTTGAGTTCTTCTCCTACTCTCTTTTGCTTTCTATTTTAAAGATCTGAAAGGTCTATCATTTTTAAGAAACATACTGAGACTCCTCTGGGCATTTCATATCCCAGGGACTTCACTGGAATGGGTTTCAAAATTAGACACTACACGGGATCACAAAACATACCCCAATCCTATTTATGTCACGGAGACATTGGACAGTTTGAGTTTGCTTGAATAGTTTTGTAGGCTGTCACAAAGACAGTGAGGGTGCTTTAAGTCTCGATAAGTGTAGGAGAAAAGTGAGCTCTGTATGAATGGTCCAGGCTGTATGTTACAGGTCTTTTATGTGGATGGCACCTCAGTTTAAATCTCCCTTAATCTAAAACAGTTTAAGACAAATGCAAACCAAGTGTTTGTTTAAGAAGTAGATCCGAAATACACAGAAGTGTATAAAGGACTTAGACACAAAAAGTTAAATAAATACATCTCTGTCTAGACACACCTAGAGTAAATTTGAACATTGCTCTCATCTTGGCTGATTCAGCTAAACAAATGACACTTTTCAGCTCTGTTCCTCCCGCAATCTGAGGTTTGTATAAAGTCACAGCTCTTTTAAAACCGCACATTTTAATTTGGTACAGATTTATAGGCTTCTGCAGAGATGAATGCATAGAGTTTGTATCCTAAAATCCCTCAGTTGTATTCCCAAGGATCCTGTTCTATTTACAGATCAGCGATAAACTGCTCAGTAGTCAGGTGTATGTGCTATGTACACAGAAACTATTCTGCTTTGTGTGTCTTCCCTGTCCATGTGCCCTGCTGATGACAGCACCCCCAAAATAAAGCATTACTTGAAAAATTCCTTGTATGACAGCTCCAGTTCTTAAATTTCCTGTCTAATTAAAGAGTTAGCAGTGACTTCTAGACATTTGGATGGAGTGTCATTATCTAATGAAAGTGTAAACATGTTTGTCATGGTGCCCGTTTTCTTTGTAATTTAAAAGCTCTGGTGCTTGGATAGTAAAAACCAATGGGGAAAATTGTAAGGTATGCTATGGCTTGTTACCATATCAGAGAGTCCTTCAGAGACACTGGCAGGAATTGACAGGGGCTTGAGGGCATGGGGACATCCTTTGACTTTTTTTAAATGTTTAGATAAAGATTTGAATTACTTATAAAAAGGTTACACTTTGAGGTTGAGCATTTTCCAGGCCGATAGGAAACGGCTTTGGTACCTTATACTGAGTGAACACCTCATTAAAGAGAAAGGCAAAAGTGGGAGTAGCATCCGCTTCTGTCTGGATACATAAAACTCTTCCAGCTGGCTCAAGGAGTGTAGATGGCTCCTAAACAGGAAGCCATGACCAGTGTTTTAGGGAAGAAGAGGCTGTCTGTCTTCTTGCTTCAGTTAGGTAATACTTAATCCAGGTGAATGAGGGTGAAAGGGGAAAAAGACTGGAATCCCAGATTCCGATCTGGGTGAAATGCTCTATAAAAGAAAACTCAGATCACCAATCTTGGATTCTCTTCTGAGTAGTTAGTCTTGAGAAAAAATGTCAAAATGTTTTGGTGCTTCGTTCCTAGTGCATCTATACATGCCCAGTTTTCAAAACCCTTCTCCTATATGATTTCAATCCTGCCCAGACTAGGAGGTTGGTAGGCGTGCATGTGGGACTCAGCAGTCAGGCTATCTATGTAACAATTCCAGCTAGGCACGTTTAACTATAACATTAAACAAGCAACTGAGTTTGTCTCCCTTTGGAGTAAATACAGAGCTAAAAATCATCAGGAGAGACTATTAGTTTTTGTAGCCTCTGTTCTATTCACAGCCTGGTCAAGCTAAAGAAGTCATACGCTAGAGGATGGCCAGTGTTGTGCCTGCACGTTTACAGGCACCAATTCAAACCCAAAACTGGAAAGACAGTCCTCTCCCAAAACCCTTTTCCACCTCTCCAAACCAAGAGTAAAACAGTATTATCTCAGTGCAACAAGCTTCATCTATCCAGGAGGGAAATTGATTCCAATCACATGGGTTTCTTACTGAGACTGTTCATGCACCAGCTCCATGGTGTTCTAATCAGCCTGCTGTTGGTAAAATCATCAGTCCCAGAAATTCATAAGCCACAAAATTGGCACGAATAGTATGAGGTTATTATTTATTCATTTTTAAGTATTCAACCATGTTTTTAGCAGTTGTCTCATTTTTCAGCCTACTCTGTCAACTCCTAATATATGCGAGACAGTTATTGCATTACCAACTGTGCTTGAAAATTTTAACAGCAGATAAGAGATGTGTGACTGTACTAAAATACCTGTGGTGGGCCAAGTTCCCTGGTGGACACAAACAGCAGACACAGGAAACAAGCTATTGGCATGTAAGTCATCTTTTAGTGGTATAAATGTGTCCACTTAGAGAAGTTACATTATTGTGTGTAGAAAAAACGCGAGCCTGGGACTTCGTTGTTCCAGATAATGTATACAGATGTGATAAAATCAAAACTTAGAGCCTTGTCTGGTGATGTGAACACTGGATTTGGGATCTACAGGCTGCTTAGAATCATAAAACATCAGGTTTAAAAAAACTAGCAGTACACATATAGCTACAATGTCTTAGGGTATTGAGTAATTGTAAATCACCTAAAGCACTAAAATATAGTAAATCTTTATTCCCCTTTCCAAGCCAGCCATAGGTTATTAGTACAGTTTGAAGTGCAGTCATCAGATCCATTGCATGTACTTTTCTGTGTCAGCTATAGAACCAGGTGATAGAATGGGTCTGTGGAAGGAGACCATGAGAATAGTGCAGCCAGCAGCACTGGGGAAGTGATTGTCCTTCTGTACTCAGCGCTGGTGAGGTTGCACCTTGAGTGCTGTGTTCAGTTCTGGTTCCCTCACTTCAAAAAGGACATTGAGGTGCTGGAGTGTGTCCAGAGAAGGGAAATGGGGCTGGTGAAGAGTCTAGAAAACATGTCCCATGAGAAGCAGCTGAGGGAACTGGGCTTGTTTAGTCTGGAGAAAAGGAGACTCGAGGGGACCTCATTGCTCTCTACAACTGCCTGAAAGGAGGTTGTAGTGAGGTGGGGGTCGGTGTCCTCTGCCATGTCTCCAGTTGAAAGGACAAGAGGAAATGGCCTTAGGCTGAGCCAGGGAAGTTTCAGATTAGATACTAGAAAAAAAATTTCAGTGTAAGAGTGATCAGGCATTGGAGTAAGTTGTCCAGGGAGATTTTGGAGTTACTGTCTGTGGAAGTGTTCAAGAGATGGATGTGGCCTTGAGGCTATGGCTTAGGAGTGATTATGGTGGTGCTGGATTGATGGTTGGACTGGATGATCGTTAAGGTCTCCTCCAGCCCTGATGTTCCTGTGATTCTGAGAAGGGAGACCCACTCAGAATGTGCCCCTCACTTCTGCCTCTACCCGACTTGTGAGCAAAGGAAGAGCAGTCGGCTCTGCAGCTGAAATTTCAGTTAATGCTTTGTGGGATGAGGATGCTCAAGTGATTGCAAAAAGAAATAACCACGTGTAACAGGAACACCTTTTTTTAAGCTGTCTCCAAAACGTGAAGCTGGGTGGGGAAGTCTGAACTTCTGCCACCGATTAAAAAGAGTAACTCTTTTCAGCTGGATCATGGGGTAAAGTCTTGGCTTCACTGAAATCATTGTTGAAATTAACCCTGACTTCAAAGGGGATAGTAACTTCTTCAGAAACAAGTCAGTGGGACAGGGTGGCACAAAGAGTAGCAAAGCTATTTTCTGTTAATGTGCACAGTACAGCACTTGAAGTGATTGCTGTAAAAGACAGTGCTGCACACCGGCAAGGAAGGAGAGGGTGTTGCATAGTGGTGTCCCAGCTTCCATGCCTTTCAGTGACGCTGTACAAGCTTTCAGCTGTCTCATCTGTGACATAAGCCCAGGACTGTGAGACTTTTGTTTAAAATAAGGGTTGCAATGTATGTGGGAGCTATGAAGAACTGTCAGCTGAGAGCTGAGGCTGGGGGTGGAATTCACAGAGTCTCTCTTCTGGGCTTTATGAGGCTGCATAGCACAAGCAGAAGAGTGTGTGTAAGTTAAATTTGCATGAATTTAAGCTACTCTGGAAGTATGATTATTGTCATCTGTCTGCTAAAATACCACACACACAAACACATACACACACAACAAGGTAGCTTCAAAGGAAGTCAGGCCATGAGTATGTGAGCTACTGTATGCATGTCCTTACCCAGAGAAGGAGGTGCAACTCCCGTTTGTTACCAGAAGCAACAAAGTGATAACTTGTAACAGAGCTTGCAGGTTTCCTGGTGCTTTGAATGGGACAGGCTTTTCTCTTAGAAGAGATCTGCAGTCCAGTTCTTCCTTGAGTCTGTCCTAACTAGCATCAGTTTCATCATGTGGTCATTTGGTCTGAATTAGCTGCTCCTGTAGGTGCTAATTTCTCACAGATACAGGCTTTTAAGGTTGCACTTTCAAAAAAAAAATAGGTATACATCTGGCAATGTGTGTTCAGCAGAGGGCCACAGGTTCTCAATGGCCTAAGTGTGTTCTTCATCTGGAGATTGAAGAGGACAGTGGGCTTTGGGGGAAATTGTTCACAGAAATGCTGCTATTGCAGAGAATTGCTTGGAGATTTAAAAGTACTGTGTCCTCTACTCCTGACATATCCTGGGTTAGTCATTCCTTATGATGAGTTGTTTTGCTGTTGAATGGTCTTGAGGAGTAATCAGTCTGTAACTTTGCAAATGCATACCTGACAGGGGGGTTTGTTTATGTGTGCTAAATGACCCTCACTACACATTAAGTAACAGTATGTCATTACTTAAATTTTTATTTCCATTAGCCAAGCCATTGGGAGCACAGAAACATTTGTTTAAAGCCTGTAATCAACAGGAAAGTATCATATACTGAAACATTATCGGCAAGTACTTTGCATTTCAATATAGGGCTTGTTTTTCTAAGTATAGGACATATTCCTTCCACAGCCCAAGTGCATCAGTGATGTGGCTGCAGATACTTGGGTTTGGACAGGAGCAGAACAGAGAGACTACATATTCATATAAACCACCATAAACAGAACTGTGTCAAACTGAAATCCATGGATAAACTTAGCCTGAGTTCTATAGCGAAGGATTCTATTCCTTGTCTTTTTAAAATTTACTTTATTTGCACACCACTGTGAATTGTCAACAGACTGGGTTTTTAACTTCTTGCTGTGTGTATGGATATTGCAGATGAAATCATAGACATACTGAATGTGAGAAAGACAGACAAGTCTGATTGATAGTAGTGAAGACTTCAGTTTTATTTTACCTTTCTGTACATACAAGAGCAGTACCATGAACACAGTCTGAAAAGAGGCTCTGAAGATAATAAGGAGCATCTAAAATATGAATACTGCCATGCAACAAATTGTGAGGCATATTTCTATGACACAGTCTCATTTCACATTCATTTTAATTCCTTGTCCGTTATTTTCCTGTGCTTCAGCGTATCTGATCATTCAGTCCTCACTGTTTTAAGTGGGCACGGTAGCTATGCATCAGTAGGAATATTTGGCTTTGCCTACTAGATCCTGTATTCCTCCATATGGAAAATTTCTACTTCTTTTCAGTTCTTAGCTTAACTTTTCCTTCTCATACTGTGGTCTCTTATTTTCAACACATTTCTGAAATGTCTTTCAAAAGCAGAGAAAAGATCTGTAGTATATTTTCAGTCCTCTTTAGGTTGGAAAGAAGAGAGAACTAGAGAGAGCAGCAGAGGAATCTATTAACAGAAGAAAAAATAGGATATATAACTGGATGTTGGGAGGGAAGGTATAATAAAACCAAGACAGTAGAGACATGGCAAAATATAAGTACAGCTATGAATGCTGCTTGTAAGTTAGGTTTTCCGTATAAACTGCCAAACATTTTAAGTGTGGTTTAAGAGAGAACTGTTTTCTTTATCATGCAGCAATTTAAACACAGACTTTGCAATCACATTATCTGGTGTTTTCCAGTGAACCTGAAACCAGGATATCTAGTGCACCAAGAGCTCCAAAGTGTAATCATTCACTTGTGTGCTTGCTTACAGTTAGATCTTGGTAGCACAAAGAACTAAAATAACAACTTATTTTTTCTGTTTTGTCTTTTGTTTTAAGAAGCAGTAGTGGATGTTGCAGCTTAGAGCTGTAAAAGCTACACAGCTTAATTTGCAACCTTTGAACCAAAGTACTGTACGGTTCTGGCCTGAGTTTCTTTTGCCATTTTTGGAAATTATCTTGTTTTGTTACAGGAATGATTTAAGTTGCAAGTGCCATAAAAGTTCACCAAAGTCCAGACCAACTGTACTGGGAGAAGGTTTGTTCCTTAGAAAGATCCTGTCAGCATTCAAAATTCTGTGCTTTGCACTTTTCGTCCTTTATTCTTCTGCCATTCATGTGCATAGGGGTGTGTGGGAGGCTGATCATTTTTCCAAAATAGACCTAATAAAATAAGATTTTTTCTTCCTCCCCAGATAAGTGGCCAGCCTATTACAAAATATTTTTTCAAGTATTTTTAAAGTTGAATGGACACAAGCCGCAGTTTAGCGTAGTGACCTTAGTGATCTGATGGAACAACAATGACATTCTGTTTCACACTTAAGGAAACTTAACATAAAAGGAAGCAGAAGACTGCACTTGTTCACATTATTCCAGTGTGTTGGATAATGAGGATTGTTTTCTGTTTAACCTGATCTCCAAGGCATAATTTCCATTGGCTTTAGGTAAAGGATAAACACACCTTAATGGAGAGAAGGGCAAACAAAATAATGCCATAATTATCGAGTATGAAATAAATGTGTTTCCAAGACAGCATCACCTCATTAAAAGTAAAATACCATGTTGTTTTTTAGCTCACATTTTCCCTCAAGCCTTTTCTAGTTCATATCTGTTTGTCTGCAGTTGGGGTGATTGATAGCCGTTAGTCAAATCCAGTAACTGTATCGGTTTGTGGTTGGAGATGAGTGGTAAGTGCCAGGCCATTCACTTGTGGTTTTCCTTCTAGCTTCCAGCTGTGCCAGACTTTCAGTCAGAGGAATAAATGTGTTGGTAAGGGAAACCGTTAATAAACCATAGAAACCAAAAACTGCCACTACCCATGACAAAAAACCAGAAGGGAACCCCGAAGCAGTGGTACAAAGCCCCACAGGAATGGTGTTAGCTGACCAAGTTTAATTTGACTGTTAGGTTCAGGTGTCAGGCCAGGCAGTGGCCAAGGGACTGGGATCGGGTGGCTCTGGGCTGGCAGCCAGTGGCTGCACACAGCTCAAGCCCAGATGGGACCTGACAAGAGAGGTCTCCTCCTGGAAAGCCTCCTGTAGCTTCTTCATTGCAAGTGGCACAACACTAGTCTGAAATCCCCCTGAACACATAGTCCTTAAAAATATATGCATTCCTTGGAGATGCAATATTCCAGTCTGTGACAATCTGAATTAGTCTGGCCAGAGGTCAGAGGAAATGACCTCGTGGTTAAGAGAAAGACCACAACATGTCAGTCATGATGTAGGTATTTGTAAATCATTGGTATTAACATCATAGCATTTGTAACGAATATTTGGAAATGCAGCTGGCAGCAGAAACATCTGGATCTGAGCTGTGCTGGGCACAGCTGCTGGCCAGTTGCTGTGAAGGTGCACCACCTTTGTGTCTTCTGGAGCATCTCAAAGACAAGTTCATGCCTGCGATAAGCCAGAGCAGCCTGAGGGCTGCCTTGGTGAGATCCCCAGCTGCAGATTGTTTCTAGCAGTCACTCCACCAGCCAGGGAGCAGGAGAGAAGCAGAGCAATGTCATCTGTGCCCCTTGCTCTCTAGCCTGAAGAGGGATAGCCAGCTGTACACTGCCCAGAGACTTTCTGTTTGAAAGGGTCTCCTGGCTCTTTCACACGGCTTCCCTCTGCAGGAACTTGGCTGAGAGAGACTTTGCTTTTTGCCTAGAGTTTGGCTGGGGGAAGCTCGGTGTACTTTTGTTTGACTCGTAATACAACTAAACATTGTTTTTATTTACTTTTCTCTTTCATAGGAAAATGGCTACAAAAAGGTATTTAAATTCCTGGGATCCTTTCCTGGACACTGGTGCACTCTGGAGAGGGGGTAAAAAGACTAGACTTTAACCGTGATTCATGTTGCTGAGCTCTCAAGTGTGGAAGATTTTTTTCCAAATTAAGTGTCTAGTCAGATATTTTGATCCGGGCAGCCTTTACTGAGTTTTCTCTGTTTGATTGTCCAGAAAAGGAATCTAATAATTAACTACCATTGGTCAGTCATAAAGACAGTATGTACTAGTTGAGAAGTATATAAGACAAATCTGTCTCATGTTTTTCAACAGCTTCAGACTAGCACATCTCCGTATGTAATTGGTCACCAAGACTGTTAGATGTTCTTTCCGTCTAAGAAAACCCCATAAATGTGCATGAGAGAAGTGGAAAGCAGACAGACCTAAAGGAACAGACAATCTCTGGAGTTTAAAAACAGCTAAGGATAGCAGAGCAAAATATAACAGCTTTCTGAGACGTTGTACTGCTTTGTACCAAGTAAATAATTGACTGTGAGAGGAGACCTCAAAATGTCAATGAGAAAGGAAGAAGTTTGATACTTAGATTTCTGGAAAACAATTTCTCCAAGGGAATCACAGTGCCCAAAGGCAGCTCCCCACTGCCTCTGTGGAAAAGCTTACCTACGCTGCGGGGTTCAGACCACTGCAGAGAACTTGCCAGCTGGTCTCGGAGTCTGTGCGTGGTCTGTAGTTGCAGATGTCAAAGACCTAGAGAGAGTCCTAACTGGGGGAGGAAAGGGAGGTGGCCACAGCCGCTCCTGCGTGCATGTGCCACCTGCCACAGAGCAGCACGTGTTACCCACGTGTAGCTGGAGCCACCTTTGCCATCAGGGGGCTGGTGTTGGCAGGACACAGCTCACACTAGATCACAGTAGTTCCTGTCCCTTCTTCCTTTGAAGCCAGAGTCCGCCTTGTGCTATGAAAGCACATGTTGTTGCATTGCTTCTAACTTTTGTTTGCACAAGGCCTGTGGCACTGCCATTACATTTGCTTGCCTGCTCTGCCTGACCTGCTGGCCCTGCACAAATGAGTCCATGTGAGACACAGCCACCATGGTATGCTGACTGCTGGAGACAGAGCTGGGATTTGACAAGTAGAGAGCTCTTGGTGTCAGCATGTGACCTGCCTGGCTGCTCTCCTATGCTTGTGGCATGCTTCGTTTTGCAGTGTTTTAGGAACCATCTGTCTGGCATGGTCAAACCATGTGACTTCTTCCAGAAACTCATACATAATTTGCTCTGCTTTCCTTTTATAGATGCACTGAATGCATTCTGTCCAGATGCAACTCTAAGACAAACTCTGAGAAAGTATTTCTTCTTTTACTTAAATATTCTCCATATTCATAGCTTCTCTCCTAACATATCTTAAGTTTGCCAGTAGTAAGTGCTTTTGGAATATAGACATTTGTCAAATAAGAATTTCATCCAAGGGATTACTTCATTTCTACTCATTTATTCCACTGAGCTGGAGTAAATTGGCATGAAGATTCAGTTACTATTGATTTTCACTGAGTCTGAATCAGTTACCTAAAGGTACATGACTCAATGAGCTATATCATCCAGAATTTCACCAACTACAGTGAATTATCAGATCTTTTTTATTAGATTATGTCCATGAAACAGGTTTTATGATTATGTCAGTGCAGCATACACACTGTTCTATACAATTGAATAATTTTTTAAGTGCTCTTTATATCCAAATAATTTGAGAGCAAGCTTTCAGCAGCTAAAGAAGTATACATAGCAGGAGATTTTTCTGTAATGTTTCTATCTGTAGCTGTTAAATTAAGCCTGTTTGGCAGTGATGAATCATACTGTGTTGCTGTAAGAATGAAGATAGTTAAACCTAGATCTCATCAGACCATTAGCAATGAAAGAGTACGTGTACAGAGTCAGAACCGTATTCTAGGTGGGTGTCCAACCCACTCAAGCACAGAAACAGGCTTGCTTGCTTCTCTCCTGCCTTGGAATCATTTTTCCATTCCTGAGAAGTAATTGCAGAAGGAGAGGTAGGTGTTGCTCATCTGCTAGATCTTCTAAGGGTTTGATTTTAAGGGCATTTTGCTGGAAAGTGCGAGGGGATTTTAAAGAGGGCCCAGACTTTTTAGCAAACTCTCTTATCTTTGGCAAACCTGCTAGCCACAACTGTATGAAAAGCAAGGCATAAAATGGCCTACCATGGGAAGAGGCTTTTACTTGATTATTCCCCTACTCCAGAAGAGGATTCTGGTGTTTTCTTTAATTCTGAACAAATTAGATTGGATTTTTTTCAGAAATGGCAGCCATCTCCATCTGGATCTTGAGGAACTCCTTGTAGTGCGCACGAAGGTGGTGAACACTGTGGTGATGTGGGGACAGAAAAGTTCAAGATACGGGGTGATTCAAGGAGCTACATGTGCTCAGTACTTCAAGGACTGAGGAAGTCTTCATTCTGTAAATACAGAGTTGTGTGCTCTTCCAATTAATATGATGTCAAAAGCCAAGAGAGTTGTGCCACAGACAACACAAAAGCAAGGCTTCTGGTTCAGTAATGGCAAAGCAGAGACAGTAGCTTCAAAATTGTTGCAAAAATAATTTGGGGAGCCTTGTAACACACGAATCTGGATCACAAAATGTGCTGCAGCTGCATAGAGGAGGGTGGCGTCTGAGCAGTGTCACCACCTGGAAGTTAGGTTTTGGGTTTTCTCTTTAATATAAAAATCAACTTACTCTTTCTTTTGGTCAGGATTCAAGTGGGAAAAAAGATTTTATGTGAAATCACTAAAAGCTGAACAGGATAAATAACCAGAGAGCTCCTAATAGGTGAACTCAGATTACTATGTACTGTTATGGGCCAGTGAATGTAAATTTCACAGCTTCTCAGCCTGAGTACGGTGTATTGCATGGGACAAAGTATTGCTTAGGGCAAAGTTGTATCTAGTTTAACTGGCCTTTGAAAACTGTATCGGTTTTCCTTGCATGGTTGCTGTACATAACTTTCTACCTTAAATGCTTATCTCAAGCTTTTCTGCAGGTGTTTATTAATTCACTGTAAGCCAGCACAGCTGCTAAAAATTAAAGTATTTTCTTCACACCATCCTTCTAATCCACTTTCATCTCTTTTGACACTCAGACTCAGCAGCTGGGGAAAAAGGTTGACATTGAAATTTAACCTCTGCTCACATAACAGTTTGCCATTTAGTACTGAAATGTTTTCCCTGCCTTTCTTGTCTGAAGGGTTGTAATCCACTTGCAGAGTTTTTTTCTGACCAAGAGGGTTTTATTACAGCTGAAGGTGATGACACATGTTAGTTGTGGGTGGGCACAGTTCTGATGTTTCAGGTTTATCTGAAAATTTAGAGAGGCTTAGAGCAACAGGTGCCATTAACACCTAATATGGAGGCAAATAAAGTGATCACAAATCAAAACATGTACTTGATGCCACACAGGAGTAGCTGAAGCCCACATGGAGAGCAAACCCAAGAATTCTCTCTTAGTCTTTAATGTTTTCTCAGAAGGGAAAAAAAAAATCACTTTTTCTTAGATTTCATCCTGTTTTGAGAATTTTATGTTCTAGATTGTGAAAATGTCTTTGAATTCGATGCTTCCCTTCAAACGTGGGAATTTGACATCTCTTGAAGCTCCCTTCTCTGAAGTCTCACGGAGTGCCCATGTGCAGCCTCCATTACCGCATCGTCCCGCTGTCAGTATACTACTGCAGCTGATAGAAAAGATTGACTTTCAGAATTTCTCTGATGCTTTTATAGTCAGATACTTGCTTTTTTGCCTTACTCTTCCCAGTTCTGGAGTCTGTTGGTGGGTTTTTTTAAAGTTAGACTAGTAATTTAGTCAAATAGATGTACCGTTTTCTGTGTAACTCATAATGGTGAAAATAAAACATCGTTTATGACATTATCCTTTCCCATTATTTTGTGTTAAGTATTTAGAGTATAAGCTCTTTTATCTATAGAGTATATTTTAGTCTGTGAAGATCCTTGCTTAGCATTACTAAGATAGAGATAAAGCCCTAGAAAACCTGGGAACGCATATTTGGATGGTAATTTACTCAGTATCCTTGGGCAGATTGAATGAACCAGTATGCATGTGTGTTCCATAACTTTCCTCTCCCTTTGATAAGGAAGAATCACAGGTAGGTAAGAGTTAGTTTCCTTTGGGCAATAATTATGTGTGCATAGTCTTTCACCTGATACAAGAATGATAACAAGGTTAGACATTTGATTTAAAAGAATGTATTCCAAGAGAAGTCAACCTAATGGCACAAAACCTTTTAGCCTAAAGCTTTACTGTGAAAGCAATCTGATTGAACATATCCAGTTTGTGGAACATTATTGAATTTTAGTTAGAGGGCCTCAGACTTGAAAACCTGTTCTGTATCCATGACCTTGATTAAAACTAGTCCAGCATTAGAGGCACTCTCAAGCAAAGCCCATTTTGAAAGGGGTTTTTACATCAGTAAATATGGTAAACATCAACTGATGAGCTTTCTCAAAGTAATCTTGGAATTGCAAGTAAAATTGTGAAACTACAAAAAAATTAATTCTGTATCTCTGAAAACTGTGATTTGAATAGATTTTCAGTGACATTTCATACAGGATAAAGGAGTAGATACTTCATGTAGAAGACTGCTTTCATTTCATTTACGTAATTGATAAAGACTGGGAACAGACTGAAACTCCTCTTGCTTACCTTGAAGATTGGTCTTTTGCTGTGATAGAGATGTTCTAAAACCATTTCTTTGAAATACAGCATTAAAGAGCATCTTCATATTCTGGCTAAAATGTGTCATTTTGGAGTGCTGTCTGCTAGATTTTTAAGTGAGGAGTAAATTATGAGTGAAATGAAAGAAGTGGTGAAAAACAGTGCTCTGGAGGGAGGATGTAGATCTGTTCAAGGAAACTATGGCCAAATTTGTTCACGGCATGAGGAGCTCGGCACAGGCACACACATGCTGCCTGCACACAGTGTCCTGCACACTGATTGGCACCATTGCTTGTTTCAGTGAACAGGAGAGTGAGGAGCCCTCTTGGCTCCTGTCCTTCCACATAAGACAGCCTTTATCTAATCCATATCTCAATTATTGCCTTCAAACCCCATAAATGAGTTGCACAAGAAGGCCAAAGCTGTGTGACAGTTTTAAAGAGTGCAGGTTTAAAAAGGGGATATTAAATAAATTCATGAAAGATAAGAGAATGCATCAAACTACATAAGTGATTGTGGGAAGACCATGACCATATCGTATGTGTCATATCACAGTTTCTTGCAGGCTGCTTTCAAAAGGCAGAAGCCTGCAGTTTAGTTATGTCTTTAAATTTCAAACTGATGATGGACAAGTAGATGTAATTTAACTGTGCACAGTGATGAGATGGGTGTTTAATATGCAGACAGTTCAATCATATTGCTGGTAGAACTGTCAGTACAAACAAAAGGAATGCTTCTTTTTCCCCACTGAGCATAGACCACACTTTTTTTTCCCTTCTCTTTTTCCAAGGTCAGTTGTGTATGTATTTACAGAATTTGCTTCAAACGTTGGGACATTTTTCAAGGTGCCACTATTATATCATGCTTCCTGAGCTGAGATAATAACCCTTAAAGCCCTAGTGAAATAAACCTACAAATCTTTCGGGGAAACAAATGTCCACAGATAAGACAACTGTGACGTGCGTGCTGAAAGAGTAAGTGAAGGACGCTCAACCTATCAAGGCTCTTCTATTTCAAAAAATAATGTTCAGTGATGAATTCTGAAGCAGTTCTGCCCAGGAACAGATGAGATCTGCCTATGCTACAGCATATTCTGGTCAAAGATAATATCTACACTTATCTTACTTTTGGGAACTTTATATGTGTGGGTGTATATATATATATGTATATATATATATATGTATAGACATATATAATGTACGTATCCTTCTCTTGAAGCATGATTTTTTTTCTTAGAAGAGGTTTGAAACCAGATCTCAGTTGGCTTGAACCTGGGGTCATTGATGTCTGTGATAAAGCTCCCTTTTATGTCAGTGGTGGGGGACAAGGCCCATGATTCTGCTCCAAGGCCACTTGGGACTACGCTTACATGAAAGTTTTCAAGCAAATTTTAAGCACCCAGAAAAAGATCTTCCTTTGCCAGTTCTGAAGGAAGCTTTGAAGATGGTTATATTTTCCCTTACTTATGGAGATCATTATGTATATTGGATCAACTTCACTCTACACAGTAGGCTGGCCCTGCTTTGGTCATAAAGCTGTACAGGGTGCCTCTGTTCGGTTTCCCTCTTACTAACATTTCCCTTTCAGTTGCACATACAAAGGGAACATGCGTGTCCATCTGAAATTGGGTCCGTCCTTTTTCACTTCTATATGCACCCAGCTCTGAAAGCTCTTGGTTTTCTCAGTCCAAGAAAGAAATCCTGTATGTTTCCTATGAGCTAGACTATATGTGCACTTGGGGGCCAGAATATTATCTTTATTTCTAGAATTAATTTACTTCATTTTAAATAGCAATGGTGAGCAAATTCAACACACTACAGAACTGGAAGTTTGCAAAACTACCTCTTTTTTTATCTGCTTTTGTCTACTGGGTGACATGAGAAGCTGCAGGGAAAATAATAATTGTTGTACATTTTAATGCATTAGATCTGGTTCTAATAATAGTTCAATACTGACATAGCCCTTTCTTGAAGCTCTTACGCATGATTGTGATAACTATATACTTGAAGAATGATAGATTTTTGAATGAAAGAAATTGGGCTTTTAAGGACTGAAATGAGAAACTCAAGATGGCTGATCTGGTTTCTGTCAGATTTTAGCTGAAGAGTGTTTCCTCAGTCGTAATGTTTTATCTATGTCATCTTTCTTCTTACATATTGGAAGAGAGAAGATAAGTTTCATAGAAGTTTTGAGCAATTTATGATCAAGTATAATAACCTCTACATGAAGTAACTTCTTCCTATGCAGTGTCTGGCACCCACCCACACAGAGATACTATTAAAGGGAAAGGAGAGAGGGAAGTACAAGAAAATGTTAGGTTTAAAATGAGAACTCTGAATTACACAACAGCTGAGGCAAGTCACTTGTGACTGGAAGTGGGTAACTGTCCAGAGTGTGAAATGTTGTCAGCATGGCCTGTTTTCAGATTAAAGTTTTATATTGTACCTTATTCATCTTACATACCAGAAAAGGCCAATGATCTTCATCTCTAAAAGCTGGTACATTTTTTTTCTTGCTTTACTTTGTCTTTTCATACTGTAGTACAGACTCGTCCAGGCAATTTGTCAAAGAGAAACAGTGGTAGGAACAAGAGTGGCTAGGAATCAGCTCAGAAATAATCCCTCTGAATAAAGGTTTCCACAGGACAGTCCAGATCATGTTATTTCTAGTCATCTCATAATTTCAGTTTTAGGTCATGTTTGGTTTTAATTCTTAAAATGAAAATATTTTCTTCATAACAAGTAACTAAGAATCTGACAGATTATTTACCAGCTATTCACATTTTGTAATACGAAAAGAAAAAAAACCCAGCCCATCCTTTTAATATATCTCTGACTATATAGTTTGGCTGGTTTCCCATGGCATGATGCAGGATTCCTTGGCAAATGTTACTTGGCTTTAGCTTTTTTAATTTCTTCACCATCACTTTGTTGCTCTTACACACACAGACATACAAACTCCTAAACTTGACTGCTATAACACTATCAGATTCTGAAATTTCATGTACAGCTTCCATGAACTGTTGCTATACCATTTCTCTTTACATTTTTTTCTTCACTATGTCAAATAATCATGGACTTTCAACACCTCCCTCATTTTGTATAATGCCTTCAAAGCTGCAGCTACCTGTTCTGAATTCACTGCTCTTCTTCCCAAAACAACTTCTTGGCATCTTCTCAGCCAGAATGTCTAAGCCCCACTTGCCCAAAAATCAAGTTGTACCTTTCCCACCCATTATGTTCTTCTCATTTTAGGGAGTTCTTGTAGGACTTCTCTGAGTACACAGGCTTTTCACTAAGAATATAGTATATATTCAAGTTCGTAATTAAGAGATTATCGTTATCATTCTTCTGTGATAACAAGGAAGGGGATGGAATTCCTAACTGCTATTGTCACCACAATGAGCAAATAGACTAGCAGAAAGAATCCAGGTAGTTATTTTGGAAGTTATTTCTTACTTATATACTAGGCTTGTCTAGCTTTGGAAGCACTTGTATTGGCAACTCCAGAACTGTCATGAGAGCTCAGTAATATATTTTGGTTAGAAAGTGAATTTCTTATCTTTTTTTCACTCTTCAGTACAGTTTTTCTTCACGTGACCTTTCTTCCGTGTGTCCATTTTACCAATGTCAAAACTGAAAGATAGTTTCCAATCAGATTGTCACGAATTAGTTCAAAATGTCAGTCACTGTCGAGAAACCTGCAGAAATCTTTTCCTGTGCATGTGGTTTTATTAGATTTTTTTTCGTTGTGTCTGCATTGTGGTTTGACTGGAATAGTGCTTATCAATCTCTTTAATTCCAATCTTTATGAAAATTCTAACTTTCCTTATGAAAAGCTTTTGATTCTCTTTGCTTTGTAAACCAAAGACTGAAAGTAAAAGCTAGAAGTAATGTGGCCAGTTTACAGTTAAAACTCATTTATCTCTTGGGTGTCATTGCATTTTCATTGTATACGATACTTTAAGAATTGCTTTGGCGTGTCCATAGAGTTGCACTAGGGAAAATTCTTTCAGGGAGACTTGCTTAGGAAATGTTTATATCTCAGTTTTTACTGAGTAGCACAGACATGAAACACAATGTGTATAAAATAAAGTACTCAACTTTTCAGACACTAATATCCAGTTCAGATAGAAGGAATATTCAGTGAAGGAGAAACTCAGCGTGAGCTTGAGCAAAAGCATGAGCCAGGTCATGGACAAGAGAAAAAGAGCCTAAAGTTGGTAAATGGTTAAATCTGGTTTGTTCAGCTATATATAAGCATGAGAGCCTTTTGGCCAGAAAACTAGTGGTGCAAGCCCTTTTAAACTATAAGCAGATGGTAACTTTTTCAGGATTTGTGAGGTTTTCCATTGCAACCTTATATTGTGATCTGTATTTTTATTCCTTTACTATCACAGAATCACAGAATGGTTGAGATTGGAAAGACCTCTGGGTATCTTCTGGTCCAAGCACCCTAGCTCAGGCAGAACCACCTAGAACTGGTTGCCCAGGACCATCTCCAGATGGTTTTTGAATATCTCCAAGGTGGGAGGCTCCACAACCTCTTCGAGTAACTGTGCCAGTGCTCGGTCAGCCCCACAGTAAAAAATTGTTTCCTTATGTTCACAGGGTGTTCCTCTGCTTCTGTTCGTGCCCACTGCCTCTGGTGCTGTGACTGGGCACCACTGAAAAGAGCCTGACTCTATCTTTTTTGCACCCTCCCTTTGGTCCTTTTATATATATATGTGTGTGTATATATATATATAAAATCCCCACTGAAATTGTCTTCTCTAAGCTAAACAGTTTCAGCTCTCTCAGCTGTTCTTCATATGTCAGATAATCCAGTTCCTTAACCATCCTCATGGCCCTTTGCTGGCCTCTCTTCAGTATGTCCATGTCTCTCTTGTACTGGGGAACTCAGAACAGGACCCAGCACTCCAGGTGTGGCTTCACCAGTGCTGCAGAAGGGAAGGATCACCTCCCTCAACCTGCTGGCACTGCTGTTCCTCATGCAGCCCAGGAGTTATGTGCATCTTTGTGTTGGACTGACATATAAAACAGCAGATAGATCTATCCTGTGGAAATAGTCACAATGCAGGCTCACAGGCAATATCCATTTAATTGTGCAGCTGCACATTTTGTACCTCAGGAACTACGGTACTTAGTGGCTCAGGAGGAGTTTATTTTAGCAGCACAGGGTAGTAATGCAATGCTTCCATCATATCTTTGTATCTGTACGCTAAGGGCATTCTGGTCCTGCAGCAGACACAAAAAGGCTTTTCCTCCATATAGTGGGCATCATTGCAGAGGCAGTGGATAATGGCCTAGCTCCAAGGCCAGGAGAAGGAGTAGTCAAACAAGATGGACACCTGCATATTCCCTGTAACATTTTCCTCGTTCCATCTCCCTGGAAAATCAAAGAAGCAACGACCAACAAAAATGGGAAGCATCTGAGACTTTTTGAGCAAACAGGGAAATGAAATGTCATAGGTGCACTCCAAATCTTTTTGTCCCATCTTCCTCCCTACTTGGTGTGTTTAGTAACAATAATGGTGTTGGAGCCTTCAGAGCATGGATTTTGTAGCAAGCAAAGTCAGGAATGTTTAAGAGGATTGAGGAACCACACAAAAGGCAAATAAATCCCCATGGATAGCTCTTTCATCCATTGGAATATCCCTCTTTCCTGAGATACATGTACTCACAGATTGTAGGTGTTTTTTGAAGCCAGAGGACAGGCTCACATCCCTTGCCACAGGACACAAATCCAGCTCCATGCCTTTCCTGAAGAAAAAAAGAAGGAATTCTACAAAATCAGGCTCCAGAGTTTAACCAGTCTTACACAGATTATGATCACAGAGAAGAGAATATATGTTCAAGAAAGGACTTCTGGATCAAGCTTGCATAAATAAACCTCAGGGGGCGAGTGGGTGTATGAGTCAAGTGAAAGATACCAAGAACAAAGGTGAAATTTTACTTTTCTGTGACTGCTGAGTATGCTTTCTGTTCAAAGGTGGTGGGAGAGCTGATGTCCACCTTTAAGAATCTTTAAAAAATTGTCTTGAGGTGGAACTTTTTATGTGTAGTGGAGTTGCAGAGCTGTCAAGTCATTACAAATGAGTAACTAGTGCCAAAATGTGGAATGAGAACTTCATACAGCTGCTGATTAGGTGAATCTATTTCCCCAATCATCATCCAATATTCTAATTGAACCTCTAGCCAAAATTCATGAGGCAAATTTCATTATATTAGTGGTGCCTAACCAACAGGAGTTGGCATCCTGTTGAAGTCATGATGGTGGGATGGATAGGAAGCTGAAAGATGAACTAATAACACTTCATTATGATGAAATACCAAACTATGTTGGAAGGTCACCTTGTGTTGTATAATTATACTTTCAAAAGAATTTAAATTCTTTCTTCAGCCCTTAGTGAATTTGAGACAGCAGCAATGATGGGAAAAACCTTCCTTAAAAATCCCAAGAATTGTACTTGTTTTGACATGACGCTGCCTAAGGTGATTTGCGAACAAGGCTGCCTTTGCCAAGCTTTCACATTAATGCAGGGTTCAGCATACATTTTAAAACATTAAATCTGCTTTTCATTTGCATAGATATGATTATTTGAATGTGTAGATTGTGTTAATTTAAAGGCCCCCAATATTCTAATGCTGGAGCCGAAATTAAATATTCAAATTAACTGTATGTTAATAATTTCAAGCAGTATTTCAGATAAATGTCTAAGGTAATATTGCTTGACTTTGGAAGATACAGAGTGTGTCTGCTGCCACAAACAGTGCTAAGATTGTAGCTATTGAATGTTTTGAAAATCAGGCTCAAAACCTAGGGCAGAAGTAGATGCTCCTTTCTGAGTGGGTTAAGCTTTGGGTTTTTGTGGAAGCCAGTATTGCTATATACCTTAAAGCTTAAAAAAAATACAGTAGTATGAGTTGCAATGGTCTTGTCAAAGTGGCTACAGTTAGTAAATATCATGTGTATCTGGGAAGAAAACATCCCATTATTTATGATTTGTTCAGAATCAAAATAAATAAAGCCCTTTATGGACAAATAAGAGGCTTCCACATTTTACTCCATCCGATCAAATCTCATGTCAGATGGTTTCAAATCAGACTTGATTAAATCGTTCTCTTGATGTCCCTGCACAAAGCAGTTTGGAGTATAAGTTGAGATGACATGACCTGAATGGCAGCACACAAGAAGAAGGCAAAATGCGTGTTTAGTTCATCAAAGAACAGCATGTCTGCCAGTTCACTGCTTTCTCTTGGTGGCCCAGATTTCCACAGAGATTGTTATGTCTAACTAAGAAATGTCACAGTGCTCTGTGTCTTCTTACTGTATTTGGAATGGACCCACAAGACAGGCAGTGACATGGAGCTCTGCTGCCTTTGTGAGCGTGTCAAGATGGAAAGTGTCCTTTTTCAGCATTAATTCATGGTTAGCAAAAGGAGATCCAGATCCTACATCTGCTCCTACATATGGGCAAGGAGAGGGGAAGGACCATAGCTGACTACTTGTTCTCCACTGTAGATGGGAGAGATCTCCTCCTATGAAAAGCAGCAGTGCCTTCGTCTGTCACTGGTGTCAGAGACTTGTATCAGACAGGAGTATGTGGAGAGAGGCAGGAGAGTGGGTGTTTCTCCATAACCAAAGACTGCCAGTGAAAGCATGGTATTATGCATTGTTCATCAAGTCACTGTGTCTCAGCTGAACAGTTTTAGAAACTGTAACCATGAGTTTACAACATACACTGTACTTGGAGAGCCGTGATGCAGAAGAGAGGGGCAGCCTGGCTGTCAGTCGACCCAAGTTACTATCTCAGTTTGCAGTGTGTGTGACTCATGTTTCTTGGAGTAATCTACCATTTGTTGAACCAAAATGGTACATGACATCTGTGGTCTGATCTTCACAGATCCTTCGTTCTTGGCTGGATCCTTGCTCATCTGTCTGTAAAATGTTGGAATATCTTGGGAGTTTCAACATAAAATTGCACTGTTGTTCACACCTTACCGAATTCAACACAAAGCTGGCAATACAGCCATACTGCCATACAAATCAGAATTTCGTATTTTACATTGGCACTGTGGGGTGATAGTATTTTATACATGATGAGTGAAAATATTTTAAATTGCACTTTGAAAAGAAGAAGTGTGTCTGAAAGTATTTTTAGTCACTGTTTTTTTCTAAAAGCCTTTAGACATTCAGCCTAACAATTTGTTTCTTTCCTGAATGTATCTTTATTTATGCAGCAGAAGTATTCCTCTACTTCAAGGTAAATTCTGTACTGTTTCACACCCCATTGTTTACAGACCTTCATGAATCCATTGTCATTTATTTGACCCCTTAAACCTAGGAGCACATTTCCAATATACAATACGCAAGAAATTTAGTTTTGAATTTATATTCGTAATAATTAATCTAATTTTATTATGTTTTCACAAATCGCATGACATTCACTCTGTTTTTGTCTCTCTTAGCAGCTATTTTAGTGTTCTTTGTAGTGAAAACTGTTTTGTTAATGATGTAATTCATAGGACAGTATTAGTTGAGGGAAAATTATCTCATTCATGCAGAAGGGCACAATTAAATTTTCAAAAGTAGTGTATTCAAAAACATGTGTCATCTGTCCCCTTTTGTTACTAGTTTTAGTAGAAATTTGAAAGGTTCACTCACAGACTGGATAAAGCATGGAAGCAGAAGATACGAAGTCTCAAAAAAACCCCACGTTTTCACCCTACATTGGCAGCTGTCAATGACAAATATAAATTGACATTCATTAAGGCAAGTCATATCCTAAAAACATTTTTTTATTTTTTCAGACCACTCTTCCGTGGAAATTCTGATGTTGATCAACTAGGAAAAATCTTTGAGTAAGTAATAACTAGTTGCCTTATGTCAGTATCTGTTTAACATTGAAACCCTATGAGATTGCTTTGCCATGCTTTTATGCAATAATGTGACTAGAACAAAGTATTCCTAGAACATATTTCCTATTTCTACCGTATGCAACATGATATTTACGTGTATTCTGTGTCAGAGTGGGAGGAGGAAGCAACATGGAATATAGTTCTGCAAAACTGACAGCCATCATCAGGAAGTTATGAGGCTTCTGGGTTTGGGCTTTTTAAGTCTCTTAAACATACTGTGCATGTGCCATTCATACAAATTCATAAACAGTTAAGTCCAAGAGATTCTCTTCATGTAAACAAACACGGAGGTTTTATTTTTTGGCGATTTCTTTGTGCATTGCAGAAAACAATAGCAGAATACATTAAAAGCTGAAATCTCTAAGATTATTGCCTGCAGCATCTTTGCAGAAAAGACTTCTGAACATCCAAAAATATATTAGCTTTTAAACTGCGTTGTGCAGCCTGTTAACAGTCCATATTTTGGTCAGGATGGTAACTGCGAGAACAGAGGAAGCATTTTAACATGTGCTTTCTCAGAGATAAATTGACTTTATTTTAAATCCATTTTACAGTTATATGAGTTTGTGTTTTTCAGATATATCAAATACATTAAGGAGGTGGGTAGACTCTAAACTCTCTGGGGTAAAATATTTCTCATCCAAAATTAAGTTATTGATATTACTAATATGATAATTAAGTAGGAATATATTACTTTTTTCTTGTAAAAGCTCTTCAGAGTAAGGAACATTGCTGTATTTTTAAGAGGCATGTAAATTTAAGATCTGATGTCCATATCGTGTAGTTAGGAAATCAAAGCCACACAGAGCTGGTACCAATCCAGAGAATGAATGTCTGTTTGCCTCTGCACCTCTGACTTCCCTTTCTGTATGGAGGGACTGCAGGGATCCAGGGATCTGGATGAAATAAGAAGTAGATAGCACAGAGAGAGAGAGAGAGAGAGGGGTATTATTCCAAAATGTTATTTTCTTGAAGATATTCCGAAGAAAAAACAGTAAAATTTCTAAGAAAAGCTTAAACTGAACAAATAATGAATTTCTCAGTTTAACCATTTTTCCAGTTCTCAAATCATAACAGATCTGTTTCTAAGCATTTTCATTATTTAATGTGGGGTTCCTAAATTGCAGGTCTTGATTTCACACAGTTACTTCCCTTTCCTGCATACCATACCATGAGTATGTGACTCACTTGTGTGGTTAATTTGTCATGCGCTAAATAGCTCTTCCTGCCCAATCCAGAAAAATGAGTCCTTAAAGTTTACTTTTTCTTCTTCTGCCAAGACTACTACTTTAGTCCTACAATATTCTGCTTTATTAAATGAAGACAGCTTTGATACATACAATATATTTTACAGTTCTAAAAGACATAGCTGTGATTTCTTTCATTTGTGACATTTAAGGAGAAAATGAAAATGAACTGGGCTAGGATTAAATGCCTAGCTGCTAATAGCAGCCTCCAACAGGGATCTTTCCATCCCTAGGGGCTGAGATTACCTGTGCAGAAAAGAATTCACTAAGAAAAGAAAATGCTGTGCTAAATTTAGAAGAAATTCCTTATTGCACATCTACTTAAAGAGAAGGTTTGGGTTTTCTTCTTTTGTACAGTTCTTTTAAAATAGTTGAAAAGTTTCTGTCTTGGGTTCTGAGGGGTTATGCCAAGTAGTGTTTATTTTGTGTTTTCACAGCTGGAGAACCCCTACAGTTAGGCATAGCTCTTCTTGTAGGAGGGTTGTTTCTGCAGTAGTGACTCATTCTGGAGATCAATTTGGACAGGAGGAAGTTTCAGGATTTGCGTGCAATCTGGGCTGATGCATTCTTTCAGATAATGGGGATGTGGTCTGCCTTTGCTTTGCATGTGCATTGTGATTCGTGTCAGTAAAATTCCGCTGTGTGTGAGGGTAAATCCCTCGCACATGGCCCAAAACATTCTCCTGCTTTTCCAGGACACTACCAGCATGTGGCATATCCTCATAGATTTCAGGCTAAACTGCAATGGTTTGGGCAGACTTGTCTCCCATTGTGATCAATGGGAGTGGAAAGTACTCAGCATTTCTCAAGACCAGGCCTGAACCTTTGGCAGGAGATGAAACTTATCCAAGATATACTCCCAAACTTAGTCACTGAAACTGTGGTGCCACCAGACCATTAGACTGAGAAAAGCTACTCAGACATTCATTAAGGAGGTTTGAGTACTATGTCTCTCCTTTCTACTCTCAGTCTCATGCAGCCTACCCCTGTCTGACAGGCTGCCTCCTGGTTTTTCATCATGAGCTTTGCCTGTGCTTATTCTGCCCTGTTTGTGCTCTGCCATGCAATTGTTAAAAGAAGTGAGACTAACCAAACACATTTGAATGACAGGTTAAATGTCACTGTTATTTAAAATACCTCTCTCCCCCATCTGTGATGCTATTTGTAGTATATTTAATATGGGGCCAGATCCTGAAATATCTAATCCAAAGGCTTTAACTGCCGTGGCCAAGGGGGCTGCCCCATACCCACACTGTACCTGGTGATAAATGCCAAACGTGGTTTTTCATACAGATTCAGCTTAGTGTTTCCCAAGAGCTGTGCTGTGTCCAGATGTAGTAGGATTTAATTGTCCTGAGATTCTAATTGCTTTGCCCTTCCAGCCATGCTGTTATTTTGAGGACATACTAATTTTTAGAGGTATTTTAGGTGAATCAAATTACAATCTAAAATCCATGTAGGTGGAGGTGGGGTAATTCCATTAAGTTCGCTGAGGTAACCTATGATTTACCTCAATGTGGTTGGCCCATAGCCTCACCCAGTCTTGCGACAAACAGTGAGAAAAAAGGTCAATGCTGCTCCCTAGTGGCAGAGGGCATTGTGCAGGCCCAAGTATTCAGTGACATTATTTTTATGTCTTTTCTTGTCTTAGCCTGTCAGCGTTTCCATTGAAAATCTCGATTTTACAGGTTATAAAAATTTCTTTTCCCTGAAACCAGACAAGTAATGTGTGATCTTCTCCAGAATTTCCATCAGAAACTGGTTTTCAACCCCACAAATATTAGCATTAGACTAAAATGTGAAATGTATGAGACGTAATCCATCATTGGTGGTTTACCTACTATTTAATTTATTTGGGTTTTAGACCTCAGCATGATTCTTTAATAAGGATAAATATCTTCTATAATTTAAAGAATAAAGAAATAAAATATTAAAAGAAATTAAAATATTCTAGTAAAGAGTGAAGAAAAACTAAAATACAATTGAAAGCAAAACCACAAAGACACTCAAGTGCCTTTCCACTTCTAAATTGAGACTTTAAAACCTGCATTGTGAAGCAAATAAATTGTTTAAATTTGGGCAACAATTACTGCACATAGCTTTGAAGCATTATGAAACATCCCTTTTATTGCTTTACCCTCATCTTGACCCACGCTCTTCTCTCAGTCCCTCTTCTTGTGAAAAAAGATCCTTGCACGCAATTCCCCTTTGAAACTTACTGCTTTTAATCATCCTGGAGTGACATATGTTGCGCCATCCCGTCAAGAGCTAAGCAACTTTTTTCTAAAGCACTCAGCCTTTTTTCAACAAAAAGACTCAGAAAATTGAGACTTAGGCCAGAAAATTGTGCTGCCCACAAAATGATTTCTACCAAGCACCTTGAAGACCTATGTTGATCAGCTTCTATTCACAGAGATCATTGCACTACTGTACAATTAAATAGTTAAGCTCATTTAAACATAAATACTTATAAACTGCCACTCATTGTAATCAATAGAAAGGGGAAACTGCATAAATGTTCAGACCTAACATTATGTTTTTCATTTCACAGTGTAATTGGACTCCCAGAAGAAGAGGACTGGCCTAATGATGTTGCCCTTCCAAGAAATGCTTTTACTTCCAGACCCGCACAACCTATTGAAAAATTTGTACCAGATATTGATGAAGTAGGCAAAGACTTGCTTCTTGTGAGTTTTTGTTTGTTGTTCCCTAACTCCCGTGACTGATATTCCCACTGTGCATGCAACTTGCCAAGAAACAATGAAAATTCCATTTAATGGAGTTACTAAAAAAAAGGTCAAAAATAGATAAGACAATTCATGTTAATCTGTGAAACAACAGCACAAAGACACTGCCTTTGGCTCAAGAGGTGTCAGAGCTGAGAATAGTTCAAGATTAGGAAACTGGCTCGGGGACACATCTGTCTGACCTGTCCTTAGACCTTATGATTAAATTCTCATTACTGACCACTGTAGGGCCACTGATTCAGCCTTTCTTACAGTATTGGCCTGATGTGAGTACAAAAATGGATCTACCATTTTTTGTGGTATAGTGGACCCAGTATAGAGCAGGAAATAGGCTGTAGTGGCAGATTACATCTGCTTGCCTTCTACTGAACGCTGAAAACTTGACACTTGGAAATCACCAATTACTGCCTCTTGCAAATGGCAAGGCTGAACAGCAGCAAAAAAATTGGGCTGGTACAGCTATTTCCATCATTATTAGAGATACACTAGAAACCCCAGTCCTGAAGTTCAGTCTTGAAATGGAATGTAGGGAATGACCTTGCATCAGTTTGCTTCTGCTGTGCTTTTTGAAATCTAGTTAAATTTGTTCTCTGGAAGTCTTTTAAAGATCTTGATTCATAGGAGCTAGGTAGAGTGGGCTTAGTGCAATTCTTGAAAGACTTGATGCATCTCTTCAGGAACTGCTGTCTCTGGCCAAGGTTATCTCAACAGCAGATGGTCCTCCAGTGTCCTCATGACTGCAGCCCCCAGCTGCAGGCTACATCTGGACACTTGAAATGACAAAGGAGAAACACATCTGTTGTGCTTGCAGACAGCCTGGAAGTGGAAGCTAGACATGGGACAAGAATTGGATTCTGGGAATAACAAGGAATAATATATGGCAGATAGCTTAGTGAGTGTGAGGCATGATGGGAGGGAGGGAGGAAGAAAATAAAAATCTATGCCTAGAAGGTGAGGTAGGAAAGAAATCTGTTCCTGCTAGGCAAAGAGATGATAACTGGGAGCCACAGATGAAAGGGGAGAGTAGGACTGAAAGTCACTGAATTAAATTTCAGAAGTTAAATGATAGAAGTTCTGATACAAGAAAAGAAAGGACTAGGAATTGGTTGCACAAGGATAGTAGGAAGAATAATATATGGAGGTGAATGAAGTAAAGAACAAGGTATAAACACAAGGCTGGGGTAGAGATTTCAGTGCTGGCTGGACAAAGGCTGGGATACAGATCTGGAAGGTGGGCCATCAAAGCACAGTGAGGAAGAAAAGGGAAAAACTGAACACAGAACCTAAGCAGATGAAGGCTGTCCTGTGTATGTGAATTCAAGAAAAACTGTCTTCTGGGATTTCATAAACTGTGAATTCTTGAGTTTTCTGGCATGTAATTTTTGAGGTGGCCACACTCTTATACTGTGACCCTACTGCTTGTTTTAATATGGATGATCATTGTGCACCACCTTCTGAGACCCTGTTGTGTCTCATACTGACCATAAACTGAAGGTGGTATGCATTAATGTATGTATGCAATGATAGCTAGCACTGTTAACTGTACATTTTAGTTACAACCGACTTCTTTTCATACTTTCAGAAATGCTTAGCGTTCAACCCAGCCAAGAGAATATCTGCATATGTTGCCCTCTCTCACCCATATTTCCATGACCTGGAGAAATTTAAGGAGAATATGGACTGTCACATGTCATCCAGCCAAAACTCCAGTGAGGTGAATGCATCGTAAGTGCCGACTGAAGAGGAACCATAAATGAACACGACATGTAGCTGACAAGGCCACTGTCCCATACAAGCCACATAGCTGTCCTAACGAAGATCATTATTTGGAGGTTTTATGCACTTACGTTTTATTTTGGGATTGTGACGTGCTTATCTATGGAAATCAATCTAGTTTACTTTTATCAGCAATGCAAGGGCCGCGGCTTTGACCTGCTCCTGTTGCAGCTTTATATTTGTTTTGTTTTTGTTTGTTTATCTACCTGGGAAAACTCCAGACAAAGAGAAGCTGCTGACCAGTTTTGCTGCCGTGTTATCCTTCTAATACTGAATGCTGCCAGTGTTTGATGATTGAGTCACTGCCAAAACATGATGCAATTTCTCTCTCTCTCTAGCTGCTGAAGCACGATTTGGTACTTTTTTATTATTATGATGTGATATTTAAAGAATGGTATTGAAATATCAGATCTCTGCAACCTGCAGCTAAGTGATACATGTGTTAATACATCCAGTTACTGTTCATTCATAGCGTATGAATGCAGGTGCTTCCCCACTTGAAAACTTGGATGAATTAATTTATCATTTCATTGCTCTATAAAAGTAACAGTGATGATGATCATAATAAATGCCTCAGCTTTTAGGTTTTTTCATACACAAACAGGTTATTATCTACCTATGTTTGTGTGCACTTTTCAAAAAACTGTCCTGTTCTTACTGTTTCAGTTTCCAAATGGTCGGTTTGTGTTAAAATGCAGACACATTCTGGCCCATCATCTAACCCATCATTCCCCCTTGGAAACAGCTGCAAGCATATTTTTTTCATCTCATTCCAAATAATTTTCTGATGTCCAGCTCAAAGACATGAGCAGAGCCAATGAAAATCGATACTGATTTTCACCTTCAACCTGTTTTCATTGTCAGCCAAAAAGGAAAATAGAAAAAATATTTCTGGTTCAGAAGCAGAGAATCCTATACCTGTAATAAGCACAGAGAAGTATTTGTGCTGCATTGTACGCTGTATACTTGCCTTACCTGCAACACCCCCCAGTGCATCACAAGTGCATGAACATTAATGTTTCAAAATCCCTCACATGTCACTTACTAAGCAGGCTTGTTTTCTATGCAGAAATGCATTACCTTCTCTCCTAAACCACCATGTGGGGATACTGGCACATGCCTCTCCACTAAGGTTAATGTGTTATTATTGAATGTCAAAATGACTAAGCAATTCACTCATCTTTATAGCACAGTTATTTTAAATATTACCTGAAATTTTTATATTTAGTATTTTTACCTTAACTAAAATATATTTTCAGTATTTTGAAAAGAAACTTTTATTTTTTTAATACTGTACCGGGGAAAAAGAAATATTTTGAATCCATAAAAGCTGTTCCCTAGCATGACTTCAGTGCATTTGCCTGGACATGACTTGGGAGGGAATATTGGTCCAGTTAATATAACTGATGCTAAGTGAGGCAGCCAGCTTTGCTTACTCCTGTGACAGTCCCTTAGGCTTCTCTCTTCCTCATCTCTATTTCATCTTGTCTAGGTGGTGAGCCAGCATTATATCCTCATCCATGGCATGCTTGGCAGAAGCAGGTCCTTAGCAGTGAGCTGGGCAATGTACCTTTTCCAGTTGTGACAGGGGAATTTGTAGCCATCTCACTGGCAGGTCTCTCGCTCCTGTGGCAAACTTCACTGTTAACTCCGTTTCAGGTATCTGCACTGTCTGGGTCATGGTCCACTGCTAGGATAGTTAGTGGATCTTCCCTGTCTCCTGGATAAAGCTTTCCGTTACTGTTAGACACTGAAGTGTGTGATATATGGTTAAATTAGGTCTACTTTAAACAAGCCAGATTTTAAAAGGACCACTTGCATGCTTGCATGCAGTGGCCTGTGCTTTTCTTTATGCCCAGAATGAGCCTATGCAAAATGTAACCAGCATGAACAGGCAAGTTCCAAATTAGGCCTGGCAAGAGCATGCACAAGGCATCTGCACACAGAGATACCACAGATGCGTAACATCAGAATTTTGGAAGCTCTGTGAGCAGCAAACTGAAGACCAGGGAGCTGTCACAGCAGCAAACCTTCTAATCTTGGCCTTGCCTTTGTCGTTCTCTCTGTTGCTACACCCAAGGGGAACTGCAGACCCACTGCACTGGTATCCAACAGTATTCCTGTATGGGTCAGTGGACCCGACTGTGAATAATTTTTAACATTCACAGAGAAGGATGGGCCAGAGTGAAATTTTTGCTAATAATTTTTAAACACTAATTTAGAACAACAAACAGAGCCAAAAGTCAGGAGACTCTTGCAACAGTAGCAATTAGAAAAGTTTTCTACGGAGTTTAGCACTTTTGAAAACATTCCACATTTTACCTAGCGCTGAGCTATCTATCGCACATACCTTACCAGGTCATTCAGCTGGTGTGCCTTCCCATCAACTGCTCAGGGAGCTCTCCCAGAGCTCTCCACCAACTAATACAGGGTGAAAATGTAGAGGAGGAGATGATACTTTCCAAATTAGGCTTAAAACTTTCAGATAGAAGTGTGCATCTGTTCCATGCAAGAATCTGTCCTATTAAGCTTAGCAAAGCTAAAGAATAAAGAATGTGGTTGCTGAATGTAGACACATTATTAGGGTAAAAACAGAAAAGAGGGGAGAGAACACTTTAAGCCAAAGGTTAGTGTTGGCCCAAAAACAAATGAGAATGTGGAAATCACAAGGAATTTAACTACTGGAGCAGTATTTCCCAATCGTAGTATCAGACAAAGAGCTAAGAAAGCAACAGAGAAAAACAGGGGCTGGCTTATGGAATCAGAAGCAGAGCTTCTGCAACATGGTGCTGTATGTTGTCTAATATAGTAGGATCAGGTTATAAATGAGAATATTCAGGAGAACAGCTTGCAAAGGGCTGCATTAAGGGTCACATTCTGGAACATCTTTCCAGCGGGAATGGCAGGAACAAAACCAAGAAATCTGTCTTGGCAGGGTTAGGGACAATATTTCTCTAATGGGGTCCTTGTGGTAGCAAGGGCCTGGTTTCAAAGGACCAACAATTTTTCAAATTACCTCTCTTTCCAAATCTCTTTAGGAAGAAATTCCATTTGACATGCCGTAGGCTTAATCTTATTCCAATCTTCCTTGCCAAACCACGTGGAGCTTCACTTACACTAGTAAACTGAGAAAGCCTGTTCTCTGGCTGGGCAAAGCACTGTCGTTGGCTAATACCATGCCAGGAATCATGTTTATAATTAGACAGCACAGACAACTGTGGGACTGTGCTCAAACCCATGCCCTTGCTCTTCTTATTTTACTGGTATAGCTCTAGTATTTTAGTACCCTAAGTACATTACTGCCATATGTGTAGGATGTAGGAATTGTGTATGTGAAAAAGAAGGTGCTGTGATGAAAACTCTTTGTACACCTTTAAATAAGACTTCAGAGTGCAATTCTTCTTAGTGATAACTAAGCCTGTATGTCTTCTGTTCTACAGGAGTGGTTCAACAGCAGCTAAAAAATGCTGAATAACAAAAGATGTATTAAGTATAGCTCCTAGAACACCCACAACCAGGCACTGTGCTCTTCTTAGCGGAGAACAGGGTGTTCTAAGTAATGAAAGGAGAAGTTTCTATCTCCCACCAATCTTTTTTTCTTTCTTTTAATCACTACTACATAATTCTGCAGAAAAAAACCCACACTCAATAGCCAAGGACAAAATAACCAAAGCCAGCTAGTGAAGTGCTAATTGCTGAACTATAGCAATCCATCTGGTGCAGCCCTTTTCTCCCTGTCCACGCTCACATCAGCCTTCCTGTTCTTCTCCTTCAGCTCCCACAGGTTTCAGTGATGCTCACAGGTGCTATTTACAGCAAAATTCTTCCAAATTTTCGATAGCTACAAAGTGTCAATGTCCCCTACATTCCTGTTACCAAATGTTGCTTCTTTTAGTCCCACTGCCTAAATCGGTCATGAGACCAGAACTTTGTGCACCCCCTTGCTTAGGCTTAGTTTTGTGTACCCCTGTGTTGCCTTCTGTGTGGTTAGTAAAATTCTAAAAATAGGATTTGTGCATATTTCTGTGTAGGCTATGCCCACACTCCAGGTTTTTTTCAGCCTATTAGTGCACAATGATCAATAATTGAGCATCTTTTCCTGCTGTTTCTGTTTTAAAACACACCAAAAATGAGGGTGTCATGTTTGCAAAAAAATGAAACTTAGTGCTATGTGTACAGAGCCTTTTTAATGAAAGGAATCGCTAAATTGCAGCATTTGAACATCTTCTGCATAGGGGGGGAGGGTTTCCAGCATGATGACTCTTACTTGGTTTTTATACTCAGTGGTTGTTTTGGTGAATAAGAAGAAAATATTGTGCCTTGCTGCTTTTCACAGGTTCACTCACTGTCTTTGAAAAGCATGTTTTATTATACATATAATTCTTTCTGTTGTTAGGTGTTAGACCAACTTTAATATGAAAAATAAAGAGAAAACATGCTGTTTCAGTCTTTAGCCAGCACACTTGGAGCACTTACCTGACTCACAACTGAAAACACATCAGTTGTCAAATATGTATATGAATCAGAAACCACACAGTTTGGTTTAAAAGGCCACATAAATTAATTATGTTCCATATATAAGACACATTTGAATAATGAGGAAGTTTATTCTAAGAACTCTGTTTTATAGAACCACTTGGCTAGTATTTTTCATATACAGTAGGTTCAGGAATAGACTTTTATATACAATGTGAATTAGAAGATACTAGGTTATTTGGGTGATTTTGTTGTTTTGTGCTTGAAGCTTGAATTGATTGCAAGCTTAGAAACCTAACATATTTATTTTATTGCTTCAAAACTGCTAAATATCAAGATCTTTTTTTATGTTAACAGGATTTCACACTTTTTTAATGTGTAAATTATTTTCTTGAAATTAGTACGTTAGAAAAAGCATTTTTCCAAACTGCAGTAGTGGGGGAAAATTTTAAAAATATATTTTTACTTTCACAGAGAGGTGAAATCTTCAATAACTGACTATTAATAAGCTATCACTTTTACTTCCTTTTGATTACTAAGCCTTGAGTATACAAGTTACTTTCAATGAAGAAAAAATTCAGAAACAGTCTCTAGAAAAGTAAATGGGATTTTATATGTTTAAGCTTCCAATTTTATTTTCATATCTATTTTTTTGTGCAAGTACAGTTCAGATGTGCAAAAACATGACTACAATCTTAAGAGTCTAACAGGCTGTAGGACTCAAATTGGAGTTTTATTTGTGAGTTGTTTGTTTTCTTATCTATGTTTTGCAAATTATTAGATAATGGCTGTAATATTCTAGTTTCTGGACTAGACTCTGTAACCATCAAATCTCAATAATTTATGTAAAGCAGAAAGAATTTTTCTCATTGATTTTAATTAATAGGCCATTAAAAGAAGAAAGATGTGGACATATGAACTGACAAATACACTATTGCCAAGTGTTGTTTCTTCCCTTTAGTTTGAAGCTTAGCAAGTACTGCATACTGATATGCAATATATATACATTTTAAGAATCATAAAGACCACTAAAGAGTAGTATGCACAAATAATATGAAAAATGACTCATTAGGCTCTTGGAGAAACCAGCTGAAAATCATTACTTCAGCTGTAACACTCAAAATTTTGAAAGTCATATATTTTCCCATTAAAAAGTATTCCTGAAAAATTATGTGTATGTTTTTAATTCAGTGATAGGCACCCAAACAAAACTGAATCAAGTGGAAACGTGTTCTCAAAAGTCATTCTTCCAGGCCAAGTAGATACCATCAGTTCTTCATGTACTCATCAGAAACTAAAATTAACCAGCACCATTCTTAGATGAGCCTTTTGCTTTCTGGGCAGAAAAAACTCAAGGTTGCTGTGAGTGAAGTTAGTGGAAAATTTGCTTTGACTTAAAAGTGCTGTGGAAGCTTCTGTAATATTTGGATTTCCAGCCTTCATTGAAGGACTGTGCAAAACAGCAAAGATAAATCAAAACTCCCTAACCATATGGTCTTTTTCCCTTCACATTACATATTTTATCTGTGTTGGAATATATTGGTGGGTTTTATCCAGCCCAATGTTAATGAGACTTTTGCAAGGCTAGAGAAAGTAAGAAGTTCTGCTATAGTATTTTGATTGTTGGTGATTGTGGTAGGGCAGATTTTTTATTTCCAGAAAGGATCAGACAAAATATATGGCCTTCTTTGAAAAAGGAAAAAAAAAAAAAAAAGGAAAAGAAAAGCGCCCACAAACAACTGGCACTTGGTAAAGAATAAAAGGGAGATTTTAAGGAGCTATTGAGAAAATACTGTCAGGATGAGTGAAAAGGAGCATATTTTTAATGTGAAAAATGTAAATGCAATCAATGTGTATTAGATAAGCATTGAAGCTGATAGGGTTTTATGGAAGAAAAGCATCCAACTATGAATTTATTCAAACTGCCACTTAAATGTTCATTTGCACTAAAGCAACCTGTACTGTTTGAAAGGAGATGGGAAAACACATCATGTTAAAGTTGTGATTTACTTTGGTGTCTACAAGGATGTGTTGTAAAGCTCTCAAGCTCACTGTTCATTTTTGAGCAAGCCAAATTCACATTCACACTATTAGCTTTCTGCACCTTAAACCCATCCACATGCCTGAAAAAACCACATTTTCTGGTGTTTACATGGATACTTGCTCCCACTGACATGCTCACGTTAAATCCAGACAGAGAACAGTCTCTGCCACTGAATGGAAAATGAATTTTCACAGACTGACAGATTCCTTTGTACAATTATTCCTAAAGGGTTTGAAATGAATGTTCAACAATATGGAACCCTTCATTTTATTCCATGTTTCACACGTACATCATGTTTTGCTAATTCTCAGCTTTTTTAAAAAAGTAAAACCCCAGTTCTTTAATGTTAGGGTTAATTTTGAGTAGCTAGATGAAGGAGGAAAATTGTGATGTGATGGAAAGATAGAAAAAATGGGCAGAGAGTAGGAGAGTTAGCAAGCAAGTTTGATTATGTGGAAAAGCTACATATAAACATGGGGGAAGACTTTTTTCCAGTTGTTTTGTTTTCTCCTGTCATTCACTTTCATAAGCATAAGATGATAAAGCAAGACTCAGGAACAGGATTTTAGTTCCAGATACTTATGCCAACTCAAGTCATGAGTTCCAGTGCAGTTCTTCAACATAGCAACAGCTCTATTTTTTAAATTTTGCATAAGCTAGAGCTTTTTCTGGGTAGATACAAAAAAAAGTCTTATGAGACAGCTTGAGAGCAGATTAAGCTGTCCACAGAGACAGTGCCTGTACTTCAGCTGCAGACACTGGAGAATGCACAGCTCTGCTGCAGGAGAGTCACTGACAGTGTCTATTAGTGTGCAGTGTTGTGCATTAGAATTTGACTGCTGCTGCAAAGTGAAAATCCTTTGGTCATCCAAAACGGCATGGTTTTGCACACTTGGATTTTGATAAGGTTATCCACATGCAAGTTTTGCTGGATCAGTCCAGGTGGTTCACCATCTTACAGAAGCAAGTCCGAGAGCTTAGCGAGTCTGTCCGACACCCAGTGTAAATAATAATGCAAATCATCTGCTCTGGGAAAAGAGAAGACTTTTTGTAGGCTGTAGAGTAGGAATGAGCTTTTGAGCTGCTCTGCCAACATGAGAGCTACTGTTAACTATTGTTATGCCACCTCCAAAAATGCAGAATAGGAGGCCTGCATGGCATTTTGTTGTGTTCAGACTATGTTCATGGGTGGCAGGGTAGGTGTTGGCACAGAGTGGCTAATTTTGGTCCTTCCATTAAGCATGAGCAACAGATTTGGCACAGAGACAAATCTCACAGTTCCAGGGATGGGAAACCTCTAATTCTACACAGTAGTTCTCTGAGACTTCTTAAATACATATAGTGGTAGATCTCTCAGCCACTCTAGCAGTCCTCTCCTTATCCCAAATCATCCTTCTGTGACACTGTGAAGGAAGCCCTGAGGAGTCTATTCCTCAGCAGTTTTCCAACTTTCCTGCTTCCTCACTACAGCGACAATTACCTGTCATTTGTATCTGACCCTGCTGGTACTTCCACTACTGAAGTAGCTGTGAGCTAAATTGCTGCCTTCTGTCTCCACAGCTTCCAGTCTTGGCCAGCCAGTGATTTGTACTCTAGTTTTTCCTTGTTTCTCATTAGGAACAGGGAAGTAGTACAGTAGAATATGGCAGAGCGTGTGCTACTTTCACACTTTTCGGTTCAAGCAAAGCAATGAGCTAGAATAGATTAGATTGAACATAATGTTCAATTGATCAGCCAAAATAACTTTTGATTCAGAAGCTTATGTACAAAGTACAGAAGATCCCTGAAAAACTGTGATACACATTTTTATGAGAGCACACAATGATGCTCCTGTTATACAGAAGTTTTCTGTGGATACAAACAAGACTAGCAATGCCAGCCTCCTACTGCTTACCCTGCTTCCCCTCGCCTTCCCCGAGATCACTATTCCCAGGGAGAGGATTCCTCCTAGCATGGGGTGGAGCAACTATGAAACAGTCCCCAGCTCTCAAGACAGGTTGTGTTCATGTAGTTAATCAAGCTCATTCCCTTTCGGCTATGGCACTTTAAAGTACAGAGCCCTGCCACAAGTACTAGGCCCAAGCAGACCTTAACTGCCAAAATATTCTCCTGAGGAAAAGTCTTCCCAGGGGAAGACCAAAGGGGACAGTATGTTTACTGTGTCTGTGACAGTTGACTTTTATTTTTTACATTTTAAACAGCAGTGATATAAGAACTCCCCTAAGAAAACTCCCACTACACGATAGGGATGACACTGAATTCTGGACATCCTGTGGGAAAAGAAAAAATGCTGTATTCAGGGTAGATGATGCATATCTCAATCAATCATCCTTCATCTGTGATAGGAAATCCACTGAACTGGGTTTAAAATATAGCCTGAGTCTGCAGCATGCTAGTAAAATAAGAAGTGCTTTTCTAACAAGATCAAAACCCTCCATGATTTCTTGCAGGGACTTTATCTTGGAGTCCCTTTTAAGAAAGGTGGCCATAACAATGGGTTGCAACTACGACAAAATGTACATCAGAAATTGGATGCTGGCAAGAAGTTTGTGGATGTGAGGCCGTACAACGTGGCTTATGTAAGCTCAGGGGGGATGTGCTTGTGTGAAAGTGTTGGTTGCCATGCACATTTTGAACTGAATATCAATAACGTGATAGAAGGACTGCAGCATCATGAGATTAGAGGCTTTTTCTCCTTAGATGTCTAGCAACCCTGTGATGGTCCAGCTTTGTTTTGTTTTCATTTGATTTGTTTTATTTCACCTCCACCACACACATTCTCCTTTCTATTGTGCATAGTAAGTTGAAAAGAAAAGCATTACCCTATAGTATACCATGTCACAAAGAGACAATGCTGAGTTGGAATGGACCTGTCAGGATCATTGAGTCCAACTCCAAGAATCACACCATGTGCCTAAGATTGTTGTCCAAATGCCTCTTGAACTCTCTCTGAACCAGGCTTGGTGCTGTGACCACTTCCCTGGGGAGCCTGTTCCAGTGCCCAGTCACCCTCTAGGTGAAGGATCTTTTTCTGATATCCACCTTAAACCTCCCCTGACTCAGCTTTGAGTCCTGTCACTGGTCATGAAAGTGAAGTTGTCTCTGTTTATTTCCAAAAAATAGAATTCAACATCCATCTGCCTTTCATTAAGCACTGTTAAAAACCTCACTGTCATTCTTCACAGTGTTCAAAATCTCTGTGCCAGGAGATTGAACTCCCTTCCTACAACCCATTTGGAGTCACAGCAATGTGAGCAAACGAAGTTTACATTATGATGGTGCTTTTTGGTAAGGAGTGAGAGCCAGTTCCAAGTGAAACACGGACTGAAAGAGTCTCAAGGAGTCTTAGCCAGGCACCATTCACAGGCAAGGCAGTCCCTTCTGCTAGGGCAAGAAACGCATTTTAAAATACTTGAGATAGGGAGAATATAAAGGTGCCATTTATTTTTCCAGTAGAATCTGTTTTCTTCACAAAGCTGTATAATTTTGGCACTGAAACCAAGCCCACAGATGAATATTCATTTGTTCCTGGCAGTCTTTGATTTCCTTGTAAATTCTTCACAAGCATTCAGATTAATGTAGTTATGGTCCATTTCATTCCAATTCATTTAAGGGGTCTATATCTGCCCTTGAATCTCATATGAATTTTGTTGTTAATGTAATATTTTGCTGCATTACTTTGAACAGCTTTAAAAGTATAATGTCTTTGAATGCTCTAGTTAAAGAAAAATTACACCCTCAAAATGCTGTGTTACAAGTTGGAACTGTATACTTTGGAAGTGATGTTTATATTATAACTCCCAAAGGCATCACAGGGTGCTTTCTTCTGTATGTCTGTCTTCTGCTTTCTGTGTTACAGTGTGTATTTGTACTTCCTCACTAGCTTGATACTCTTCAGTCTGAAGGCCTAAATCTGCAAAGACATGAATACTGTACCTCAGCTGAGCAGTCCCACAGAGCAGAGAGGGCTTAGTCATCTGAGTATAGTTGCTCACAAAAAGTTCTTGCAGAAAAAGGCTTTCCCTTAGTAACTGACTGTAGTTGTGAGGACACATGGTTAATAACAGCACCAAGATGCCAGGAAATGGAGTCTGTGTTTATTGAAGATGTGGACACATTTATCTTCAAGTTATTTGACATTAATCTAAATTATTGCTATTATGATTTAGTATATCATTTCTTATGAAAACACATTAGTCCTGTGAAAGGGTAGTTGCAAAAAAAAAAGTGTTGAGTCTTGCTGCTTTATTGTTTATTTGCATTTAGTATATATTTTGGTTGTTGAAGTGAAGCTAGCTTCTTAGAGAGGCTGGAAGATAGATCAGTCTGAAAAAATCATAAATAAGCTTCATACTGTACATTGAGTTTTGCAACTAGAGTAGTATATGTGTTCAGATTTAGTATTTTTTATGCGTTAGAGCATTTTTGTTTGTTTTAATATGTAAAGGAATAACCGGATTACTTTGAAATGCTATTGTAGAGCTAATTTTACACATAGTGGGGGAATGTTGTCTGAAAAACTAAAATTAGAAAACATTACATAGGCTGCCTTTGGCTTTAGTTTGTTTGTAGAAGGCCCAGCAAGTATCTGTTGATTCCAGATGCTTAAGCCAGGGGCCAAGTTTGTGCAGCATCTTGTAACTGAAGAAAGTTTTCTGCAGTGATAAAGTTGCCCATCTGGGCTTGAAGTAAGATTGCTGCCTAAACAAAAGCATAAAGGCAGCAAATTTAGGTGGTGGTTTGTTTGGGGGGTTTTTTTGTGGATGGACAATTGCATGAAATAGGATTGGAGATTCAGAGTATTTTAAATCATTTAGCATGATTTACTCTTATTGTACTGACCATTCCACTGACTACAGTTAAATTAAACCAAGAATTCGGCCTTGTAAGTCTACAGATTTCAGTGTCAGGCAGCTCAGGTCTATATAAAGATACTTAAGCTTATTAAATCAGCAAGAATACTATATAAATTGTAATGTGTGATAAAAATCTTAACTCTAGTTACATTATTTCTCTAAAAATTTCTGTTCATTGCTTTTTTTATACAAAAGGTCAGAATTGCACTTCTTAGTGGCATTGGGATATGTGGAAAAAAGCGGGATGCTGGTACAGAAATGTATCAGAAATAAGATTCAGTTCTTACTGCTCCATGTGTGCCTACCTTACATGTTACAAATCCCACTGAAGTTGACAGAAGTCATATAAAGTTAAGCCTGTTTGTAACTCTCAAGAGATACTGGTTTCAGAATCTGCAAGATAAGTTATGTTCTCAAAAGGCATTATTATGAACAGTGACAACAGCTTCTGAGACACATCCAGAGTAACTTTATTAATTGATATTACACCAGACCAACGTCCATTAGCAAATCAAAATCTCTCACAGTACCTTCATTTCTCAGTACAATTTTACCAAAAAAAAAAAAAAAATCAGAAAATTAAAACAGCCACTAATGCTGTTTGGCTTAATTTTTTTCTGTTTTTTTCCCCTTTTTTTTGTCATAAAATATAATTTGCTCTGGAGTTGTCTAGGATTTGATAATTCGAGGAAAGCATGCAAAGCAGTTTGGAATACGTTTCTTCATTCACCTTAGGGCATATACTCAGCTGGTGAAAATCAGCATAGTCCTGTTGACTTCTACAGCATTGTATCAGTGTAAACCAGTGCAACAGCTGGCATGTCAGGTTTTAGCATTTCAAGTCACTTTACCTACATATGCAGTAGGATTCTGTTTTGCAAGGTGGAACGTTACCTACAGTGCAAACTGTACTACCTAGACTACCATTGATACCTATTCACAGGACATGATTTCACTGTATCATTTCATACTTGAAATTCATGATGTTCTTTTAATCAGGGTACAAACATGAAAAGGTGCATGTGTTACTGTTTCTTTTAAAGGTGCATCATTTTGTTTTTTATTCTGTGTGCTTAATAGTTACTAGTCAGTGTTCTTTACATTCTTTACATTCAGCATTAAAATCACTTATGTGTGAAATACAGTATCACCTGCAGAGGTACAGAAAAATGTAACAGCGATTTCTTGAATTGTTACTCAAATATAGTGGTTTACCTTTTAGTCATCAATATGACATCAAGGGGCTACAGCATGTGAACTGTGGTATATAAAAGTCTTGCACCATTGCTGTACAGGAAATCTTGCAGACTCTCTCCTCTTCTTGCACAGCTGCTGATTACCATATACACATTGGGAAAAAGTATGTTTCTGCTGTACAGAATGGCTGGGAAGTAACACAGACACTTTGGAAACTCTAGAGCTCCCTTTGCAAGCTTTTGAACAAAGCCCTTTGATCTAACTGCATGCCTGCTCTGTGTCCCAAATTTCACCCTATGGGGCTTTCTGCTTTAAGAACACCCTCAGCTGGGGCTACTTTACGTTGACTGCATTGAAGTTCATCGGAGCATGCACCTTCCTGTATTAACATATTCTTTAGCTTTTACAAGTTTGTAAAGATGGTTGACTGCAAAACTAATGTGTCAATACAGCAGAATTAAATTAAGGCACACAGAAAGTTATCAATAATGTATTATATCAGAATTACAGTCCTTTGGAACTGAACGTTTTGCTGCTGGCAGTGCAAGAAAAGCAAAGTTGTGTATTTATTGTTGGGTGCTGAGGGTTCAGTATGAAAATCAATATAATAAAAATTTTCACAGTGTCTAGTTCTCTTTAGTTCCCAAATTATTGAAAAGTAAAAAGGCAAAAAATTAGTTTTGTATTTAAAACTGCTTCACCCTTCTAGCTATATTTGTCTTTTATCTAAAAATGTAAAATGAATACAAATGCAGTAAGTATTGTATATTAAATACAGAAAATTAGCATCATTGGTTTCTAGTTTTTATGTTTCCAAATGTTTTTCTCAACACCCTGTGTATTCTAGAAAATCAACAAACACACACAACCAGACACAGAAACATAAGCACATGCACACCTTTTCCAGCACCTTACTATATACCAGCTTTATAAAAATCTACTGTCATTTATCCCAGTTACTTATTCCTAGGTATTTTGCTTACCTAGGATGAATTCCATTTTAAAAAAGTTAAAATCTGAGAGTTTACTTTTTCTTTCAAAGGCCAGACATTGCTGCAATTGATGGGGATGCTGTATGATTCAGCACTGGCCTATTTTTACTGAAATCTTTGTTTTGGTTAGGCAAGCTGTGCTTTAATTCAGCTATAATGGCTCTCAGTTATCCATGAAATACACTATTTTTCCCAAACATTACTTCATTCAGCTGTTGTGCTAAACGTGCATGGTATTTTTGTATGCCTAAAAATTCTGCTGTTTTCATCTTCGTCTTTTAAGGAGCTGAGCACACTTTATTGATTGTTTTTTCTTGATTGGCTATAAATATGACTAGCAACAATTCTGGGTATATAGAAACAATAAAAGTGTATGTTTTGAGTCAAACACAAAATGACACATCAGACTCTTAAAACCTGCATTTTTTATGGTTTTACTTCAACCAAAAAGTCATCATCAAAACACCTCAAATACAGCTTCAGCTGATTGTAAAGTTCATTAAGCTCTCTTTAGAGCAGGATACAGGTAGCTTCTACTAACACGGCCTCCAAGGAGCCACCAGATACAGGAATCTAAAAACTAGCAGCTCAAGCATTCAAAGAGATGTCAGCTTCTAGATGAAAGCCGACAGAGGGACAGAAATGAATGCAGAGCTAACCAGACCCTAAAGCCTCAAAGGATTATAATTTAGAATCAAAACTTTGTGCTGCCCTTAGAAACCTGAAGGAACCATGAAAGTCTTTTACAAGCATAGTTACATAAACTGCAGATGTGACACAGACTTAAATAAAAAGCTACCTTTACATTATGTGACATTCCAAATTAGACTTTAAGCACATTATAAGATTATGAGCAGCAGTGCAGCCAGGGACAGACACAAAGTGAACTGCAGTGAGGCCAGAGTTACAAATACCCGTATTAGCCATAGCTAATGCATTGTGAAAAAAGGGAAAAATCATGGGAAAATGTAACATTACATAAAAGCTACCATAGGGATCTGGATGCTGTCTGGTGTTTTATCTCTGATTGTGCTCAGAGCAAGACATCACAGAGGAAAATCCAACAGTCTGTTGACATTTATGGAACAAATTCTTCACATGGGAATTTTCTTCCTAGCCCTCATCTGTGAGAAGGTGAGTTCTTAAGACCCAATTATGGAAAAGAAAATTATATTAAAAAAAAAAAATCCAGCAAGGCAAATACTAAGGACTTTGTAGGAAAAAGCACAAATGTTACTCTTCCCATTACCCACATAAAAGTTCTTATACTCTTTGCCTCAAAATTATCTAATGACACTAGGTGTCACGTCTGTTAGCACCATAGAAACAAATGTTCATTTAAAAATAATTTTAAATGCATTGTCTCTATCATTTGCCCCTCATTTACTGAGAAACAGAAAGTAAGATTTTTACAGTACTTGTATGAGTTCTCATTTTGAACTCATCAGTTGTGTTGCTCCTCCACCTCCCATCCCTTTAATAAACAAAGTCATCTTTTAGTCTCCTAGCACACAGAAGTCCTTTCCCTAAGTATTTTCATCTGGTTTTAGAAATCTGATTTGTCTGGCTGGACTTTCAAGCCTTCATAGCCCGGGGAAGAAAAGCTAATTGGGGTCTAATTAAAATACTGTGGAGTGCCTAGCACAGGACTCCCTCCTCCCCAGTGCCTGCATAGGGAGGGACCCCGCACCCCTGCCTTCCTGCCATTGCAAGTCTTCCTATTTCCAGGCACCAGGCCCAAAGCCCCACAGCACAAAGCGTGGGATGAATAAACTCTCTTAGCTCAACTTTGGTCAAAACATTTCTGAAGAGTCATTTTGTCCTGGCAGACTTGACGCAGCCTGGGCATCACCTCCGCTGCTGCAGCCGAGCCGAAGCCCCCAGAGCCCTGCAGCCCGAGCGCTGTGCCAGCACGGGGACACACACACAGAGCTGTGCCCCAAACCTGGGGCCACCCCTGAGCCTCCCAGGGCTGTGGGGACAGCCACACATGTGCAGTGCCATGGGGGAGCCACCTGAAACTGGATTGCTCGGGGGTAACTCCAGAATTGCCCACATCTGAACATGCATTTGGGGCAAGGACTTCACCATGCTTCGCACTCCTAATCTCATTTTGTATGTATTTTAATGCAATTTATTTCTTCTGTTTTCAATGTACTTCTCCAGTGTTGCAGGCAGCTCAGGGAGAACCTCTGCCTGGTGTGTTTCCAAAGTAGCCATCCTTGTTTTAGAACATACCAGCTGTTTTCTGAGGAATAAAAGCTCCCTTATGCACTACCTTGCAATTTTGAACACTAAATTTAATTTGCAACTGAACAAATTTTACTTGCAAATCTAGTATAGTCACTTTCTTAGTTTCCTTCTAGTTCCTCACAGGCTGCTCTTGGTTTTACTAAGCAATTTGGTATCACAAATTCCCGTGGGCTCGCCAATTTTTCCAGCTCTTCCCAAGTATGAAGACAGCAAAGCTATTTCAGTAACAAAACTCATTTGTGCTTGATATGATTAACATATTAACATGTGATTACTTTTCTCCATTTTTACAAAGCTGTGACTAACATGCAGTAATTTTTAATGGTAATGCTTTGAGAAAAGGACATTTCAAATTCTGAGTAGATCCCGATAACTCCCGGGTTTGTCTTAGCACTTCCATTAACCTAATGTAATATTAACCCTGCCGATATTACAATGCTTTATTTCGCACTGCAGATGGCTAACGAGGGATGAGTACACACTTTTGTCCCCCCTCTTTTTCTTCCTCCCTCCCGCCGATATAGGGCCCAATTTCATTGAATTCTATGTCACACAGGCTGCTATTTCATAATACCGTAGTCTATGCATCTACCGACGGCAAAAGAAAAAGGGAACACTGCGGTTCCCTCTGTAACTGACCACTAGATGGATCGAGAGGAGACAAACCTCTCACCACGAAATCTGCCCTCTCCTGGGAGACGGATTCCAGACGGGGGCCCCAGGGTACAAGTGCACATTTACATTTCCCCAGCGCTTCCCTCGGAGCCCCTCCCTGCTCCCCCTCACAAAGGCGGTCCCGGCGCCCGCCCCGCCGGCGGCTCCTCAGTAGAAGGGAGACATGGAGCTCCTGGAGCCGGTCCAACGAAGGGCTACAAAGATGGCGAAGGGACAGGAGCGTCTCTCTTAGGAGAAAAGGCTGAGGGAGCTGGACCTGCTCAGCCTCAAGAAGAGACTGAGAGGGGACGTCATTAATATGTATAAATATCTAAAACGGGGGTGCCGAGAGGATGAATCCAGGCTCTTCTCAGTGGTGCCAGGCAATAGGACACGAGGCAAGGGGCAGAAACTGATGCACAGGAAGTTCCTCCTGAATATGAGGAAGAACTTCTTTACTGTGTGGGTGACCAAGCAGGGGAACAGGTTGCCCAGAGAGGTTGTGGAGTCTCCCTCACCGGAGATACTCAAGAACTGTCTGCACGCAATCCTGTGCCATGTGCTCTGGGATGACCCTGCTGGAGCAGGGAGGTTGGACCAGATGACCCACTGTGGTGCCTTCCAACCTGACCCGTCCTGTGATCCTGTGGAAAGTTCTGGACTGCAAGTTCTTAATTTCTCCCAGTTTCTAGAGAAAGTTGTGAATATTGTGTGGACTCAAGTCTAATTAGCAAATAAAGTGGGTATCCAANAGAGCGGCCCGGTGCCGGCGGGGCTGCCCGCGGCGGGCCAGAGGCTGCCGAGGGCCGGCTGGGTACGAGGCGCCGGGACTGGGGTCCGGCCGCGCTTGGGGCCCCGCCGGCGGGGGACAAAGGCGGGCCATGCCCCGCGCCTCGCCCAGCCCGGCCCGGGGGCGCCCCGGGATGTGCCGGAGCCCGTGTGGGTGGGTTGTCCCTCCCTCGGCACGTGCTCGAGGCTCCCTGGCAGAACCTCTGATTGCCTTGTCAAATCCGGCAGCATCGTGACTGACGGCTGCTTTGTGATCTGTCGAGGGAACGTGATTATAAGATGCTGGCCTGGTCCGTACAAAAATAAAATGTTCCCAATGGGAGTTACAGCACTCGCTGAAGTAGCTCTGATCCTTGCTAAGCCTCATTTCCTTAAACTTGGCGTTCGGCTGTAACTGAGAGATCTGAAATTGAGCTTTACGCAGCACTCTGCTGCCTCGGGAGCCAGCGCTTAGCCGGCAAAAAATGCGCTTCTACACACCTGACTGCAGAGCCTGAGTTCATGCATAACTGAAACACATTCATCCTTCCTCCTATTTTTCTTTAAATGTTTTTGTACCAGTTAGCCTTTCACCTTCTACTCGTAATCATTTAGACATTGTAAGTTTGCTGCTGAATTTTATGACTAAACACAAATCGTAATCATAATACTTTTATTTTTTTTCCCTTTCTCTGTTTCTTTCTCGTATATGCTATGAGTTCGTACTCAGATCCATTCACATCTTTGCATACCTTGGTGGAATAGTACAGTAGTAGACATGGAGGACTTAGGTATTGTACAGATAGGTGGCAAAGTCCCTTTGATTTGCTTTATTGACATATCCAAAAAATGGAGTCTACTAAGAAAGAGTTGATAGTGTATTAGGCTCCAAGACTGGATCTATGGTTGAAATGTTCAGTTCCATTTCAAAATGAAAGGTTTTCAGATGTGTAATTATTTACTCTTAATTTTCTTTTAATGGGACAGCTGGGATATACCTACCAGTGCCAGCAAACCTTTATGTTCCCATATAAGGTTCATTATGCCATCACGCTTCTAGTATAGACAGGTTATAATATAGGACCCTTTGCTCCTCATGTATGATCACAGAGATTTCGACTGTTATTTCTCTGCTGTGTCGCTTCTTAGATACACCCACCATCGCTTTTGACGATTTGGGGATGGAAAGTAGACATGCTTTTTTCACATTTTCAGGGTACTTGCAAGGCAGTAATAGTATTGCTTGCCCAGAGAACCCTGCCTGACAGAAGGTGCCTTACACTTTTCATGAGCAAGGAAGCTATGCAGCAAATACCTTTGTTAATACCTGCTTGAGCAAACTGCCGAAAGAAGAAAATTAATGTGCAATTACTTTCTTTATTGAGGGTGCATTTCCATGCTCCTTCTGGCTAGTGACATGCAGTTTGGCAAAGTAGTGTAAATACTTTTCAGGAATGTTTATTGGTGAAGTAATTCTTCATAAATAAACCTGGTTGAAATTACAAGAACATGTTTTAAGACAGATTTCCTAATCATGGAATATAGAGCAGTACACAGTCATTATGTACTTGCTGTGGTAAGGTTAAAGAAAGCCACTGAAGGGAGGAGGCTTCCTAGCCCATTATCCAGGGGCAGTTTGAGCAAGTAGAAAATCAGCATTTGACAGCTGTAGCCTCTTCTGCAGGTAGAGAGTTTTGTTGGGAGGTGGTGAGGTGTTCATTACTTGTAAACTCTGGTAGCAAAGTAGCTGATGTTTAATTAAGAGCAGGGAGAGACCTCATTTTTTTGAAAAGAATTGTATAAGAAGAGCTTTCAGATACAAATTTCTGAGTGGTAACCAAAAGTCGATATGCTCACTGGAGTAAACTAAGTTTCTAATGGATCTAATACATTGAAATTACCTTTGTTTAGTGAAAACAGTGTTCAAATAGTGCTGTCCTGCATTCCTAAAGGAGCTCCTTTTCCACTCAAAGCTGAATTCAATTACAGAAGTTTTATTCATTTTTAGATTTGTAATGTAAATGCCTTTCTAAGTGTTTTAACTACTTGTTTCAATTGGCACACCTCAGTGTTTACTTGCCCATGTTACCCTTTTTGTGTGAATTAAAGCAACAAAGCAAAGCCCCAAGAAATGGCAGCAAATGTCACCCTTAGAGTTGCAAAGTCAACCTGAGTCAAAAAATGCTCCACTTGAAAGAGTCCTTGCATTGCTTCAGAGTGGTCCAGCTGATGGATCTGAGCCAGACTTGTGTGGGCAGTGCTTCCTTCCAGCCAGATGCCCCATCCCAGGCAGAGCCTGGAGTGCCTCTTCCAGGACTGAACGTATCCCCAAGAGCTGAAGGCCACCAGCCTGCTTGCAGTCCAGTCCAGAAACTCAGCACTGCTGTGGTCACTGCTTCTGCAGCGGGAGCAACAGGAGGGGAGGCAGCAGCTGCTGCTTCTCACGTCTTTCACAAATGCTCACTTACTGTGCATGGTGGTTTCTGAATAAAACTGCCTGATAAAAAGCAGTGTTGGACATGTGAGAGCTACACAGATGATCAAATCTTTGCTTTGAATCTACAAAATGTTGTACTCTTTAAAAAATTGTCTCAGATTGGGCAACCAAAGCAAGTCTTTTTTTTGGCTGTTTGATCTTTTTCTCATCTCCAAACTGAACAGTAAGAACAGTGTGTTACGTTCTGCAAAAGTAAAGTGTTGGGATGACATAGTGATAAAAGCCAATAAGATAAGGGGGTATATGTACCTCCTTTTCATGTGAACAAAAATATTGTTGACATAAAGAAATTATGGAAGACTTTTTCCATTAACTGCTGAGGTAGATTATGAATTCTAAATTTTAATTTCATCTTTTATAGCTCAAAGAGGATGCATGGGTTTGAAAGATGGAATACATCATAACATTGGGGTTATGTATGTTTGGGGTTTGTGGTTTTTTTCCTCCTTAAAATCACCCTAAGTCACAGAATTTTGATACATGCATAATTGTAGCAAACTACCACTGCTTGCTTGTTTTGGTGCAAGAAGTTGCATGCAGAATTTAGTGACTCTCCTGTCAGCAATTTTGAACAGAACTTTAAGGGTGTAGGATCAGTTGTCCCAGAGAGTGAGAGCTGAAATTTAATCACATTTTCTGTATCCCAAGGAAGAATATTTCAGAAATCATGATACTATTCTTAGTATTCTTAGTTTACAAAATCATTGCTTAAGGAAGGGAATTATTGAAATGGTCTTTTTGTGGATCAGTTTTTTCTGCAACAGTATAACTCCAACTGAAAGCACTTACCTTTCTGCCAGACTGAATCAACTCAGTTTAGCAAAATATTTTACATTCCTGGAAACAAGTCAGAATTATTTTTCAGGGAGTGATAAAAAGTTTCTGTGAAGAACAAACAAGATATTTTGGTATCATAGTGTAACTGATGAATTTTGAATTTCTTTTTGTTGTTTCATATTCAAGGCTTATATGAATCCCATAGCTATGGCCAGAGCACGAGGTCCTGCCCCAAATTCAGGACCAACAATACAAGACTACTTGAACAGGCCAAGACCAACATGGTAAGTGGCAGTGCCTGTCTACCCTTTTGACCTTTTAAGTAAAAGATTTGTTCTCTCTTACTAAAATGTCGCTGGTACCTACCTCTTCCCTAGAATATCCAGTAATAGATTTTGAAAGATTCCTTGTCTCTGGGCAAGGTATTCTTTTCTAAACACGTATTCAATCTCTCCTTTTAAAAACAATAGTATTTCATTTTGAAATGTGTATTTCTCATTTTTCTGTATTTTTTTGTCAGCAATTTCTCAGAAGAGGAGAATGTCATTTTACCTCTTTCACAAATTGTAATACCTAAACCTTGTAGATACATTTAATTCGTAAACAAATTAATCTCTAATAGAACCATTTTGCTGGTATATTCTTAGAATCCAGTTTACCCTACTCAACAAAACCATCACTTTGAGATATTATCAACAACTTTCTTTATGTTCAATCCCTTTCCCTGCCTTCATGAGATATTAGAGAACGATTTACCTAATTGCAAAGTTAGCTTTAGATCTTTTGGAGGGATTTAACTACCGTACTTAAGTTATTAGGGTTAGGTTACCATATGTGTAACATCTAAGATGCTTTCATTCTTCTCTTGAAAGTTCAACCAAGGCTAAACTTCAAAAAAACTCTACAAAAAAGTTAGACATTGAAGAAGGTATTTTTAATTGTACAAGTTGTGATCTATCATCCTTTTCATACAGGGAAGAAGTGAAAGAGCAACTAGAAAAGAAGAAGAAAGGATCCAGGGCTTTGGCTGAGTTTGAAGAAAAGATGAATGAGGTTGGTAATGTTATTAGCTGTTAATACATTATTCTTTTTATCTAATATGCTGCTTCTGTTACCATTTACAGTATCAAATAACCATAATATTTCACTTCACTCGAGCTTTTAATAACTATTTTATTTCATTTATATTGGAAGTTGAGTTTACAACTTAACCAGTGAAGAGCTACTTTCAGTTCAGAGAAAAAACTATATAAAACTTTTTTTAAATTGCTGGTGAATAAAACTTGACTTTGTCATAAATGTAAATATATTTATGCAAATGTATGTGCTTATATTAAGATTTTAAACAGTGCATTTTCAGGTATGATAAACCAAAGTCTGTTGTGCTAATGTTCACTTGTCTAAGGTCACAGAATCCAAATAGAGTGGGAAAAAAAGTACATTACTGGAAACAGAGGTCTTTGGCAAGGAATATACATGTAATATTATTATGGGAGAGGGCACAAAGAATGGCTTTCAGTCAGATAGGACTAGGAAGTACCTGTTTTTCTCTCATCCTAAGCTGATTACAACATGTGCTGGTTTCCTGATATAAATGCAGGTATTCTGATGTTTGTGTTCTGTACCTACCTACCTGAAGATCAGCACAGTAGAAATTAGTATACAATGAATTTAACTGTTTCTGTTCCTTCTTGGGTCCTGGTGTTTTGAGATAAGCTTCAGGCAGTAATCTTCATCATTGTGTGTAAGTTTCTGGTTGAAGTAGATTATGCTTCTCCTCCATTACTGGAAGGGCATAGTACCCATAGTACTCCTGCTGTACCTTTTTGCCTAAGAAGTTGTACCAGGCTTTGGAGGGCCATGGGATGCTGTTCTGAGAGGATCAGTTGTTCTGTGCTCTTAGTTTTAGCTTGGTGAGTTGGATTTAGTATTCCATCAAATTCCTTTCCTGATTTTATCTTTGCCTAATGTGAAATAAGTGAAATTGGCATGCATAGAAGCTAACAACCTTTCAGTATGGTAGAAGGGTAGGAAGGGATGTGGGGAATCATGAAATGGCCACGAGTTATTCCTAAAGCTCCTAAGAACAAATCTCTGAATGCCTGAGAAGATCACAAGTCTCTGAATGAGGTGCTGTCTCCTCTATTTTGCTGACAGTTGTTGGACATTTCTGTTTAAAACATAACAGTAGCAGTCTTTAAAATAATGAAGCACAGGCTGTTGTGAGAGACGCCTCAGGTAGCTCTGGGTAGCTGGTATATCAAAGTACACAACCCACAGATGCTGCCTTGGTCCATGGAAGCACAGTACACACAGCACTGCATCCTGCCTAATCTGCCATGTCCCTCAGCAGCACTGTTCAGCTAATTCACAGTTTGCTGACATGGGGATCTGTGTATCACCCTGCACTGCACAGGTTACTTGATTCCTGATATTTCTGTCCCCTCAGCACAGTATGTGGATCATCATTGCTTTGCCAGTACAGTAGCAATACAGCTTCATTGTGAGGATCAGAGTAATAAAGAAGGGAGCACATGATGTGTCTGACAGTGCACATTGAACCTAGCAGCCTTTCAGTTTGATGGGGGCAAGTTGGATGTTTCAGAGCTCTTGAAGGGGACATCTCAGGTAACCTAGAGACCAGGTGGGGAATTGAAAAGGAGGAAGGAGAGGAGACTTATATTCATTCATTCAGTGTGCTTGGCGCAACAAAGTAAGGGCATTTCTATGAAGATGTGTATAGTAATTTGATATAATTATTACTGACACCAACAAGGCCCAGAACAGACACCAGAGACACCCATACATTGAAGAAGGGCCAGGAGAAGTTGTCTTGAAGTTTTGTTTCAGGTGATTTTTCTGGTAGGGTACCCTGGTTTTCTAAAGTGCTCTAGCAAGAACACTATGATACAAAAGCAGAAAGACCATAATTAATGACCTTCAAGATAAATGGCAATCTCTTAAAACCAAATAATTTGAACGTTAAGGTGTGAACTAACGCTGTATTTTGATGAATATTGATCTTCTGTAAAATCAAGTGTATTACAGCTTTGGTTAACGTTATATATTGTTTATTTTCTGTGAGTTTTGTTAAAACTATAATGTCAGGTAGAGGAGAGGTTAAAAAAGCTGTTCAGAAATGACCCTCTTGTCACTGTTCTGTTTGGTTTTGTTTTCAGAATTGGAGGAAAGAACTGGAAAAACACAGGGAAAAATTGCTGGGTGGAAATGAGAGTTCCTCCAAAAAGAAAGAGGTAAGTTGCTTTCAGTTGCATATATTCTGTGCTTGAAATTGGATTTATCATCAATGCTGCCAACACTGAATTTCATAAATACATTTTAAAAGCCTGCATCAAAGTTTATAAACCTAAATGCATGACAAAAGAAAATTATGCCAAAGTAACATTTGTTTTATTCTATTTTTAAGAAAAAGAAAAAGGAAAAGAAGAAATCTAATAGGGTGAGCAAAATTTTCAGTTTTCTGATATTTTTTTACTTTGAGGTTGTTCCTGTTTGTCATTTAAGTTCTCTTGGAAAGAGAAGGCATAGCTGTAATTTTGATTTTAGATGTTAAATTAACTTACTTTTATTTAGAAATGGTTTGCATATATTCAGTACAAGGAAAATTAAAGGGAGGAAAAGAGCATTAAATAGATGTTATTAAATGAAAAATGTTAGAAGTGCTTTAGAAGTTTATTTAAGAAAAATCTATGTAAGACCAGCTTCTCAGAAGTAAAGTTTTATTGGTTATGCTTTGAAAATGAAAAACTTTTATAGGGAGTGTTTGGATGGGCTTTTGAGTATTTGCCAGACAAAATGCTGCATCTCACAAGCTTCACTTTTTGTTGTGTTTGGTCAAGTTGTCTTCATCTTCCTCTTCTTCATCAAGCTCTGATTCTTCCAGCAGTTCATCTGATTCAGAAGACGAGGTAAGACCTAACTTACTGGAATCTATCATGTTTTGTTCATGAGGTTTATTTAACACAGATTTTGGTAACATGTTTTAAAATATTCTTTGAGGGCCTGGTTTGGAAAAAATAATTTCGTTTTTATGCATTTGGTACATACGGTAAAGTTGTGAATTTTAGACATATATATCTATTTAAATAGTTTCTATATGAGCACTACAGATTTTGGTGTCCTGGCTTGTAAAATGGATCCATTTTAACACTGAATTGCTCTTCTAATAGAATCCCCTATCTAATCATAAAAATGCAAAAATACCATTTTTACTTTCTAGCAAAAGTCTTTGTTACAGATAATCAGATTCTACAGCACACATCTAAATAATAAACAGAATCTAGAGCACCTGGATTTTTCACCAATTTGCATTTTTTCAATGCAGAAGAGCTATGAAGGTCCTTCACTAAAAGAATCAATTGTAGCATACTTTATTCCTCAGGAGAACATTATAACATGTAGGAATTTGATGCTTCCTTTTCTTTACATTTAATATAAATCTTTAATTCTAATGAGAAGAAATTCAAGTTTGTGTTTTTCCTTCTTTTTCTACAATATTTGTGGATAGGATAAAAAGCAAGGGAAGAAAAGAAGGAAAAAGAAATATCGCTCTTCACGGAAATCTTCAGCAAGCACAACTTCAGAATCTGAGTCAGACAGCAAGGTAAATATGAAGATGTGTTCTCTTGGCGAGTTTTCCTGGTTGGTGTTATAAAAACATAAAGAATCTTGCCTTTAATGTGTTATTATGGGTTTTCATCTTCCACAGTTAAAGCCATGTCTTCTGACTGGGCCTGAGCTGCACTTGTATCTTCCACATGCAATGTGGAATCTGCCTCCACTGGCCACAATGCCTGGTGGAAATAATTTGATCTTTAGAAAATGAATGTGCTTTATTCCAGCAATTTGTAGTCATTTTTCTGATTTCAGACATACGCAGCTTTTGTGCTGCTGATATGTTTAGTTTTGATATTACATTAACACTTAAAATGTTCTTTTGAGTATGCAATTTAATTGAGCACCATCTCTGAAAATGCAGGTATTGCAGGATACCAGTGGCCAGAACATTGCCTTTCTAAGCAATGTGAGTAAGGAATCTGAGTAGATTCCTGTTGAAGAACTGAGCCTTTCCCAAATACATTAAATTGAAGTTGTTTTTTTCCTTTTCTGAAGTATCACAATATAGATACATGGGCTTACTGAATGAACAAAAAAGTGGAGAAGATACATGAGGCAGTTTGTTCTGTTAGCATTTTTCTGTCTTATAGTATATAGTTACTGTACTTCTTGCTGAAATATTAATAATACAGTGAGGTTTTAAGATTCTCTGTGTAGACTTTATCACAGGCTTTCACTGGAATACCTAATTCGGTGGGATATAAATTGTAATGAATGACTGTTTGCAGACACCTATGAATTTGTGCTAATGGGAGGTTAGAAACTTTTGCTACATAAAGGGACCCAGAGATACCCTTAGTGCAGAAAACTCTGGGGAAATACCTGCTTAACTCCATCTGATCAGCAGAGATGGACATGAATAAAGAATAAAGACTCCCAACTGTTACATGTTATATGGGGTTACAGCAGTGATAGCTGGTATCCTTCCTACAGGCTCTTTAACTTTCCTGCAAGGATGCTGTCACTTGATTCCATACAGACCTTCTCATGCTGCTGGATCAGGAAATTAGCAGCTGCATCAAAATTACAGCTTTTTATATTATTGTTGTCAACTGCAAGGTAGAAAGGACAATCTTGAAGAATTACCTTCAATAGACATAAAAAGACTATTGGTCAGACTGCTTTGGGGATTTCTTCCTTTTTCATTAAAAGATTTTGTTGTGGTTTGTTTTCCTTTCTATTTAGGATAGCACAAAAAAGAAGAGGTCAAAGGAAGACTGTGAAAAAGAGAAGGTATTTTTATTCTTGAAATCCTTCGATCAGAACTGCATGTTGCATACATAATGGAGCTTTCATTTTTAATATTGAGTGCCTCACTACATCTGTGGAAATTTTCTGTCCAAACCCACACAGTCAGAAGGTATCCAGTGCACCCAATTTGAAGTAGACTTTTAGTTGGATTCAGGTCCTGTTTTAGTAATTGTTCTTAATGGAAACCACTGGATCTTTTCTTGTTACAAAGGTAAATCAAAACTCTATCTCATCTGCCAGAGCACATCAGCTGCATTCTAGTGTTTTGGGGTTTACCTTTAGCTGTAATTGAGCTAAAAATATATGTGATGGTATTTTCAGTGGCATACCTGGTAGGTTATTGGCTTGTTGCTGTAAATTAAGAAACATAAGCAGAGGATCATTTCTTTAAATGTAGTCATAATTATAGATACTATACTTGGACAGCTTTGAAGAATTGCAGAGAAAAATGTATTAGCATAAGAAAACCTACCTTATTCTGTAATTTCTCTAAGCATGAAAATCCTCTCTCCTTCCCCCCACCACACCATTTTGTACACTCATCCATTATCTTTAATGTAAACAATCTAATTGACTTCAATTTTAGTTATTCATACAGTATGGGTAAACTAAAAATGCTTTCAGAGTCCATCCTAGTCTTTCTCTACAGTTACCTTTCTTTCTTAGCATGTTGGCCTCTATTGCTCCGGTCAATAGTATTGACTTCAATGTACAAATTCTCCATTGCATAAGGCAAATGTATTGATTTTCCCCCCCTTGCTCCTGCATCTATTTTACAGTGTCCATTTCCTATCTCATCCTTTTTAATGGCTTCTCTTTGAAGACCAAATATCTACCGTAGTCCCTTACTGTAGCACTATTTTCACACATCTTCTGAAAGCAAAGGGCTTTTGGTGACTAGAGGTCTTTCTTCCCCTACCTGCAGATCCCCCATATGTCAGATGGGCTGCATCCTGTGCACTTTTCATGAGTTCTTTTGGGAAGTTTCTGGTCTTAGAAATGGAGTGAGAGAAAGTACCTTCAGTCTTAGGAACATGTTGCCTTGTCCAGAGCAAAGGAAGTACGGGGAGCAGAAAAGTAGCTCATCAGAACAATCTCACAAAGCGTCAAAATGTTTTAAAAACTATCCTTTAAATGCACTGGAATTAAATATGATGTGTTGGAAGTACAGCTGGCAGGGACAGCTTGTCCTGGTTCAACACATACATAGAGGGAGCTTTTTCTTGAGCAAAGCAAGAGTCCGAAGCTACAGTGTTTGTATGTATATATTGAGACATCTTCAGTTACTCATTATTTAAAAGTGGTGAAACGTTTTATTTTCAAATGCTTACTCCTTCATGTGTTACTATTTAAAATAAGAGACTGTTATTCCTTTCACTTTTAGAAAGTTGCTGTATCTTGGTAACAAGAAAAAGGAATATACAGAAAATTATTATTTTCACCAAAACCATTTTAACAGCTTGGTAGGGTAGTTTGATGATGATGGGTAATTAGTTTAATGTCAATAATACTTTAAAATATTTCGCAACTTAGAAGTGATATTTCAATCTTAAATTTTAAGCAGAAGTTTTATAAAATTTGAAAGGTCAGATTTTACTCACAAATATATTTTTGTGTAGGAAGGTAAAAATCATCATAGGAAAAGGAAGAAAGCAGATCGTGGTGATGGCCCTTTATCATCAGAATCTGTGTCTGAATCGGATCAGACAGAGGAGGTCAGTGTGAATCCTCAGTTTCAGATGTTACAGTGCTTGTAGCTTACTGATTCATATGAGTGAATGAATGAACTAGCGTAGATTTAATACATTGTAGAAACATTCTGCTCTGTACAGGTGAATTGAAGAGTGCAATGCACTCAAAGTTGTTTGTATTTTTCCTTTTAAAATAAACTTTTAAGGGTTGTTTAGTCTAGCTTCTATCACCTACAAGTAATTTTGAATTAATTTTCTTGAGAATCAACTTTTTATGGATGCTACATTTGGTTGAATTTTCTTTAGGTGCAAGCGAAAAAGAAGAAAAGCAATGAGGAAAAAGAGAAAACAGCAAGTATCCCTTTTACTCATACTGTAGTTTTAGGATATAAATACTCTGTACTCGGTTATTTCCAGTTTCACATTTTTCACTAATATAAATGTTTATAGCAATAGTCTGCTGTTACATTTAAATTAACACTTTCTCTGTTTACTTGCTGAAGTCACTTTTTCAACTGTTGAATTAAAGAATTTGTCACTCTTTTACCTATTTGTGATTTGAGATTTATACAACTTTAACACTTAGTGTAGAATATATTTTATTCTGTATCAACCTCCTAGAACTACTAATACCTGTGCGGTACCGAGTAGGGGAGCAGTTTGCCACACAGACATACCAGTGCTGTTCCTTCGTTAGCGTGTGTAATTTCTTGGTAATTCCTTGGTAAGCCTTCTCTGCCACCATGGAAAGGGCCTTAGGACATAATTGCTGCAACATCTACGCCATTATAACTCTTCCCCCAACCAAATAAAAAGCTGCCAGCAACCTGTTACTTTTCTCAATTTTTTTATTGGTATCTCTTGGTAAAAGTGAGAGGAAGGTTCAGTAGTGATTTATATAGAATCCAGATTTACTACATGTACCTGAGGTTCCTCAGGAGTATAGTGGATTTGGGATTCTAAATGCCCACTTGAGATGGTCTGGGTATCTGTCTCCCCTGTCAGCAGCAGTGTTCCTTCTTAGGCATCTCAGTTGTCGAGATGAGGTGGGGCAAAGGGAAGGTCTACATTAGTCACCTAAAAATACAGGCATAGGAATATCAGTGATACTCAGTACACATTTTTCCATGGAACTAGTTTGTTTTTTCAGACTCATATGAACCATTGGCTGTAACATTTCTAGTGATTGCATATGGTCTTCTTCATACATGATTTGTATGTGTAAGGAATATGTATAAAACAAAGCTTCAATACTGATTGTTTCATTTTCGTAATGCCACATGTATTTGAGAATTTCAGTTGAAATTCTGCTTGCAAAAAGACAAGATTGCATCTCTCAGCTTCTGTATTACAGTGATCAGCATACTACCTTCAGGACTAAATCCAGTAGGGTTAATTTGAGTGTATTTATATTTACAGTTGAGATCATAATTTTTTTAATTTAAACAAGGTACAAGTGATAGTCTAGCCAAGTGCAGCTGAGCTATTTAATGGTACACAGTGAATTTAAGCGCTTACTTTAAAATCTGTAAACATCCCAGTTATTCCCAAATATGTAAGATGTCAGTACTGGTCAAAGCACTTCCTTATTACTTTCTCAGTAATCTATAATGCTCTGAAAATCATTTAAAAGATTAGGAAATTTAATAATGACAGTGGTGAGAGGTGTGAAATAGCCATACTATGGTGGAGATAAATTTAAATTGAAGACTGCTCATAATAGTGCAAATTGCTGGGTAAAGTATTTCTTTTGTGATTTCTCAATAGGCTTCTGTAGAAATCTCTTTTGAAGCATCTTCCAAAAGATACCCTTTCTATGCTCTCATTTTGCATTAGCAGAATGTAATGGATGGTAATTGTATTATACAATAACTTCCTTTTTTTTTTTTTAGGATAAAACAAAAAAGAGAAAGAAGCACAAGAAACATGGTAAAAAGAAGAAAAAGAAGACTGCTGGTTCAAATTCAGATTCAGAATAATATTTTAAAGCAACCTGAGACTATCAACAGAAGTGCAATGACTAAAGGAAACTTAAACTGTGAAATGACAGCAAACGTTACCAAACTGCATGAGTTTTCCTGTGTTTTAGAAATATTCCTAATCTTTCAGTAGCCAGCCAGATGCACAGCTGTGCTGGGAAAGACCATTGTTATTGCCTGCTGCTTAATACATGAGGTACAACTTTTATAAAATTCCAGTAAGCAGTGTTAGATGTTTGAGACAAAATGAGATGGTAGGCCAGCTGAGGTGTAAAATATTGGAAAATAAGAGTTAAACTTTTTAGATAGTTAAAATAGTCTTTTAAAGCATTAGTAATAGTCTTTATTTGTAAATCAGGACAAATTAAATCCCAAGTTCATCCTGCAGGTTAATATTATGCATAAATTACTATAAGCTGATGTCTGCTAATGGAAAATTAACGATAACATTTAAAAGGCTGCCTTTGTAGAAATGTGTATCATCTGCCCCATTACGGTCTCCATGCATATGAGAAAGGGAATGCTACCATTTTGGCTACCTGACTAGGTGCCTTTGCCTTTGATTCTTGCAAATCTCTGCTATTTTTAATCCATGCATCTCTGCATTCCTGGGAAGCTAGAGCCATTGTCAGCAGACTTTTCTGAATAAGCAGTTTAGAGCTTCCACGCATGTGCTTCTGCATTAAGCAAGAGCAATTACATTTTGCAGTATAACTGACAGTCAAAACCTGAAGATTTTACCTCTGCTTCTTTGAAATGGCGATAGACCTTTGCTAGTAAATATGCATATTTCATTTAATGTAATTTTGGTTTAATTGAAAACTTCTTGCAAACACTGGTAGCTTTCTTTGCATTATCTTTAGAATTGTTTTGCATGATTTGTACCATTTTTAAATTAACAAAACGCAGGTAATCATTTGTTGTAACCAGTTCTTTGAATTACATTTCACATGCAGAGTTTCATGTATGTATTTAGTTATAGTTAAGTTCATTGCTGTGTTTAAGTGCACACTTGCTGAAGTTATTTAGCATGTAAAAAGCAGGGTTTTGATACTTTAACAGCTTCATATTGAAGCTGATTTTACTCTAAGCAAGTTCAGTGGCAGATCTGTTATGTGACGTGTCTTGTTAGATAAAAAAACTACTGCCAGAATCTCATTAAAGATACTGTTTAAACAGTTCATATTTATATTTTTGTACTTGAGGGCTACAGAATGTTGACCTAAGTCATAAAGCTGTTTTACTTTAGTTTAGTTGCTTTAGATAACTGAAAAAAAGCTTTTTTAAATTAAACGTGCACACAAGAAAACACGAGCAACCATTTGATTTTAGTTCACATGAAATTCTCACTGTATCTTCCATTGAAATACTGATTGCTGGGCTTTCTGTTAGCCTTTAACAAATGCCCATCCATCCCAGGTAGTCAAATATAGATTGATTTTGATCCACCCCTTTTTTTCCATTGCACAGGTGCTAACTTAGAACTTACCTCTATTGCATACAGATGTTTCGAGTGTTATGTTGCCAAGAATTTCAAGACTTTTAAGACATTGATTATTAGTCTGCAAACTATAACTAAAATCAGTGGGAGAAAGATGATTTCATATTGCCATTGTACAGAAAAATTATCTTCAAGTTCTTGGGAAAATGAAACCATTGAGTCGCAGCAATGTGCATCTAAACAATAGTAATCGACTACTTTATACTCTTGGGCTTGATGTTACCAATTCTAGACATTCTTGTCAGTGAGGTTAAAATAAAGGTCAGATACAGTGAACAGAGGGGTTTGATTTAGGGTTTGTGTTTAGTTTTGTTGGGGTTGTTTTCCTTTTAAGTTGTGGTGTTGCAGTTTTGGTAAAAGAACTTGTAATGAACCATAGCATAAATGCTCTGTCCCGTGTGATACCTTATTTGACTTTTACACAACCACCTGCCACAGAAAGAAATAAAAATGGAAATGAGACCCAGTCTTCCAAATACTTAAGCCAGTATATAATTTTAATTGTGTGACTGTAACTGTGTATCTGTTCTGCTCAGCTGTAGGCTTCAAGTGCTGCTGTCATGCTTGGGAAGGGGTGTAGCTGCTTAAGGGGCTTATGGGCTTTGTCAGTTCACTGCAAAGCTGCTTTAGTACTGAAAAGGAAGTGGTTCAGTTTGCAATAGCTTAACAAATACATTGAGTTTCCTTCTGCATCCCCTTTTTCCTGAAGGAAAGGTGGAGGCTGGTCTCAGCTTTCCCGATGTGCCCACCCCGAGGTTGGGTTTTGGGTGGCACCTACACCCACGTTCCAAGTTTCAGCAGAGGGACAGAGTAGAAAACGAGCAGTGTCGGAATAAGAGTGGTTTAATATATGTTCGCCTTCTGACAGCAGATGAACAAGCACTATTGTATGTTGTATGTAACTTTTAGCCCTTTTTTTTTTCCCAGAAGTATTTTTAGAAAACTGAAATGCAGTTATTTTAGTTTTTACATCTGCAGTTTTTTTAAATGCGTGTTAAGACTTGATCTTTGTTTGCCTGTGTGTGTTTATGAACGACCTGCCCGTGCGGCCCAGCGGCACCGCGAGGCCGCGGCCGCCCCCCCGCGTTGCCAGGGCAGCGGCGGCGGGACCGGCTCCCGGCCGCCATGAGCAGGAAGGGGGTGAAGCTGCTGGTGGACTCGCTGACCCGATCCTCCAAGCACTGTGAGTCTCCCCCGGGCCGCAGGAGCCGCGCCGCCGCCGCCCGGCCGCCCCCCGTTGTGCCCTTGCTCATCCGCTGTGGCCCGGTTCGCCTCCGACGGGAGGCACTTTCCCGGCGCCCCCTTGGGAACAGCGGGTGGGGCCGGGGGGGGGGCATCGGTATCAGGGCCCTGGTGTATGCCTGTGCTTGCCTCGTGTTTTACCAGCGTAATTTACAACCTGTGTTTGCTTGTGTTTGGGCCGGGCAGTTAACAAGAGCGAAGTGGAATGTTTGGTCAATCTCTTCGACACGCTGGTGGCCAAGGCCAGTAGCGACTTTGCTGGGGTCGGCTTTAACCGCGTCGTGTTCCGAGACACACTGCACAGCGCCTTTGGCATGACGGATGACGTGGTGTTGGACCGAGGTGAGGCGGACACAGCTCTGAGCACCATGGAAGGGGCTGGGATTACGCTGCCGACCCGATGAGTGTGTCTATAGCGAACAGCGCCGTCTCATCCCGGCCAGGACAGCAAAGGAGGCGTTACGCTCAGGAGCTGTTGAGAAAATGATATATTTTCTTTCTTTATGCGGAATAGTTTTCCCTCAGTTCAGGAGAGCTCTCGTTCTAGTTCGAGGCAGACCAGCCAGAGGCCACTGTGCTCCCCTGTGGCTGTTTCTATCCCAGTCGCTGTAGTGTCGTGACACAAGAGGGCAGCGTCGTGGCACTTTCCTCTTTTCTCTGGTGGTTCCACCGGGAGCTGCGGTCGCTGCTGGGGGACAGCTCTAGCTCAGGCCTGGACTTTGGGAATAGAGGCTCTGTGAACAGCATTGAAGGGCCTGGGCAGATAGTACAAGGAGGTGAGAGTAATGAGCCAAATAACCCTTTGAAAATACAGTGATTTCACAGATGGGTAACGAGGGAACGTTTGCAGTCACTGTGAAAGTTGAAGGAATGATCTCTGATGTGGAGGTGTCCAGAGGAGTATGCAGAGCAGGCATGAGTCTGCCATTCTTTAAGTCTTGGGCTGCCAAGAGCCACCCCTTGGATCAACTTTCTCCATGTCTCTAGCAGGAGAGCTACTTACATGCCGTAAAATAAAAACTTGTTGCAGTTTTATGCAGCAAGTCAAGTGTGTCTTGGAAGATACATTACCTTACACATTCTTAAAAATTATTTTAATGCTTACATGCAAAGGGCTTGATTTCAGTTGCAAAAGCAAACCTATTGTCTTCTAAGTCAAAAATGCTTGGCTCTGCATGAAGAGGTTTCCTTCAGCCAATTTACTAATTAATATTCTAAAATACAAATTATTATACGTGCCATTCGATGGTTTGAGTTCCGTCTTGGATTTGAAATACTATATTACAGGCTGTATGAATAGTGAAGCTGTGAGATTGAAAGTTGCTTAGGGAAGGGAAAAGAAAAATATTTGTTATATGACTGACAGGAGGTTATTTTTCTTTCTTCAATATATATTAAATATAAATTGTTTCTAGGGTTACTTCCTCCAAGATTTTCTGAGACAAAAGCTAGTAATTTAAATTAATTAATCTGTATGCAGAATTATCCCTTATTTTAAGGGGTATTGGTTTATTTGTTTTACATCTGCATGGAAGCATACTTCCTATAGTTGTTTAAGTCACAAAGGCAACAGATCAAACAAAATGGCTTAGCAGGCAGGATTCTGGAGTGAAGGATCAGTAAACTGAGAGGCAGAATCCCTTTTATTGTTACATCTTAAGAGTCAAGAAGGGTAATCATACCTTGGTGAAAGCAGACAAACATCTTAAGAAAAAAGATAATTTATAATTTTCTTTGATTTAAGAAAACATTCCTTTTTTGTGTTTCCTTATTAAATAAATTTATCTAATACACTTCCTAGTGTTCAGCATTTTTGATAGAGACAACGATGGCTGCATCACTGTGGTGGAATGGGTGGAAGGCTTAGGGGTGTTACTTCGGGGGACACTGGATGAGAAGATAAAATGTAAGATTGATCTGTATGCTGATATTTAGTAGTAATGATTGAATTCATGACAAATAACACATTGCTTTTGTTATAATTTAGTAGTTACTCTTATATGAAATGTTTTCTTCTGCATAGTTTAATGCAACTGAGTTCTGAAATGGCTTTTCTGAGACAGTTTTTTTCTGCATAAACTGCTGTTACCACAGCCACCACCTTATTTGGTTGCTTACAAAATCTTGCATTTGAACTGAAGTTTATTCTACAGCATACAGTTTTGACAAAATACATGTTTTTGTATTCGCACACAAAATTAGAAAGAAGCAGATGTATCTCTAGCGTGGTTTTGGCTAATTAGCAGTCTCAAGGCAACCAAGACCAACATTCATTTACTGGTCCAGTGGGGACACAGCAGCAGTTCCATTAACTCCAGTTCTTCAGCTTGAAAGCATAGATGGAAAAACTGTAAGACAGTAATGAGAACCTCCGCAATAATCATAAAGAAAGATGGAGGAGAAAAAATAGCAAGAAGTCTAGAATTTTAAACATTAACAGGGAAAAAAATAGGGCATGTGGGGTGGAAAAAACCACAATAGAAAAAGGAGAATGACAGCATGTTTATCCCATAGTTCCAAGGTTGCAGCATTAGCCATCCCTAATACACTATATAAATTCATCTGGAAAGTGGTCAGGGATGTCACAACATTAGGATGTGTGCCCAGGATGTAATTCAGTGTGTCAGTACAACTACAAACAGTAAAATATGCATTATTGCTGCAAGCACAATAGAAGATACTGGTGTGTAGTGATGCTCTGTGTTGTCTGTCACAAGTGTTTGCCAGGAGTATTTCAGCACATATATGATAAATTTGTCTCAACTGATAATGCTGTACAACATACAATTCACATTTTTCTGTGTATAGGTAACAGCTTTAATGGTACATGATTATAGTTTGTAATCAGCTTGAAATTTATTTGTATTTCAAAAGACTGTTTTCAAGTTTATGACCTGAATGGTGATGGATACATTTCGAGAGAGGAAATGTTTCAAATGCTGAAAAACAGCCTTCTCATACAATCAGCAGATGAAGAGCCTGATGAGGGAATTAAGGACTTGGTAGAGATAGCACTGAAGAAAATGGCAAGTACTTATTGTGATACTTGAGTGTTTTTCAAACATTCATTAACCAATACTGAAAACCTTCCCATGAGGTAACAAAATATGGTGTCTGTTTTACAGTGGGATTCTGCAAGTCTCCTGAGGAAAGCCAGAAATATAATCCTGATTCAATGAGTCCCAGTCCAGTATTCTCATATGAAACTATTAATTTAGTATGTGAATGTGCTATAAACTTTATGTATAAACTAGCATGTGTATATGTGCACACATCTGTGCATGCCCAAAGCAAAAACCCAGTCAGAAGTGGAAAATTCAAAAGTGTAAGCTGCATTTATTCCATCAGTGCAGGCATCTGCAGTAGCTTTGTTTTTAAATACATTTGTGTTTTATCAATTGATCGTGAAATGTCTTTATCCAATTTATGTATTCTGTAAGAATAGTAAACTCAAGGTTATTATGTGAAGCTTGTCTTACAGTGCTTAATCTAGAATATCAGATCAGCCAGGGACTGTCTGTCAATATTTTAATCAAATCAAGATATATACTCTCCCTTTCTTTGGTGGTGGTCAAAATTTTTCACTTAAAACCAGGTCTTGCATCCCAACTTTTATTTAAGCCTATCTTTTCAATTTTTCAACCCCACCCTTTTTGCCTTAGGTAGAGGCAAGTCACACAAATCTTTTCTGAGCAGAAACTGATGACCCCCAATTTGCAAATCAAACTAAAACTAGAATCCATGTTCTTTAAAGACCTTTTAAACAAAACTACAAGTAATAATCCTTTGCTGAAGTGTTCCCTTCCTTTTGTAGGACCATGATCACGATGGCAAGCTTTCTTTTACAGACTTTGAAAAAGCAGTCAGAGATGAAAACCTTCTCTTAGAAGCCTTTGGACCGTGTTTGCCAGACATAAAGGTACGTTAACCTGGCATTCAAAAAAAACTGCACAAGCCAATTCCTTACAGACACTTGCACCAATCCTGTGAATGTCAGCATGGGGCATCTTAGGCCAGTGTTGGGTTCATCCTCTCAGTGCCAGTTCTGCTGCCCAGAGGTGGCCCCTGAGCACTCCCACTCCAGGGTTGTTGCAACACAATGCTGCAGATACTAATCTCATCACCAAGGGAAATTTCAGTCCTTTACGTAGCCATCCCAGTCTCTAGCATTCTTGTTTCTATCCACTTTATCTCATTCTGCAGCTGGGCCTTCTTGCCCTCCATGCCAGATCATTCCTTGGTCACACATTCCTACTGCTGAGCAGTTAAAATTTTAATTTCCCCTTCAACTGTAACTTTGAATGTTCTGACTGGTCTGCCAGTGATGACACCATTAATGCTATGGAATTACCTTTTCTAAGCTAAAAAGCAAGAGATTGTCTTCATTGCATACAGTACCTTTCTGTTCAGTACCTTTTCTGACTAAATATAAATCCTTTAGTTAATTGAAAACTAACTTTTTTCCTCTTTTTTTTTTTTTTTTAACAGAGCAGTATGTCATTTGAACAGAAAATTTTCCGGGGAAACTCCTAAATAGTAACTCCAAGTTGTAACTCCATTGTTGAATACTGTTAAAAGGGGTCTTCCTCTTCACCATTCTTCGTGATACAGTAAAAACAGTAATAGTTTCAAGTTGCTCCTGCGTTTCAGTATTCCTTTGCTGTAAAAGCTATTGAATAAATAGAATTTACTTCTGTAACTCTACCTAAATAGAGTTCTTCCGTGAGTTATGAAATTTGTTACAATATGAGGTACACAGGACAACACTGCAACAATAATACAGTATATTTGTTTCTTCATTCCAAGTAACAAATTGATACAATTTTTAACAGGGAATCACTGGGAAATACAGTACAAAAAAAGGTTTTTTTTAATATAAAAAAATAAGTATTTTAAACTATATTCTTTACAAAAGGACTGTTGGAAGATGCTGCCAGCAGTATCTATATTCTTCTTCTCTGCTTTACGGGTGGTTTGGCTGAGCTGCTCTCTGGCTTTTCCACAGATGTTGTTGAAACAGAATCTGCTACCTAAATTGGAGAGGAAAAAAATTAGTAACCTGTAACCATTACTTTTTTTATGCTCATTTTAGAGTAAGGCCACATCTCCAACATTTGAGTATCGGGAGGGATTTATTACTATCATCACACTTGTATTGAATTTTCCTGCTGACTAGAAGAAAAAAGTAACACCAAAGGCAGGATTAAACACAAGAGAGGTGAAACTTAGAAGACTTAGCATTACCATTTTTATATTTAACTACATAAACTGATTTCAGATATGCTCAGTGATAGAGCATTACATATGTCATCTCCCTTCTTCCTACCAGAAGTGTTTTCGAGCAAGGTTTAATGTACTTTTTAAACTCAGGTATTTCAGGAAACAAGGAAAGCAGAAATGTGCATTTTGACATGTATTTTAGAAATGTTTTTAATATAAGGGGTGCTTATTTATAAGATAAGCGCACTTTCAAATCAATCTAGTTAGTCACAGTCAAGGGAGCTTTTTCCTATCTTAATTTAAATGAAATGTTCTATCAGGAATGTTTGACCTGTTAATTGATATAATATCCTCCATAAAATGCTATATAGCTTAACATGTGCTTCTCAGCATGGAATTAGTGATTCTGTGCAGCTTTTAATGGCATAAGATGTTGGAGAAAAATTAGATTGAACTCTGACTTCCATTATTTTCCTTTCAGAAACCAGATACGCTTAGCACACTGCAGTCAGCAGGACTACCTGCAAAGTTACCATGCCTCCACATGTGGGCAAAAAGAAAGTGGTTTACAAAAAATCATTTAAGAACATGCTCTGACATTTATACTTTCTCAAGTGTAGTGTAAGAGGTCTGGAGTAGCATTGCCTGCAGTATTTAAGATTGTGAAAGAGTCAAATAGTAAGAGCTTTAAGTGGCAGATAAACTGATAATAATGAGTAAATAATGAATAAAGCTGAGTCACTATTTTTATGGATAACAAGCACTTATGTTTGAACTATCAGAACTTCAAGAACCCATACCTCTTTCAGTTTATTTCGAATTAATGTAGCTGAAGTATTCAAAGACTCATCATCCATATCCACTTTAGGTATTTCTGGTAGTTGTGGACCAATAACAACTTCAGTATTGTCCTCACTTGTTCCAATGAGGGAAAACTTGTTACCTTCTTCTCTCTTCCTCTTACGTTCTTGCAGGTGAGTTGTACGAGGCATAAACCTGTCAATTCCATTGTAAGCTGGAACCATTCTTTGCTGCATTAAGGAAGCTAGTGGAGTATGTCCTCCTGGATGTACAGTTGGAGTTAAAGATGTGTTTTGACCAAAGTACCCAGAAATTTCAGCACAATTGTTATCATAGTGCAGGGATGTTAACAGGCTCTGATTCTGATTCCCAGATGGATACGCCGTGTTGTGGGATACCCCAGGAGAACTTGTAAAGCAGGATGGATCCCAGTTACTGACTACATGTGATTCTGATGTACTCCATGGACAGTCATGCTCAGAGTTCTTTGAGGCTGTCTTCTTAGGGCCCTCTACTTTCTTCAACACAAAGCAATCTTTAAAACAACAACAAAAAAAGCACCTTCACTATTTCATGTCATTATTAGTTCTAACACCCAAGAACAAAACTTTTAATATAAATGCAGAAACAGTATCAGTGATATTTGATTCCCAGCTACCTTTCTGTGATTTTTTTTTTAAGCTTGAAATGTAACAAATTCAACTTTCAAACCAGTTTTCCAGTCTAGTGCCTTTGCTGGTTTGTAACATTGAAAAAACCCAGATGTTTAGATGTTAAAAATCAGTGGCTTTACTCCCTTTAAATATCCTTATGCAATGAATAATGATACCCAAGTATGCGAGCACAAGAAAGGAGAAGCTTGTGCTCAGCAATTTGCTTATTCCTCAGCTTGCCCAGCCTTCAGTGTTGCCTGGGAACTTTGCAGTACAGGAGCCTTTGTAAACACAGTCCATTCTTAACATTCCCCCAGTGCAAATATGTGGGCTGGAGAAAATTTTTTTAAGATTCTGATATAGTCATCTTCCTTCCAAAACTGTCCCTTTGGCATGCTTGAGGAGGCTGGAACAAGGGTGAAAATGTGATCCCAAATTTCCTGCCAGTGCTTTAAATTTCTGGTAACAGTTTGAAAGAAAAGAAGAAGTGAAGGAAATACTTCATTATTAAAGCTTAAGCATTTCATTATTTTAGTCTTAATCAAAGCCAAAAAATTACTTTGAAAAGGATATAGTTCTCTAAATACTGAGAGGTGTCTCCCTGTAAACATACTTAAAATGCATCTGTATTGGGTTTGGATGGCCTGGTTTTTTGTAGCATGGGGGCTACAGGGGTGGCTTCTGTGAGAAGCTGCTAGAAGTTTCCTCAGCGTCTGGCAGAGCCCGGTGGCTCCAAAAATGGATGTGCTGCTGACCAAGGCTGGGCCAATTAAGTAACGCCTCTTTGAGAACAGATTTAAGAAGGAAGATAAACAAAAACTGGTTGCACAGTTTTAACTGCAGCCAGAGAAGAGCAGAGTGAGAATGCGAGAGAAACAGCCCTGCAGGTGCCAAGGTTAGTGAAGAATGAGGGGGAGGAGGTGCTGCAGGCTCCAGAGTCAAGGTTCCTCTGCAGCCCATGCTGAGGATCATGGTGAAGCAGCTGTGCCCCTGCAGCCCATGGAGGGCCATGGGGATGCAGGGACCCACCTGCAGCCCATGGAGGAGCCCCACACTGGAGCAGATAGATGCTTGAGAGGAGGCTGTGACCCCTCTAGTTAGTCGGAGACCCATGGAGAGAGGGGCCCTGCTCCCATGCTGCAGCAGTTTGGGGAGGACTGTTCCCCATGGGATGGACTCAGGTTGCAGCAGGTCACAGGGAACCTTTGTTTGTGAGATGAACTCACATTGGAGAAGTTTGGGAAGAACTGTCTCCCGTGGGAGGGACCCCACGGTGCAGCAGGGGAAGGACTCCTCTCCCTGAGCAGTGGGAGAAGCCATGGGTGATGAACTGACCATCACCCCCATTCCCTGTCTCCTTGTGCTGCTGGGGTAGGAGGTAGAGCTGAGAAGGAGGGAGAGGTTGGGGGAAGGTGTTTTTAAGGGCTTATTTTACTTCTCATTATCCTGCTCTGATTTTGTTAGCAATGAATTCACTTTGTATCTCTAATTAGAGCCTATTTTGCCCTCAATGGTATTTGATGAGCGATCTCTCTCCTGGTCCTTATCTCAACCCATGAGCCCTTCATTAAATTTTCTCTCCTCTGTCCAGTTTGTGAAGGGCAGTGAGTGAGTGGCTTTGGTGGGTGCCTGGCACCTGGTCAGCATCAACCTACTACAGCATCTTTAAAAGAGGTAGGTAAAAAAGCATTTTCTTTAACGGGCACTTTAGCCAAAACCCCACCCACCCCTGAAGAATGTTAAGATTTTATAGGAAATGTAATCACAAACCTCTTTGATTTGTTGCTTTTGCTATATACTTTCTTCTATCCTGCAACTTCTCTCTAGTTTCTTGGACTGTTTCAAATTCTGGAGCATAGCACACATGCAGCAAACTACCAAAGAAACTTCGTTCATCCATTTTTTTCTTGGCCACCCTAAAGGGAATTAAATTATATTGGCAAAACTGAGGATTTCACTCCAACTCTCTAGAAACTTAACACATTGCAAGTATAGAAGGTGTAAAGATATTGCCCTGTCCAATACCTTGCACACTGCAGTTTTTTGAATTTTATGAGATACACTTCAGTAAATTGCTCTGCTGGATATTCATCTAGAGCATGATACTCCTCAATGGCACCATATAATGCAAATTGTTCAACTAATTCCTTCATGACACCTAATGCAGGAACTCCTTGTATCAGTAAATAGCGAGATTCCAAGTTGATAGTGTAAACCTGAAAAAAAATAAAAACAAAGAATACTCAAAAATGTTCCCATTCCTGCTTTATTGCAAAAGGCAGGCATTTTCTCCATGTTTTCTGTTGTTCTCCAAATCCTCTCAGGATGCTGAAAACCCCTATGTACTCTGATTTGCAGGGCAGTAAGTGCATGGTTATTTGGGACCTCTTCATCACTGAGCAAGAGTTCAACTCAAGCTTCTCAAGCACAGTAAAACACAAATGAGACTTGACTTTTCTGCACAAGGTCAGAGTGCTACTGCCACTTGCTGAGTAAAATCTCTTAAGTCACTGGCCAACTTCCATGCAAGACATACTAGTAACCAGTTCATAGGAGGTACTGCCAAAATACAGAAAAACCCATCTTCTTCATAGGCAGAGAAGCCGTGCAGATGAAGAAAACTGCTTTTTTCCATACAGGGAGTTAAAAAACAATTACCACAATTGCCTGAGGGAGATCCTGTGTGTGAAGAGCTGTCTCCTGGCCATGGTGATCCAACAGCATACATTTGTAACACACACACATAAAATCTGGATGCTGAGAGAAATAAGGTCTTCTCCCAGCAGGTTAAAAACCAAACCAACCATTCTCTTCTGTTTTGTGTAGTGACTGTCACATAACAGACTCTAAGCAAAGCTTTTCAGTGGCTCACTATGCACAATAGGCACCTAGGCAGCTCATCCCTGAGATCAAAGGAAATTCATTCTGGGTTTGTTAAAAAAAACCCAACCCAAACCACAAACATTTAGACTGCATAAGTTACACATATTTCTCAAAAAGAAAAAAAGACTATTCTGGACAAAGTGGGAACTACATGGGAAATCAGCTCTCAAACTTCCACTATAAAAAACACTTTCCACAGACATGTCACGCAAGTTGTTCTTGTGGCAGCAGCATACTCCCACCTGCATTCTTTTCAGAACAAGGGACTGAAGGATCCTGATGCTTTCACTATGTGATTTTTTTTTTTGGCAGGTTTGTCCTTCTACCTCTTTCTTGTCCAGGAAGAAGAGATTCGAATGAGGTTTTTTTCACACTTGGGACATCCACACTGTTTCTCCTGCATGTATCCTCCAGTGCCCAGTGATGGCTGGATGCCTGTGGCGGCCATTGTCCCTCTGTGGATGCACGAGGCTCTCTGTCCTCTGCCCCACCGTGTACACTTGGAAGAGTAAAATAACTTAATAGCTTTGAGACTTCATGAAGCATGGAGGGTTTGAAATTTTACAGGGGGATGGTGACAGTGAAAGAGATGCGCCTCATGTATGTGTGCAAGAGTAACCACTGTTCCGGCACTGGTGAGACCACACCTCAAATCGGGGGTTCAGTTCAGGGCTCCTCTCCCCAAGACATTGAGGTGCCGGAGCATGTCCAGAGAAGGGCAACGGAGTTGGTGAAGGGTCTGGATCACAGGCCTGATGAGGAGCAGCTGAGCGAGCTGGGGGGGCTCAGCCTGGAAAAAGAGGTGGCTCAGGGGAGACCTTATCGTTCTCTACAACTCCCTGACAAGAGGCTGGAGATAGATATGAGTCGGACTTCATGATCTTAACGGTCTTTTCCAACCTTGGCGATTCTATGATCTTTTCTTACGCTAGCCCTAGAAAGTGCCACTACAGCTCGTTGTACACTGAGCGCAGAGGNCTTCCCATCGCCCACCGCGCCCCGCCACGCACAGCCCCCATTGGCTCCCTCCGTGAGGCAGGAAGAAGGAGAGGCTGTCCGCAGCGAAGGAGCCAATCAGAGGCGGGCAGCGGGGAAATGCCGCGCCAGCATTGGCCGGCAGTGGGTTGTACCACTGTCCCGGGGGNAATTTTACAGGGGGATGGTGACAGTGAAAGAGATGCGCCTCATGTATGTGTGCAAGAGTAACCACTGTTCCGGCACTGGTGAGACCACACCTCAAATCGGGGGTTCAGTTCAGGGCTCCTCTCCCCAAGACATTGAGGTGCCGGAGCATGTCCAGAGAAGGGCAACGGAGTTGGTGAAGGGTCTGGATCACAGGCCTGATGAGGAGCAGCTGAGCGAGCTGGGGGGGCTCAGCCTGGAAAAAGAGGTGGCTCAGGGGAGACCTTATCGTTCTCTACAACTCCCTGACAAGAGGCTGGAGATAGATATGAGTCGGACTTCATGATCTTAACGGTCTTTTCCAACCTTGGCGATTCTATGATCTTTTCTTACGCTAGCCCTAGAAAGTGCCACTACAGCTCGTTGTACACTGAGCGCAGAGGGGTTTGATTGATGATACCCAAATCTCGCAGTTCTGCTACAGTAACGAGAAGCTCCTGCCGCGCAGCAGGCGAGGCCCACGGCCTCCCTCTCTCCCTCCCGTCCCCGGGAGCCGCGGGACTCCAGCGCAGGCCCGGCCCCCCCAGCNGTGTCCGGGCGGAGCGGGCGCGCAGGGCCCGGCGGCCGCGGCCATGTGGGGCTGTGACGACCCCGGCGGAGCCGCCGCCGCTACCGTCGTCCTGAGCGGGACCCGCGACTGCTTCCTGCACCTGCCGCCCGCGCTGGCCTCGCTCCTCCGCCTGCAGCAGGTACCGCGGCGGCGCCGCTCGGGGCCCGGGCGGAGGGACGCCTCAGGCAGGCAGGGAGGATTACGTGAGCGCACCCCCGCATCCCGTTGCCATGGCGATACAGAGCCCTCCTCCCCTCTCTCACGACTCAGCCCTCACTGCAGCCGGGACCCCTCACAGGGAGACATCGGGGAACCCCTCCTTCCCTCGTCTCCTGCGTGGCCCAGTGTCGTCACCCATTCCTAATAAAAAGCGGGAAAGATTGGAATTTTTCTTCCCCGACTTGGTCTGGCACTGTGGGCATCTCTGTCTCTTTCAGCATTCCCTATTTCATACCAGTTTTCACAGTAATTCGCCAACATTAAACGATTAATGTGTAAATATGTAACTCAGATAGGAGGCCATGCAGAATCCTCATTCTTGGTGTACATAAATAAAATGTGTCACTGTAGAAAGGGACTCCCATCATACAGAATCCTGCTGAGGACGCGGGGTCAGTTGCAGGGAGTGCACTTTGCGTTGTAAATAACATTTCACACGTGGAAACGGGAGGAGAGACACTGTGTGCCTCTTGTGCCGTGAACACAGAGCTAAAAGTGCCAGCAGAACAGAGGGGAAAATGGCAGGAATGAGCCGAGAAAGATGCGAGCAAAGCTCAGGAGTTCTGGCACAGCCCCTCTGGCCCGGGCAGGCCTCCCTCGGCGTGGGTAACGTCCTGATTTCCCAAAGCCAAAAAGGACATTTCAGAGCAGGAAAACAATGTAGGCGTGTGAAAACCTGCTCTTTCATCTTTGGGGTAGTAGAAGGAGGTTGGTGGAATTGGAAGAAATGCAGTATTAAATGTGAGCTTCATTTCAGCTGCAGTTTCTGAGTGTTTTGCAGATCTGCTGGCGAGAGAGAGGAGAAAGGAGTGCGGTTGCTTTGAAGTCCTGTAGTGCCATTCTGTACATCCTTTGTTATGGTGGACTCCTGCTTTTGCTTAACCTGAGCTGCAAAATGAAAAGATAGGATCTCCAAAAGCTTTATAGAAATAGCGTATTAAATACATCTTGTGAATAAAAATGTTAAAAAGGGAATCAAAAGCTGAATCTAATTGCAGAAGATATTAGATAAGTGAATGACAAAATGTTGTACAGAACCCAGTGTTGTGTGAAGATTAGACACTTGGAGTGATGCTTTATCTGTGGGAATACAGGGAATTAAATATAACATTTGATAAAAGGATCTTGGAACCACTGTAGATATTCTCTGAAAATGTTCTCAGAGTTTACCAAAAAAAATATCAAATGATACTTGAAATTAGAATACAGTTGAGAAAGAACAGAACATCACTATGTTAACAACTGTATCTGTGGTATATCCACAGTGTACATTGTCTTGGTCACTTGATTTTCATAAACCCAGTAATTTTTGAAAACTGCAGAAATTATCAATATAGTCTAATGATATAATGTACGATACAGTCTCTTTATGGAAACCGACTGAACATATTGGAATCCTTGTGTTTGAAATCAAAATACCTGAGAAGTTCTGAAATAGATTGATAAAATCATTTTGGTCTGAGTTAATGTGATTTTTGACTTATTTTAAATATGTCACGGAAGCACTTTTTGAGACCATGTAAATGTTATAATTTTTGTGAAATCAAAGTATATGTTTATTTCCTTCCCTCATTTGGGAAATACAAATGTGCAGTTACACAATTCTGTAAAATATTTTTTTATACCCTGTAATACAGAAGAAAGGAAAAAGAATTAATTTTTTTACTTAAAAATAGTCCATACAAATAAAAAGCTGTTCAAGAATTGAAACCAACATGCACATCTGTGTTGAGAGTTGTGCAAACAAGGTGTAAAATCCAGATAATATCTTTAGTTCCTTTGAACTCTCTAATAAAATACAGGTCATCTAATAGTCGTCTTACTTAGCTTGTTTTATATTAGTTTATTTTCTTTATTTGAAACTCATAGGGCCAAGCTGTGAAAGTTTCCTGTGGTCATCAGCCAGTATTTTTGAGCTGGATGGAAACAAGGCATCAAGGTCACCAGGGTGAAAACATTGCAGAGATTAATAGACATTTGGCAGAGAAACTTGGCATCAGAGATGGAGAACAGGTTTGAAATGCTATCTTTGTTTTCTATTTAAACAAAGAGTATATTGAAAGATAAGTGAAAAGGTAATACTTGATGAGTTAGCTATGACCTTGTTTTGTGTATTTAGACAGTTTCTTCATTTGCATCTGCTCATGAGAAAAGTTAACTGTCATGAAATGTCTCGAACATGAAAAGATTTTCTCATTAAATCATTAACCATTGCCTAAACAATGTTAGGATAGGTTTGTGGGTAGGTCTTTGCAGGGCTGGAACAACTATCTTCAGTCACATTAATTTTAAGAAAATACCCTTTTAAGCAATTGAAAAATTGGGAATGGGAATATTTTGCTTGGAGTTCCTGTTGTTTTAAAGTAACTGTTGACTTTCTGCGTATTCTTGTTTAATTTACTTGGGGTTTAAATTTTCATCCCTTTTTTCACCCCTTCACCGTATTTCCCTGTGTGTCCTTTCTCTTTGATTAATTGTATTCACCTCTTATGAATATATATATATACACACACACACTTCTTGTATATTCACCTCTTACTCTTAAACACTCTGTTAAACTTCTCATAAACAACTCTTTCATTGAGCAGAAGTTAGAGATGCCCAAGAGGCATCCCAAGAGTTTTCTGACATGGGACTACTAAAATCTCAAAATCGAAGGATTTTTTTTCTAGTAATGAGTAGAGATTTAAACAGACAAGAATAGAAAAGTATTGCTTTGTAGTGTTATTATGTAGTATATTCATATATGCCTATTCTCTTATATGCAAAGTTTTGTTCAACATAATAGAATACATCAAAGAATGTGACTCAGAGAAGTGTATTATCTTACGTTGTTTACTCTTTTAACATATTTTCTCTAGAAATTATGTGTCTGCAGCAATTTCCAGTTTAGTAGTTGAGCAGCCAGGCATCTACCCTTTTTAGTTCTAGCAATTAATAGCCTTCAACAGGAAAACAAAGGAAGACAAAGGAAGCCTAAGCAAACCTCACCCAGCTGTTGCCTGAGAATAATGATCTGGACAATTGAATAAATGCATGAATAATTAGGTAGTTTCACTATTATTTTGGATTCAGGAGTTACATGTTTGCTGTGTTTCGTAATAGTATGATCTTCTATTTACTGTGCTGAGGAAAAGATATTCATCTCAATCATTACTTCAAACTAAGGACAGAGAGGAATTCAAAACTGATGGTAGCTTTTGTAAAAGGTGACGTAATGTGATTCTCTCAGACGACGGGTAACTAGTTTTATCTCAGGAAAAAATTAATGACGTTTCTGTGAAAATAAATTGCAAGATGTTGTTTGAAAACTGATTGGTTTTTCTTTAATGTAACCTTTGGCAAAAACTGACTTTTGAAGTATATATTCAATGCATTCTGAAAGACCTAAGCCACAATAGCTTTTACCATTCCTCCTGATACACACGACATTAAAACTGTTCTGTGGAGGTGGTGCTGCTTCCTATGAAACCATTCATTAAGGAGCTGGGCTTGCTTTTCTATGGTACTTTTTCCTTATTTTGTAGCTGGTTTTGCCTTGTCTAAATTTGTGCACAAGTCAATGAATTTTTCAACTTTCTAAAATCCTGGGGATTTAAAAATAAAGATTAAAAAATGGAAAGATGGGTATATGATCAAGGTGTATTAAAAATTGATTACTTTTTATCACCTGATACAGCTCCCGATGCTTTTCATACTCACTGTTGGTTGACGTCCCCAAACCTAATGGGATCCATTTCCCATCCATTGAGCATTCATATGCTTATGAATTACCTAGTGTCATTAAGATGGTGTGTGTTCCAAGTAGCAAAAACATATAATAAAGGAGATGTCAATTTTCTCATTGAAATAAAGGTGGAACTTTTATATATTTAAAAATAAGGAGTTAAATATTTTTGTGTTACTTTTGCCAGGTATTTCTTGAACCCTGTTCCCATGTGTCCTCCTGTCAGCAAGTAGAAGTGGAACCACTCACAGCAGATGACTGGGAAATTCTGGTAATAAAACCCCTTCCATTGTTCATGTTCTTGTCTTACAGATGACAGAGATTCTGACTCAAGCAGTTTTTTGCACTATGCCCCATTCTTTTTGGCCTCTAAGAAAATACTAAATGTGGTGGAGTTTAGTTGTATTTTATATTTCAAATGGTGTATTAGAAAAAGACTTAGAGTTTTTTTCTTCAAACAACTGTTAAAAGTGTAGGCAGTATTTAATTTATAATGGTATCACATTTCCCCAGGAACTGCACGCTTCCTCTCTTGAAAGACGTCTTCTTGACCAGATTCGAGTGGTGTTTCCAAGAGCCATCTTTCCTGTCTGGGTTGAACAGCACACCCACGTTTACATCAGGATCGGTAAGCAGCACTGAAGGCTCTCAGGGCACCTCCAGTAAGCTGTTTTGGAGGAGTGGATGCATTCATTGGCATCTTTTGTTCATACTTAGGTACACTTGTGCCAGCAGCCCCATATGCGAGATTAGAGCCACGCACGGAGCTTCTGATATGTCCCAAAACACACGGACCTGAGAATATCACCAGCACACCTTCCTCAGAAAGTGACATCTTGCTCAAAAATTTTGTGAAAAATAACATGGAGCAAGAAGAAACATTAAAGGATCCTTTCGCCAGACAACCTTACTTAAAGCCTGGAGTCCTTGAACAGAGTAAGGCTGATGCAAACATGACGTTTGGCTCAAATGTTCTCCCTAATATATGGAATTTCATAGGAAACATTTTCTCTAATACATCTGAGCAGAAACAAAAGACTTTGTGTGATAACGATGAAGTGAGCACCTTCAAAGACAAGCTGCTGAACTTAATTCACATGGATTCCATTTTTAGAGTGTGTCAGTCCCAGCCTCCCAGCGTACAGAATGTATCCACCACTCATGAATTTCTGAAATGCAATGCCATTCATGTTTTTCCATGGAATTTAGAATATACTGATTTGGATCCAAATCCTGTAGTATCTTACGGGAAAATCAGTGAGCTGCTTTCCCCAAGACAGCGTCATCAAGAAGCAAAACAAAATCTGCCACTTGAAAAGCAAAATCATTTGACTAGTACACAAGACAAAAATCCCTCTAATTCTAATAGCAGTCAAGCATCCAGTGAGTGGTCTGTTGTTCCAATCGTTTGGAATGGATTTGAAGACCTAAAGAGTGTCATAGAATATGGCCACAATGGGGAAGCCTTGCATGCTGGAAGAGTTTGGGTCAGTTTGAGCACGCTATATTTTGGGCTTTTTATTTTATAATATTTTCTATTGGATAGCTGTGAACTGGCTACTTAACATGTGGTTTTGGGCTGTAGACTTGTGTTAATCTCTCGAGTTTACTAGAATCAAATACTGTTTGCTAGAGCTGTGCTTTGCACTCATTCTGGACTACATTACTTGCCATCATCCTCCAAGATGTACGGTGTGCTCTGGGTTTCTGCACACTTAGCATTTTTACACCAAATGAGGAAAATGCTTCAGCGTTTCTGAAAGCAATATGTGCTTTCTTCACAGTCTGTGGGTAGCCATTGTATTAATGAGAAAGCAAAAGTATCTATTTACATAGATTCAGTACTGCATAATAAGACTCTTCATCAGTTAACTCTGAAATGTGCCTCGCCCCCTAGGGGTCATCAAACTCTAAAGTAATGGGATCACATATCCTAGTGCTACATGATGTTTGTGAGTCCTTTTATACACTCTTTAAAATACATCTTAGAGTTTTATATCAAATAACCATCTTGTATAATTTAAATTGTTTTAGTTTTTATATGCCATTTTGCAAGGTGGCACGAGTCCTGGTGTGGAGATACTGACACTTCAGCTTGTTCTAATAGAACTACTGCCTGATTATGTTCTTTCTTTCCTGGAAGCACATGTGGGATCAACAAAAACAAAAAAAAAGTGCTCCAAATCACCATTTGACTATTTTGACATAATACATTTCTCACCATTCACTTATTGCTGTTAAGAATGAGAGCAAGAGCCTGCATTGGTCTTTGCCACGAAATCTTTTGACAGATATAACAATTTCCCGAATGCCAGCATGTGACATATGAATGCTTTATGGTCCTCAGTCCTGGTATAACTGGAAACATTTATTAAAAGTGTATATAGCTTTTATAATATTTTCACTATCAGGTTAGAATAACATGAGCCTGGATAGCCAATAGCATGGCTGTTCCTGTGTCTGCTAACCAATAATATAAGTGATCACGTTCCTAATATTCACATCAGCTTTTTTTCCATAAAACATGTGCTTGTATAAAAATTCTTTTCTGAAAACTACTGTACTTCTGCTACTTGCTACATTTTAGAAACTTTGTTACATCTCTCCTGCCACTACTGAATAGTCCTTGTTCTTAACCAAGTGGTCCTTGTTCTCTTATTACTAATCCTTCTTTGTTTTCTTGCCCCACACCAGCAATCATAAAGTCTCTCACAGTTAATAATATTTATGAGATATTTTCAAATTGGTGTAAGTTCAAACTAACACAGATTAATTGAATAGGAGTTTCCTTTAAAGGGCAAACTGACTAGTATAATTTAGGGAGACTGGATTTTCTCTCTGCTGCAGGTGTGCTTAGTTCTGGTCTCTGTAATGGTCTATGTATATTTATCTGCCCATGTAAAGTTAATTTTAATCAGCAAGTGAAATTAAATTGTTGTTTTTCTCCTATACTAAGAGCATTCTTGCAGTGTTCTAAGAATTCCTCCTACTTCTTTTTTTAGCTTTTGGATTTTATTTAAAGAAGCTAGGAGAAGGTCAGCTGTAGTGAGCACTTTCACAAATAGGATAAAAGGTAACTAGAAGTGTGCATGTAAGAGTAAGATTTGGATATCGCTGTCAATGTTATAAATTCCTTCTTAATTCTTTTGAGGTTCCATTAGTGATGAAGAAATTGATGTAGTATTATATATGCAATGTTATAACTAGTTTGCTTTCTAATACTTCATATTGTTTTGCTTTTATTTTAAATATTTCAGATTCCAGATGGTCTGAGAAAAAAACTACGTATTGAAATACATTCAACAGTCCGAATTAAGTCAGTTGAATCTATTCCTAAAATTCCTGTATCTCTTATACTGCAACCCAAACAGAACTTAGTGAGTTGATATTATTGGTCATGTACTTGTTCATATATTGGGAAACTGATAATGTTGCTCTGGTCAGATTGCAGTGGGGGGTGGGGGGCGTTATGTTTATTTGTTTCAATTTGTTAGATGAAGATCTGTTGTTGACTATGGAAGTTGTCTGTTGTTGACTATGGAAATATTTCCAAAGGAATTTTTTTTTTTTGTATAATATCTTGTTTTTTCTTTTTACAATGTAAATTTAAGTTAATAGGTTGCTATGATCTACTTAAACAGAGCTTATCTAGTATTTGTATTTTGATCAATGTACTGTAAACATCAAACCATTAAATTTTCGGTTGCTCTTGGTAGATAACTCCAAATAGATACAGTGCTAATTGTAATAATTTTCTATTTAAAGGGACTGGTAGATGTCACAGAGGACGGAGAAAATTTAACTTCTGAATTTGATTCGTTTTCCTGAAGCTGTTAAAGGATATAGCACCTTTAAATCATAGCACATTTAAAATTATAGGGTTTTTCATTATTCTCAAATTTTGAGAATTTCTGATGTATTTTTTATTAAAGAGAATGTTGACATGAAGGAGAAATGGCATTGGTAGGGAAAATATACAATTTTTGTTAAATTAGGTCTCAAGTATAAAGAATCACTGTCAAAATAGCAACAATAATCGATAATAATTTTGCATCAGACCTTCATTTGGAGTACATTAATATGGGTTCAAATCTAGGAAATATTAAGTGTATGCCTATAAGCCTATAAAAACAAACACCAAACAGAAAAAGAGTCATAGAGTTAAGGAGTGAATATCCAGTTTAAGTCTTCTGGGAGAAGACATGTTTAAATTTTTCCAACACTGCAATGCCTAGACAATTGTAGTAAAATTATCAGAATTTGTATGTGCTGTTTAGTTTATTACTTCCTTTTTCCTTTTCCTTATGCTAAATATTTAAATTTTTAAGTGACATCATTGAAACCCTTTGTTTTCCTGTAAGCGAGACATATTCTGAGTGAGCATCTGTGACTGTAGGAATATACTTAGTGCCAGTTCTCACAGTCCATCAGATACATCTCTGGAATTCTGTATTTCTTCATAACTTGTGGGACACTTTCTTCATACTACGTGGCACTGGCCTGATTATTTCCTGTGTTAACTCCCCCTCAAAGCTTTAAATACAGCACTTGCCATCATAGCAAGGCTTGAGTGGGTTTGTTCTTCATCCCCAGTATTCTAACTTCGTTTCTTACCTACAGAAGAACTGCATTTTTTTTTATATTGGAGATAAAAGGCTTATTAGTTGGAATTGATGATCCTTGTGGATCCCTTATAACTCAGAAAATTCTGTGATATTCTGGCAGTAATCTGCTAAAATTGTAAAAAAAGTAGTTATGTGTGCTTTTGTATATTTTCAATACAGATTTCTCCTTTTCCTTTCTAATTCAGTTAAAGGTTTCTTTAGTTCTTGGAAAAAAACCAGAAAAATGCAGAAAGAATTGTTACAGTAACTTCCATTGTTCTTTCTGAACACTGCTTCCAGGATATTCATTGATTCCCCCTTTTCTACATGGGAATTATGTAGAATTCCCATTTAGGAATTCTGCATTAGAAACTTAGCCAAGAGATCTGGGATCTAGACTCAATTTCTATTCCATATATCTAGTTGATCTGGGATAAGTTCCTTGGTCTCTGCCTGCCTGTTGAAGTTTGTTGGTGATGCCCCTGAACTGGATGAGCCCAGGGTTCTTTTTATAGGAAAAGGGTATGCAGGGAAGAGAGGGCTGTAGTGAGCACCTGAAGTAAGTCTCAGGTCAGTATCGATGCATATCTTCAAACCCAGGGTCGGGTCTGAGCAGTGTCCTTGGATCTGGCAAGACAGAAAAGTAAAACAAAAATAAAAGCTTTTCCTTGCCTGCATGTCAGTGTTCGGAGGAAAAATCTTTAGAGGTGGGCTAATGCTCAGCTGTGGCTGTAGTGGGGGCTACACAGATGCTTTTCCTAGAGCAGCTGATAGAAATGGTGTTGGCAAAATGCTGTTTTCTAAATGAATAAAACTCTTACATCTTCTCCCATCTCTGTGCTGCCATAAGAGAAACAAATGCCTCATGCACAGGGAGAAAACATTTTTACTTATTAATACCTGGTTTTGTTTTATTTACCTCTTTCGTTTTTCCTATTTAGCATAAAGATATATGTGAAGATGATGTTAAATGTGCATTCAGTTCTTGGCTGCAGGATTCCACTACTGATGATCACCCATGGATAATGACAAGCACAGACTGTATACATCTGTCTGTTAAAGAAGGCAAGGATAATACTGTCCTGTCTACTATGGAATTTACTTAGCCAGTATACCGTTTAATTTCTGTATACACCTTTTAACGTAACTGATACCTCTTTACACTGGAAGTATAAGCTTGTGTTACCCTTTAATAATGATTAACCTTTTTTATTCTTTCATTTTGGATTATATTGTAGTAATATTCTAATCTGTTTTATCTTGTGAGGAATGAAAACTGAATTTATTTGGAGTTTTAGTAGTTGCTCATTGTGTTTTTACAGGAATGGAGGAGTTTGTCCTTAGTGCAGCACATCCCATGCACATTGAAGAAAATAAGTCTGAGAATATTTTTATACTAAGTCCCAGTTTGCTGCAAAAGACAAATATACAAGTAAATATCACATAGTATCAGGTATCAAGTAATTTAAATTGTTATACTTGTTTAAAATATATTGCATTTTGTATACAATATATTTCAGTTTCTCTTTTCAAGTAAATAACGTCAGTCTATTCATTAAATGATATCTGCATCCTTTATGTTACTTTGTGGCTTGAGGGCCTGCTGAGATTCCAGGCATGCCATGCTTGTCACTGAGTTTCATAGAGTTTCCACATCAAACTCTCAGGAAAATCAGAAGAGAGGAAAGTCAGTACTGTACAAGTCTGAACATCCTTATACTTGCTTGTGTATGTGCCATCTTAGTTGTTCTTTCCCTTGGTAACTGCACCACATCTCAGTGTATCTGGCAGGAACAGTAGCTTGTTCTGGCAAAGATGAGACACATATTCCCCATTCAAACCTACCACATATCTCCTACTAGCTTGTTCTTACCTGTGAACCTCTGTAACCTCTTTACCTGCCCAGCTTTCCATACTAGTGAACAAGATGGAAAAATTCATGCCAGGTGTTTTGTCAAGTTACTTTTCACCCAGTCAGATGCCTCATCTGTTTCACTATTCTGCCTCATGAGCTCTCCTGCCAGCAGGACAGGGGATGGCATAGGAGAAGGAACAAGTTGCAGGCAGGGAAAGAGATAGTGGGCTGCACAGTCTGTTATAAACAGCACTTGGCCCAAAATCTAATCTTACATTATTAAATCACTGTCAACACTAGACTGTATTTTGGAAGTAGTTATATCTCTTCCATTTCAGCAGTGCACCTTTCTTTCAAGCACAGTAAGCATCAGCAAAGCATACATGCAGCATTTTCTTTGCACAATTCCAGAAATGTCTAGTCACTTCATACCCTTCTTCTATAGTTATATTTCATCTAAAGTCCTAACTCTCTTTTGTTGTAGGTTCTTTTACATCCTCTAAGTAGAAAAGCTGATGATGATGATGACAACCAGCCACCTATGCCTGATAGAGACAAGAACCTTCCATACCACAAACTAAGCGATTTAGGGTGAGACATTTTCATAGAAAAAAACATGGGAGGGAATGGGAATGAGAATTAGAAAAAACTAACATTGGTGGAAATGCAGGTTTTTTGGAAACTATGTCAGATCTAAGCAAAACTGTGCGTCTTTTGGCTTGTGTCAGGTTCAGACTTTATCCTAGTTTATGCAGATGGTTAATTTTGTCCTTGAACACTCTTAATTGCTGTGAATAGAAAACTTCACATGTCCAAAGGTACTCACATACTGAAAATTTCTGCATGTCTGTCAGTAGGGTGGGAAGTCTCAGAACTGAGACTGCCTTAGCATGGAAACTCATAACTGAGCTTTAGAAGAAATACCGATAGTTCAGCAGTTCTTGTTGTTCTAAGTAGTATGAACAGACTTCTACATAGCAGCAAGGTATAGTGGGATGGTTTTAGCTGGGGTATTGAAATGAAACAAAATTTATGGTAAGTTGCAGTCTGCCAGTCCTTGTCTCCCAGTAACTTCAACCTGTTTACTTGTTCAACTACATTTAATAGTAAGGATCTCAAAGAACTGTAGTTCCTAGAAGTTTTATCCCAATCATCAGCTGAAGAGAGAAATGCAGAGTCCCATGGTCATTAGTACGAGGGAGAACAGTGGTACTGTTTAGCAAACGTGAAGGGATGGGGCAGAGGAGACATGAGAGGCTTGGAGTAGGGTGATAGTGTGCTGTCAGTGCTGGGAAAGGCAACTGAGAATACAATCTGTCAGCATTCTAACTTCTTGTAGTGCAAGCTTCTACTGCCTACAGAGTGTGCACTGATGCTACCCTAGGCCATTTAACGTTTCCTTTACCCAACAGAGGAGTGGACAAATTAGGAACATCTTTATTTGAATACATAAGCCACAGCCTTCTGGGGCGTCCTTTATCTCAAAAGCTGGCTGCTATTGCTGTGGGACTGCGAAGTGGAGGGGTGCTTCTCACAGGAGGAAAGGTACACACTCTGCTTTCACCTTGCAAACCCTTGCACCTTGTTTTCCGTAGTTACAANTATATATATATATATGTGCATTTTAAAGATTGCTATGAATGCAATCTCAATAGGGGATTAATCTACTTTGTCTTTATATTATGATAAGCACCTGTTGCCTTTGAAGTATTTGGATGAAAATAAGCATATATTTTCTCTTGTGTTCTAACATAAAATGGCAGTGGAGTTGATACTTTTATTTTCCTGTTGCCTCTTACAGTGATCCATTTAATACGATATGTCACTGAACCTAGCAGATGTCAACACTGAACTCAGTGGAATCAGAACACCATACTGGATGTATCTACTCTGAATTTATCTTTGTTTCACTCCAGGGCTTTGGTCCCTACCAATTGATACAGAGGCAAAATACTTTTACCAAGGAATAAACCCAGTGTGTGTACAGCTTCCCCAGCTTGTTGGCTAGTGCATACTGTGACAAAAACATAGAAACACAAGGAATTGGCTGTCAATTTACTTTAGCTCACATTTATTTTTGTAGGGAAGTGGAAAGTCAACATTAGCAAAGGCCATCTGCAAAGAAGCTTTTGCTAGACTGGATGCTCATGTAGAAGTAATTGATTGTAAAGCTTTAAGAGGTATGACAATAGTTTTTTTAAATCTCGAATGTTTGCTGTACAGTGAGGAGGCACAGTTATGAAGTTACTACATTTGGTCTGAATAATTTTTGTAGTATTTTTGCTGTTTTTGCAAGGATGTTCGATACCCCACAATTAGTATCTTCAACAGTCTGATGAAAATACAGCTGCTGTAAGTTTATTTCACACTTCTATCAGTTTCTGTCCCACATACCCCCACCAAATTCAAACCATGCTTGCCATGCTTATTTCTAATTGTTACAAGATAGGAAGAAGTTGCAAAAATTGAACTGTGTGGTTTTTCTGCTGTGCTAGCTGAAACAAATACTATGTTAACAAACCATAAGTGTTAGAGGATATCTGTACTCAGTGAAAGGATAACACAGGTACCAAAGAAGGATCAAACAACCAACTGGAACCTGATTTATGATGGCATATTTACTAACCAAGTGTATTTGGCAATAGTCATCTAACACTCATGATTATAGATGATAAGATGACTCCTTAGGTTTTGGGAGTTCAAAAAAAGTATTTTGTGCAAAGATAGAAGAGCACAAAATAGGCTTTTTCCTGCTCTTGCATTTCACTGGCTTTTCTAAATAGTCTTGCTGTTACAAGGGCAGAAAACACTCAGCTGTTTTCTTCCAGAGCCCTTATATGGCCTCGCTATATTCTTTTTGCTTAATTCACTACTTAAGCTGGAGCTCCTTGCACCAGAGAAAAGGGGAAAGATTAATAATGAGCCAGGTCCTTTGCTCTGGAAAATTCTTCCGACTGCTGGATTCTTTAGTAGCTGTTTTAGAGTGTTGCTGATTCTTCTCTGGTTTTAACTGTCTGGAAATTAGACTTGTAGATTTCTATAGTGGTTAGTGAAAGATGATTAATCTCATTTTAGAACATGTGGAACCTTCTAGTACTTTTTTGATTGAAGATGTGGACTCTTTTTTTTAGTGATTGTTGACTCTGGTTTAATCTTGGTATCTGGATTTATAGATTTAAAATTAAGATAGACAAAATAAAACATTGTGAGCAAGATGTAGTCAGTCTGATTTTTTTCCTGATATCTTGTGTCATTCTAATAGTATTTTGTTTTAGGAAAAAGATTAGTAAACATAAGGAAAAATGTGGAAGAAGCTTTTTTAGAGGCAGCATGGAGACAACCATCCATTCTTTTGATGGATGATCTTGATCACATTGTCGGAGTACCTTCTACACCAGAGCATGAGAACAGCCCTGAAACTGTTCAAAGCAATAGACTTGCTTATGGTAATACTGTGCTACCTGTGTCTGGATAGAAATATAATGCCACTTAGAATTTCTTGCACCTGAGTTGTACTGTCCTACCTGAACAATTCTGTCTGTATCATTATTGCCTGTGAACCATGTGATATTCAGGCAGAGACTCAGAAATTATGGTAGGTAGGCATTTGTGGACTCCTAGCTGATTCAAAATAATCCATTTGGATCTTGGAGTAGTCCTTGCCAATGCACTTTCACCACTGCTGCTGCTGGTAATGCCTGTTGTCAGTACCACTGCCAGTGCTTGAGACTTCTCCATTCTTTTTTTATATTGTTCATACACTCAAATATGTTGCAATTGATTACAAACTGCAGATGAATCTTAAACTGATAATTACTGATAAATTGATTTTTTGTTTTCTGTATTTATTATAATTTATAATTTCAGTCATACATAAATTTGATACTTACTGATGTTTAGAACCAACTTCTTTTAGATGAGTACCAACTTCTTTATCATCCTACTTGGTATACGTTGTAGAACTTCTGTTTTCTTTTACAATGTAACAATCCACAAACATTAAAAATAAGATGATCAATTGTAGTTTGACATCCTGTATACAGTTCCCTTTTATTCCTGGAAGTCTACACAACGCTAAATTGCAAATTAAAACTAAATATAAATGATCGAGATTAATAAAGCCATAGCAAAAACCACCTTCCATTTCTTAGCTCAGTTTGAGGGAGTTAGCATAATTTTTACTGAAATACTTCTGAAGTTCGGAAAATCTTACTATAATTTCTTCCTTAGAAATGTGCTCTTAACTTACATGCAGAATTGTTTGGTTTTCTTAATACTTTTATTTAAAGGTGTAATGCATACAACAGAGCTTTAGAGTTTTAAAGATTATTTCTTGAAGATCTACCTTGCATCCTTAATTTTTTTTTACTTTTATGTATTACTTTTTTCCTAGAGTGCTTATTTTCTAGACTTAAGATCTGTTTTTATTCTTCTAACTTTTCCTTTTTTGTTTGCATGGAGGCAGTAATAGCACACAAAAGTAGATGTCATCAGTGATGTTACAAAATCAGCTTTTAAGAAGCACTTCTGATGGCATTTTCTTAATGGAATGTGCTGTCCTAGAGAGACTCACTCTACCTTTTTTTTTCCTGGTTTAAAAAAACAACTGTAAACACGGGAATAAAAATAATATATTACAAAGCTGTTACATTTTGTGTGCACTAATGCTTCTCTCCAGGGTTAGGGTTATTTTTGTTATTTTGCAATTCATGCAGTAATATCTTCTGTGTTTAGTTTTGAAAGATCTGATGAAAGAAGTTATTTCCATGGGGAGTTTGATTGCATTAATTGCCACAAGTCAGTCTGAACATTCCCTTCATCCATCCCTGGTTTCAGCACAAGGAACTCATGTATTTCAGTGCTTCAAATGTATCCGATCTCCAGATCAGGTAAATTCAAATAAAAATGGTTAAAATGTTGTTTGCCTTGCCAGCAGTCTCAAATATGATGTTGGAACAGCTGCAAAAATAATAGGTTACACTTGAAGATGGGAAAAAAGTCTGGAAATCTTAGAAGTTCTTTTGTGATACTTAAATATCTCAGAACTTACATCTGTCATTATGAAGTTAAAAAAAAAATAGTAATCCAATGAAAACTCCCAGTTGGGCCCACTCTTCAGTAGTAAGAGAAGGGTGTATTCAGAGGACATTTCGGTTCAATGTAAAACAAGTCAGCCTGTCTACCACAGGTGAGATATGCATGTCTCCTTGTTACTTCTAAGGGGATGCTAAAGGAGCAGCTTTGTAAAACATGTAAGTCATCAAGTTAAAGAAATGAAATTAAACATAAGTGTGTTTTTTCACAGCTCAGTGAAATAAGTATGTCCCTAGAATGTGTATTTTAAAAATGTTATTAAAACTAAATGTTAGATTTATGGGACAGTTTTAGGTTTGTTTCCATATTAATACTATGCATCTACTTTTGAACATAGTCCAGTTTGAAAAGAAAAATGGATAGAGAGAAGAATGAACAGTATTAACTTTCGTGCAGGAGAAAGCAGATACTTTGAAACCCTCATTCCCTAATGACTCATTTTTATTTAACATGAGTTGTTCCTGTCTGCATGTCTTTGGTCACAGGCCAGCAATTAAGAGCCACTGAGCAGGAGATGCTGTGTTAGATGCAGTTTGACTTTCTCCCACTTCCTGCAAGTCTTTTAGATTTTTTATTTTTTATTTTTAAAAAGTCTTTTAGATATTATTTTTTATAATTTTCTAAAATTTTTTTTTGAAATGAAGATTTTATTGTTTTAATACTAATACTCAAATAAGGATGACACATCACTTGAAAAGTCAAGATCTCAAAAGATACCAAATTACCTGAAGTGTTTTTATCTGGCACAATATATTTCATCTCAAACATATTCTCTGCTCATATTGACAAAATGCAATGTGTTCTCTTCCCTGTGAAACAGAACAAATGGGTGTAAACGAGTAGAATCTGGGGAGGGAGGGATGTTTCGTTATTACTGTTGAATTTAAAGTAGCTCTGGTGAGGTGAATATTTAAAGTTATAAAACTGGTGAATTTATTGAAGTGCACTTGAAGAACTAGCATTTGTTTATATTGCTTAGGTTTTGTTATTTAAGGGTTTGGCATTACGCAAATATTTAAGGAAATTTTACTAAGTCATACCTATTTGCTTTTTGAATTCCTGAACTCCGTATAAGTAGTAAACTCAATACACACTTGCTGCACAATTCTGTTTTTCAGAAGCAAAGATGTGAAATGCTGTATTCCGTAACAAAGAAGAAACTGAATTCTGATCCGAAGGACTTCTCTGATCTTGACCTCCAATGTATTGCAAAGGAAACAGAAGGTTTTGTTGCTAGAGATTTTACTATGCTGGTGGATCGTGCCATTCATACCTGTGCTTCTAACCAGAATGCATCAGATAATGGTGGTATGTTGACAAAAAAATCTCTTATTTCATAGTCTTGCTTCTGTTATCCAGAACTGGTGGAATAATACAGAAATAACCCCAGTTTTTATATTTTATTTTATATATATATATTCTATTATATATAATATAGTATATTTTGATATTTTATGATTATATTTTATATTTTATGATTTAAATTTATTTAATTGTTATATGTTGTAAGGAAATTGTTACTGACAGTTTTTGTGTTTGGGTTTTGTTCAGGATTTTTTTTTCTTTTTTTCTTTTTTGTTTTCTTAAGCAGATTTGAACCTGTCAACTGTGGATTTTCAGAAAGCTCTAAAAGATTTTACTCCATTAGCTCTGAGAAATGTCAGCCTTCATAAACCTAAAGACCTGGGCTGGGACAGGATTGGTGGCTTAAAAGATGTGAAGCAAATGCTCAGGGATACTATCATGTTACCTGCAAAGGTACTAAGTTCCTTTAAATTAGTTACGTTAATTTTGTACATAATGTTAGTAGGGAAGAGTTATTTTTTTAGGTGTGGCACAGTGTTTGGCAGAAAGATGACAGGCATGATTTAAAGCTACTTTTGTAGCTTTCCAATCTTCAGCTGTCTTCAGCTACTAGAAAACACTTTCTCCTTCCCCGTCTCTGTCCCAAATACAAAAGGCAATGGCTGAGCTTTACTACAAATCAAGCATTACTCTACAATATTGGAGTATTGCCACACTCGGTTGCAGGGTTTGGGATTAGGCTCTGTAAAGACAACATTTCCAGCTGTTTTGTGCAGTGCTTTTGCTAGAGGAGTATTTCCTTTTGGATGAATGCCAATCCATCAATCGCTCTTTACTTCACTTTGGCCTTCCTGCCTTGCTTGAACACTGAGATAAGCTATTGAGCATTGACTCCTCAGAGAAATGACTGAAGGGTATATTTGATCATATCATTCAGTGATTAAAACAGGAATTTAGAGCTACCAGTATGGACAATATAAAGCTCTAGTCCATCCCTATTCTGTCCTGTTTCCTCTTGGTAGAAAATCCCACTTGTGTGTATTTTAGGTACCTATTAAACCTAGGAACCTAGTTCAGCCACAGGTAAACTAAAATCAGTCCAGATGAGCTGTTGGGATAATATTGGGGATATAATAAATTAGATGCATTCTGTTTAGACAAAAGTCATCACTAGTCAGTGATGTTACAGTACATTACAGAATACTTACTTATTTTAGAATATATCACACTGAAACTCTTTTCCAGTATCCGGAATTATTTGCAAACCTGCCCATACGACAGAGATCAGGAGTTTTGCTGTATGGAGCACCTGGAACAGGAAAAACACTGTTGGCAGGAGTGGTTGCAAGAGAGAGTGGAATGAATTTCATCAGCATCAAGGTAGCAAGAGTTTAAGATTAATTGATTCATTTTATTAACTGAATGAAATAACTTTACATAATACCTGAAACTGTGTGCTTGTGAGGGCAAAAAACTAAAGTAGGAAATTCACATTTAAAATTTTGCTTGTCTGTGGATAGCCCTCTGGATATCTGATTTCTGGAACTTCACAGTTTTATTACTGAGGGGTTTTTTTTGTATACTTATTCATTAGGCAGAATTATAAAATTTAATTAGGTGTTCTTAGTTTCTTATTTTTTGTAGAAAGACCCCAGATTTTGATTCCACTGGACAATGAAATTGAGCAATATATTTTAAACATTTTTAAAATACAGTGTAAACCTTTGCCTTGTGATACTGTGATATATGTTCTGTTACGGTACAAAAGTGGAAATTATTATTTTTAAACAAGTTGGAATGCTTGAAAAATTCTTCTGGTTTATCTAGACCCCTTGGCCCTTCTGTTCAAAGATGCCACTGTCTTGGTTGCAAGAAAATTCAGTCTAGTAAACAAAATATATGCTGATGTTGAATTACCCATTAAAACTGAGAAACACGTCATGAGTGTTCTTTTGTGATTATATATTTTTAGGGACCAGAGCTGCTCAGCAAATACATTGGAGCAAGCGAACAAGCAGTTCGAGATATCTTTAACAGGTTTGTTTTGTAAATATTTGTGATGTTATCAATTAATTTCATTGGTTGAACCACAAAGAAGTAATTTTGTTGTCTGAGGAGAGATGTGGCATCAGATCATAAAAGCATCTGAAATAATCAGTTGTGCTGATCCAGATGTGTGTATCTTGGCAGGTTCAGCCTGGGCATCATTGTTTAAGAACTGCACATTTTGGCTCCAATCAGGAATGTGCTTTTGAAGCTGAACTCCCAGTTGTCTCCAGCTACAGTGCATTGGTTCACATCACAGAACTGTCTTGGAAAACATGTCCTGAATTCCTTTCAGATGGTTCCAGAAGACAGTTGGCTGTACTCCAAGTAGTAATGCACACTCAATACTTAGGGTCATATTAAACTTGGTATTGAGCTCCTCAATGCCAGTAGTTCTTTTTTACAAAACTGCTCTTACTGGCCCTCAGTGCTCACTAATGCCAACTCATCCTACATAGCCTTTGCTTCTCATCTTATCATGTGGGCAGTCTTTTTGTTAGATGTCTGTAAGCCAAGAACTCATCTGCAGTGATTAGATTTTAGAACTTTCACATATATTAATATGACAGTTGAGCACTTAGAAATGATAAAGTGAGTGAAAAGTATGTTATAAAAATGAGCAGTGATTCTATTGCAATTCACTTCTTCAGAACCTCTTAAATTCTACAAAAACAGATTTTCTGTTCTGTCATTAAATACAACTGTTCTCTGAAGCAAAGAACAATTACCTTCAATATTTTTAAGCAATTCTACCTGTGAATGAAACTTAAACAGAAAAATAAGTATTGTTTTTTTTTTTCCCCCTTTTAGAGCTCAGGCAGCTAAGCCTTGTATTGTTTTCTTTGATGAGTTTGATTCTATTGCTCCTCGCCGAGGTCACGACAACACAGGAGTCACCGACCGAGTGGTTAATCAGCTGCTGACTCAGTTAGATGGTGTGGAAGGCTTGCAAGGTACCAATTCACCTGTGTGCTCCTTTTCATGCAGAAGTTTAGCAGGTGTTAATGGCATTTTTCTGTACTTTCCTAAGGAGTTTATGTGCTAGCTGCTACCAGTCGCCCGGATTTGATTGACCCTGCTTTGTTAAGGCCAGGTCGACTGGATAAATGCCTGTACTGTCCACCTCCTGATCAGGTGAGGAAACAAATTTCATGCAAGAGGGAAGGGAAAAAATCAAACTAATGGGTTTTATTCGCCTTTTCTTTATATGTAGTGGCACTTCAAACCTGGAAAAAGTGGACTTGATTGCCCAGCTCCAATTATACAACAGGATAAATTCACTGGTTTTAATGTCAGTGTGTTCACATAAAACTGGGGAAAGAACAGGCTGTTGACCACAGTCTTCTGGATCAAGTCATATCCTGTGGATCTAGCTGATTTTAAAAAAAATTTAAAAAACAGGAAACTAATCTGCAGAAAGAAATTGGATGCAGTGTAGTGGTATAATGTTCTCCATCTTTCTTTGAACAATGAGTCCAGTGAATATGCCATTTGCTTAAACCACAGCCAGCCCTTCGAGGCTGTACAATGTGTGTCCTTGGTTCCCCATTTTATGAGAAAAAATTAGCGCTGTTCATTTTCAGATTAGTTCACACATTTAACAAATAACATCATTATATTCTGAAACACATATGATGATGTGCCATAAGAGCGTAGATATACTCTCTCTTTTTTTTTTTTTTTATTTTAAACTTCTGGTGAGAGTAAGATCATTCAGGTGAACAGAAGTTGTTTTGCACTTTCATCATACTTCTCTTTACAACATGACACATGAGGAGCAGAACTCACCTTCATATTTTTATGTATTTCATATATAAAAATCCCAGATATTGACTGGATATATTAGAGAAATTTATTCTCTGTATACTACATTTGGTTAGGGTAGTATCTTTCTAGTATTATGGCAGTATCTTGAGAAAAGATCCTTCCTCCCTCAGAGAGGAAGTGGCTGGTGACAGGGCCAAAGCACCATCTAGCAGTCAGGACAAGGAAAATAACAGGTTGCTTTACTGACTTTTTTTTTTTCTTTTTTCCAGAATTCACGCTGTGAAATCTTAAAAGCTCTCAGTCATTCCCTGTCCTTGGCCAGTGATGTGGACTTTCAGGATTTGGCAGCAAAAACAGAACAGTTCACAGGGGCTGACCTAAAAGCTTTATTATACAATGCCCAATTAGAGGCAATCCATACTAATTTAAATTTAGGTTTAACACAGGTAAATAAAACTGATATAAAAGAAGTCGCTCCTCTTTATTTTTATGTTGATATGTTTGAAAGAGTTAATTGTATCCATGGGTTTTTTTAGCAAAATTGCGGTTTTTTATACAGAGGATTAACAATTTAATATGTTTACAGAAAAATACAAGAATATTGTAATGAATTGGTTTAAATACTTCTTAAACACAAGGTTTTTCTCATTTCATGATTGGTGTTTATCGTAAAATATATTTCTATAAGTCCAAATGTGTTTATCACAGTTGTGAGGAACAGCTAACTGATCGATGGGAGGGATCCCACACAGAGTTTCTTAGGAGCAGATGGCAAAATCAGTTTTGAGATGGCACATTTTGGATGATGGAAGAAACAAGAAATTGGTGGGTTTCAGCGAGTTGTTCCAACAGATTAAGTTTGATTGAGGTCAGGAGAGAAGTGGCAAGACGATGGCAATACCTGAAATGGCCGGCTCTGGCTCATTTTCCAGGCACCAGCTAGTACTTGAACTTCCAAAGTACAGGATCCCACCCTTGGTTTGTACCCCTCATGTGACTGACAGATCCTTCTTCTTTTAGCCTCTGTTCAGCCACCTCTCTTCACGTTTTTAATGCCTGTCCTCTGGTTCTAGCTGGACAGGGGCAGGCATGGCTTCCACTACTTGGTGGCCAAAGGGAAAGGTTGGGTCAGGGGTGCAAAATGAAGGAGATCGTTTTGAATTCTTTTTGCCCCAGCTGTTACCAAGGAATTGGACTCTGAGGATGCAACCCTTAGTATTGAGAGGGATCTCCAGCATGTCTTCCCTAACGCTCCCTTCATTTGTAGCATCAGTAAGTAGTTGCTACCTCATGATTATCCATCATAGGAGGAGGTTGTTGTCTGAAGCAGTGGTCTCCATAGTGGTGTTCGCACACCCCAGAGAGAGCACAAGGCAGTCCATTGATGCTCAGGAAGAAAATATTAGAACTTCAATGATACATGTAGATAATTTACAAATAGTATCCATATTCTTGGAAGAGTGTGCTCTGAAATTTTTGACTGATAGAGGTGTACAATCAAAGAGGTTTGCAGACACCAGTCTAAAGCAACAATTCTGATTTCCACATCAGCATTTAAAATGTGTTGGCTATGACTAAAAGGGAGTACAGCAGTTAGGCACTATAAAAGTAGACTCACTTCAGTCTCCTAGAGCATTTTACACAAGACTCTAATTTGCTTGGAGGGTAAGGTTGCAACAGAAGTTATACAGTTCTACAACACAAGACATACATGAAGTTTCCCAACACTTGCTGTTACTGAGACTGTGAGACAGTGGAAACAAAACCTCAAAATTATCTCCTGAAATTATTTTTCTAGCATGAAGACACAAAGTTCTTAAAGGCATTGGATTTTCTTAGCAAAACATTTGGAAACATATTCCTAGAGAAAGACAGATTACTATTAGAGTCAAATGTAAATTGATATTCGCATTTGCACTGTGTATTAAATCTTTTTGTGTATTTCCAATTGTAGTTTGTCATGAGTTAACTCTTGTAATGTTCTGTTCTTTGTTACAGGATTTTGGATCTAGTTCTGATAGTGACTTCAGTCTCTCTTCCATGGTTTTTCTAAACCACAGCAGTGGCTCAGATGATTCAGCAATAGATGGAGAAGCAGGGCTAGAGCAATCTCTTATTTCTTTAGACATGTCTGACTTGCTTCCTGAAGATCCAAGGTCCAACATGTATCGTCTTTATTTCGGAAGCTCTTATGAGTCAGAGCTGGGAAATGGAACTCCTTCAGAACTGGTAAATTACTCACTTTATGTTTTGCATTTTCTAAATATAGTTGAGAAGTAGAAAAAACCATACCATTTGCCTGGTTTGGTTTATAAATACAATTATGTCTGCTTTGACCTGCAAACTGTCTTCAGATCATACTTAGTAGTCCATAGTGGGGACAGGGATGGAAGGACGTGATGTGAGAAAATACAATATGGATTTCTCTGCAGTCTTGGTGGAGTTTAAAATCAAAATCCCAATGCTTAATTCCTTATAATTAAGCAAATTGCATTCATAGTAGATTTTACTCGCTGGTCAAATCGCTCGTTCCCTTCCAAAGTTTAAAACAGTTTTTGAATTTTGGTGGTTGGTTTGTTTGTTGTTTTCTCTTTAACTTAGTTTTGTTACTAAAGAATGACCATCCAGCTTTCAAGAATTAAGTTACAGTCTCAAGAATCAATGAACCTTCTTCAGTTTCCAATAAAATGTGTATTAATAGAATAATCAGACCATGGAATTGTGTAAAGAACAAAACTAAACCTTAATTTCCATCATTGTCTTTAAGAATCAGAATTCCTGATGTTGTGGTATCATGGTGCATAGAAAGCAGCACATTCTCTGGCCAATTTGCAGGTAGGGATGCACAGGTTGGCTGCCCAGCACCTGCACAGTGATCAGCTCACCTTTCTTGGCTGACAGGTCAGCAGAGCAGGGTGTGCTGCCTCTGAGCTCCATACAGTGAACAGATGATTTCACAATTCGTGTGTGATCTGTGGGAAATTCATTTTCAAAATCTGTTGTAGAACTGTTACTACAAGTAGTAATCCAAGTTCTTAGACTCTTGTTTTCAAAACTGTCTTGCATTGATTCTTAAAGCCAAAAATAACTTACCTTGACATTGGAGAAGTAATTACTGGCTGCTAAGGTGCTTTGGTATATTTTATCTTGCATTATGGGTGATAGTGTTTGATTAATGTAACTTCAAAGACTTAGTTTTCCTCTGACTGAAAATTCTTCAGCAAGGATTCTATACAGACTTTGATCTCTTAAAGTTGTTTAATTTGAAAGGTGTGTATTTTATCAAGTACACAGAGAATTTGGACGTGATGAATAGTTAAATCGCAAATCTAACTACATCAACTCACCCGGATTTCAGAATCACGGATTTTCATAAGTAAATAAAACAATGGACTTAGCAGGCCTTTATTTTTTTTGAGAGATGGGCCATTGCAAAAATACCTACATATTTTCCAGACATGAAATACTTCATTTTCAAATTTGGCCTTTTGCCCAAACACCTTGGCATATTAACTGAAATCTCTCTGTTCAAGAAATTATGTATGCAATATATTTTAAAGAGAAAGTACTCTTTTTGCCAGTGGAGGCAAGCTTATATTGAATTATAGGCTATTTCCCAGTGATGGAGTTGCTCTTTTGGATGCATAATGAGTTAATGTATTTCTTCTTGTGATTAATTTAGAGTTCTTTGTGTTTGTCCGGTCCAAACTCCATAACTTACGACTTTACCAGCGTCACCCAGAGAGATGTTGCATCTTCACAACCTGTAATGCTTAGAGCAGCTTCTCAAGAAGGCTCCCTGGAGAACCAGGAGCAGCAAGCAGAGCACCTGAGGACAGAAATCAATGCTATCAAGGCCAATTACAGAAGCAAGAACGGAGTAGGGCACTTTTTAAAATTATTATTTAGTCTTAATGCTTCTCTGTTGTTTTCCCACACTTCTTGATATTTCAATTAATAATTTCTGCAATAATATTAAATATTATGTAACAAAAATAGCAAATATAAGTGATACTTGGTTTGATGAAAAGAAGCCAGGTGTTAGCATGCATATAATTAAACAGTTATTTCTGTTATTTATTAACATGGAGGGGGAAATGTTGTGACTGTATTTCTAATACATTTGTCTGTACATGTAATGAGGAGGTTCCATAGTTAATGATATCGATGGCACTACGTTTCTGTAGAAATTTTTCATTGTCTGTTCATGGCTCTCTTTCTAAGGAGGACAGTACCCTTCATCAGTCAGCGCTTCCCAAGACCACTTTAACTATTACCCAGTCTCATCTGATGACTGCTCTTCAGGGTATGAGACCATCCATTAGTCAGGATGACTGGAAGCATTTTACTGAACTGTAAGTATTTTTTTTGTAATTATGAATTCAGCGGAGATTCGGTCTTATCACATTCCTTATACATCAGAAACACAATGGTTTTAAATAAATGTGGGGACTGGCAGCAGATAGCTGGTAGCTTCTGACAGCAGTTTTTTAAGAAATACTAAGTTACATAGTGGGAAAGGGAAACTATTTTACCAGTGAATTGTCTTCTTACTCATATAGGACCTAGAAATAACAGATCAGAACCCCCTTGTACTATGTTAAGAGGCTCTTAAAGTTTTAGAGCTAAGTCCTTCCTGCTTCCACTTAGTAGTAGCTCCTTGTATTTTCAGATAGCTGGAGTTTGAGCCTCTGTAGTGGTCTTTGTAGCTGGTATTTTTGGGAAAGGCAATAATCTGTAAAAGTATAAACATACTGAAAAGGAGAATATGTCTCCTTGGACTTGGAGATCAAAAAGCTGGGGGAAAAAAAAGGAAGCAGGACAGAGAGCTCTCAAGTTAGGTTTGGGGGTGAAAACTCCTCCAGGTCCCCAGGTCTGAGGAGATGGGCACTCTTCATTTCCATAAACATATACTTAAACATCCGGAGTTCTGTGGTGCGTTAATATGCATCTGAAGAGGCAGACACAAAAAACACATTTCATAAGAATTTGCTAATGTCTTTTTTTTGTTTCCAGGTATGATAATTTTCAGAATCCCAAGAAGAGGAAAGCACAGATTGGTGCAACATTCAGACCAGGACAAAAAATGACTCTAGCTTAGTAACTTGTACTTGCTTGTAATTGCTAAACGGTAACTGGAAATGACAAATGTGATTAAATCAGATTATTTATATTCATATGAATTTATTAATGCAACAGTTGAAGTTAAGTTTCTTCTAAACTTACATGCTGTAAAATTATGTCACATTTTATTTCAAAGAATATTGTCTTCCTTTAGATTGATATTAAATTTTTTGAGAGAACATTGGTTATGTTCTGTTCGGTTGTTTATCCTATAAACTTTTAAATTTTGGATTTTATCAGTTTAGTTGCCAAAATCTAACAATGACTTCCCGTGCCTGTTGACTCCCTCACAACAAATAGAATCTGTTCAAATAGATTGTAATATTAATGGGGGATATGTTTTTTAAATATTCTATAAAGTCATTCTCTAATGGCCTTTGTAGGGCTTAAAGGAGGGTGGTGCTTCATATGTATGTTGGTAGGCAACTAGACTAATACTTTCAGAATACACTTTTCCAGCTTTAGCAAGAAAAACCAGACCAAGACAATTGTATCTTGTTTTCTGCCACTGTTTGTTAATCAGAATACCAAGTTGCATCTCACAACAACTGCACCTTCTCATCCCTACCTTTTCTTCCTGGAGACCGTTAAAAACATTTTGGATGCTTGGAAGCTTTCTAATGTTACATCCTAAAATTATTCACAACCATTGTCTTCCATGAAGATTGTTAAAGAGTTGGGGTCCTTAACTGATACATAGATAACCAGGATTTAACACAAGGAGGGGGAAAGAAGGAGGAGGCAGGAAAGAAAACTGGAGATGTTTCCCATGAGTCTGTTCAACACTTTGACAACATTTTGCTTCCACTTCAAAACAGTCTTCATCTCTAACTCAAGGAAGTACTATCTTCAGTTGAAATACTTCCATTTGAAACTTCAGCCCAGTTAATTTCATTGATTAGTTCCTGCCGTTTCTCAGATACCAACAGGAGCTTTGCACTTGCTCTTTCACCTACTGGCTTAACGATTTTTCAGGCAGAGGTTCTTTTCTACACCCAGCGCCTCTGTAAGAAGGAAGTCTTCTAGCTCTGTCCTTGTCAAAATTGTTTAAAGAACATTGTTTATTACATCTTTTTTGCTTGGTAAAGAAATCTTCAACTATTACAAAAGCATCCAGATTAGCCAAAATTAGCAGCAGCATCTGTTCAAGTTAGGTCTAGATAACGGTTGTACAAAATTCATTAAAAATGGAAATTATTTAACCTTCCTAGTACTGATAATCTCATAATGTACTGATACTTAAATCTGAAAGGACCAGTTGTAGGCTAATCATGGTGGTAACAAAGACCATTCCATAGATTATTGTACTGTCCTCACACTGGGAGACATTTAATTAGAATACTGTACTCCAGTGCCAAGTATTATATTGCAAAGTTAAAAAGGAAGGTTTGCTGTATGCCAAGGTCTTATCAGTCCTGAACCAAAATGATGTATTACACTGTTATGGAGACTGTTCTTAAAACCCAGGAAGCCTAGGTTCCAAATCTCTGGTTTTCCTCCTTCCTCCATGCAAGGAATTTCATCAGTGTGTTAGTTCAGACATTCCCCTGCATAGGTAACTTGGATGATGCTGAGGGCAGGTTCATGTGATCCAAGAAGGAGGTCACTGAATAACCTGCTGTTAGGTGATCTTTTGGTCACATTCTGAATTATATTGACATCTCACCTTGAAAGGTAGGAGAGAATGTAAATGAAGCCTTGCTAAGATCTGCTATAGACCTAAATCTGATATGCAAGGAGCATTAAGCCTGTAGCTCAGGGGAGGATAATCCCTTCTGTTCAAGTGTTGTGCAATGAGCATAAGGTGGCCTGTGGAGACTCTTGCACAAGGCCTGGTAGGGAGGACCACTCTGAGAGAGAGAGAAGAGGGGTTGATGACATTTGTTTCACGTTCTGTAGGGCAGTAGGATTTAGCTGCAGTGGCAGACAAACAATGTATGTCACATTTGAACCTGTTTTCTAGTCTCCTCCACCAAGTCAAGAACTAAACAAGCTCTGCAAACCAGCAACCTAAAGATGAACAAATCCTGTGTCTCCCTACTAGTTCTCCTGTCACTCCTACCTCACTTAAGGGATAATGATGTTGGTTTTTCTGGGTATATACTAGAGCCCTTATAAAGGTTTGATAACCTGGGGTAGCTTTTTTTCTTTCATTTCTGTTGTCACCAACATTGTCAGTTGTCGTTGATCTTTCCTCAGCTGCCTACCTTTCCCTGCAGTCTTTCCCTGCAGTTGAGGAACTTCTGAAAAAACAAGTGTTAAATATAAATGATGTAAACAGTAACCCTGTTTCCAATGTGCAAGGGATTATTTCAGTTTGTTAATAGGAACTTGGTTTCCACTACTATTCAATAATTTTTCTTAAAACCGATTTTATGTTTGAAGCTATCTTCTTTCAGCTGGTTAGCTGGTATTTTTTTCAAACAATGCTTTGGAAAAATGTACCTGTTTTGAAGTGATCTGCTATTCTGGACTGAGTATTGCCTGGAAAGAGTTTCTGGGGGGAAAAAAAAGTGACATAGCAGGTCAATTCTGTTAAATCCTGGTTTAATTGGTGCAATTAACTCTACTGAGAGGCTTATATATCTGAATGTTGAGGGAATCTGGTAATTCCTAATTATGAAAATCTTACAGACTTGCTTTTCCAAGGATTGAGGACATTAAATCCCATTCAATGTGTTGGGTCCTTTTACTGTTAATGGCATTCTGCCGTAAATCACATTTATTCTTTGGGAAACAGTATTTCTGGTGTAAAGTAAAAATTTCTCAAGGTGATTGACTGTCTAACTTCTTAAGGAATCAAACTTTGTTCCATTTTCAAAGAGAAAAAAAAATTGAAACGGTTTCCTAACCCATTTGAAATTAACTTATAAGCAACATCTGCTGAGGCTTAAATTACTTAGCCTTATGTTTCATAAAAGATGTCACCAGCTAGAACTCTGCTTGACAATATTTTAAGCATGACAGTTAACAGCCTGGTTAAAACACATGAATTTTATCATTTATATTAGGTTTGAAATGTACTTTGGCTTTTCATTCACCAAACAAGTCTAAATTTTGTGTCGCCAATGTCTGCATTTAATGTCATACAGGGAGTTTCTCTGTCCCTCTCTTGTGGCATTAAGGAAACATAGTCAATTTCTCCAGCCTAAAAGCAAACAAATACTTTAAAATACTATTTCAAAAGAAAAGTACTTTATAAACTTGATTTTCTCACAGGGTATTTTACTCAAATTAACTGGGGATGTGTGTGTATGCATATATAAAAAAATTATTAAAAGATATAATTGACTTTTTAATCTTACTAATATAATTTATAATTTGACTTCTGGCCTAATTTACTTAATAACTCCTAGTTATTGTGAAAACAGTAAAATCCATTCATGCTGTATCATTGCATGAGGATCTGACTCTGTTTATTATTTAATAGCTCCTAAGCTCATGCAGTAGGGTGGGAGTGAAGCCTACTTTCCAAGAAGTTAAGATACCAATCATAAACCCATAAGCAGTGGAGGAACTTTGAAGAGACCAGAAGCAGAACAGAGTTTCTTGTGTGAGTTCAGCAGATACTTGCAGAGTTAATCCTGTGGAATGAAGCTGGGAGACTGGATTACGCTTTTTCAATGTCAGTTGACAGGTAAGGATTCACTTCTCTCTCACAGGCATCACTTGGGAATAACCCATTTACAGCCACCGCTTGAGAATTTTGGTTTTAAGGTTCAATTGCTTTAGCTTTCCCGTTTCTAAAACAGCCCAAACAGTAGCAATCTGCCATAGGCACAGTGAAATGGAAATCTGTTGACTAAGGTTTAGCCTGCTGTTGCACTGATGCAGCAAAGAGATCTAGGATTAAATACTTGCAGATGCTCAGGCAGTAGTGGGCAAAGAAATGCTAAATCAGTTTGCTGGTGTTCAGGTCGCAAGTCTACGTCAGAGTAACAGAAAAGAAGCGGGAAAAATCAATCCCCTCTACCCTCTAACAGGTGGCAGGGTTTTTGTAAGACTTCCGTATATGTGGCCTTCCTGTAATGTCCTAGAGAAGCAGAGTCATGTCAGCTGCTATTAGGTAACCAGGGCAGATTTTACATCTCTCAGCAGTGCTGTCCCACACCAGCCTCCGAAAGTCTTAATAGCTTGAATTAGTTGAAATGATTTAGTGAAGACTGATGTCTCAGGGGTAAAGTCAGTCAGGGACTCCTAAGTGCAAAAAGATGACCTCTTTCTTCACTGTTTACACAAAACCAGCTTTTAGGATTCTGCAGTAATGATTAGTACCCCATGCAGGCACAGCTATAGCACAGTACCGATCCTGTGGAGACCCAGTGGATAAGTGGACATTGACACTGGATTTTGGTACATCAAAAATTATTAAGGTCATGCAGGTGTTGGGCAATTTTCCTTATCTCCAGGGGTCAGCAGCTTTGTAGAATAAAAAGCAAAGAATAAAAACCAGAATGTTTGGAACCACCCACAAAATGCCATCAATGCCAGTTTGTATAATTCCAGCATTAGCACCAAGAGGATTAAAACCATTCACATGGTTTTATGCTGTTTTTCTGTTGGGAAAGTAATTGGGTCCTTCAGATGAACTAGTTATAGATTCAGTGCTAATCTCCACTTCCTTAATTATTGCCAAGTTTCAGGAAATACTAATAAAATTATTTCTTATGTATTACTTTAATATAATGCTTGTATATTGCCAAGGCACTGCTGAAGTAATGTTGTAACTACAGCATCGTGACCTTGTTTAGATACTTAAAGGCTACAACAGGAGCTATTTGGTGGTCTACAGTTTCAGTGTTTGCCAAGAATTAACTCTTAGCCAATTTTCTAATGGCCGTTTTTCCAGTAGTTAAAAACCTGCCCATTTTCTAAATGCCTAAAAGACATTTTTTTATTTTTAAAAGATCAAAATGTCCTTCATTAAGGACAGGTTTAAAACACAGATGTAGGAAAAAACCCACTTGAAGTCAGCATATTGAAACTTGGTTTTTCTATGGATCCTAGGGAGCAAAAGGCTTCCCTCACAGCAGCATCTGGCTTTACACTGACCCCAGTCCTTCTTCCCATGTTTCAGTGATTGGATCTCGTTGTCCTTCCCCAGCAGCTGTCCAGCACCGCAGGTCCTGCTGACTGAGCCCCATCTTGGTGAAGACAGTGGGTCTAAAGCAGAGCTCTTGCAGTGGGATGATAGGAGCCAGTGTGCTGATAGCAGGCAGAGTGCTGGGGTGGCATGGGACGCATGGGGTTGTTCCTCTCTGTCCATAAGGGATGTGGGGCCTCTGGACCATGGAGCACAAGGAAGAGTCGGTCTGTCCTAAGGGGCCATGGTTGGGAGCCACTGCAGAGCCTTCCCAGGGTGTTCCTCATTCCCCGAGCAGCTGGTGCAGGCAGCAGGCGGAGGGAGAAATGCTTATGAGAAATGGTAATTTCATGTCTTAGTGGGTTTAGGTGGATATCTTATTCCAGCTCCCTAGTATGATGATATGAATTCCAAAAGAGGCTATAGGGTGGAATACAGCCTCTTCACAGGCCCTTCTTCGGTGAGATGGAGCTTGAGCCATTCACATACGTTAACAGATATTTACAGGGAACCATCAAAAAAACCTGAAATTGCAAACTGAGGTCAAGGGAGGAGGTGGGGCCTGGGTAGTGCTTTTTGAGACAGCCCATCATTTTCTCAGACTGCAGAGTGGCAGGAGGGGAGTGTCATCAGATGTGTAGGATTGCACTCGTTCTGTGCAGACACTGTTCTGCACTGACATTTGTCAGCTCTAAGTCTGTCATACTACGAGTAAATTTGGTTTGCAAATGTTTCCCCTCAAGCACTGCAAGATGTATCTGCCACATAAGTTGTGTAACATTTGTTCCCTCTTTGAAAATTCAATCTTTTTATTCTTGCTGATATTTTTTTTCCTGTAGGTGATTGATGAAGAAAGTCACCCTTTCCAGGTAACAGCTGAAAAATTAAAAGCTGCATTACAGAAGCTAAAAAGCAGGTATCAATAACACTGATCTCAGATTTTCATGCTTTCCTTATTATTTTGTAAGCAGCATATGTTCTCAGCATTGAAGCACTTGTACAGTTTCATTTCTGCAGATTTTCAGTCTTGTGACCCAGCTGGGTCCAACTATGGCAACAAGAGCTGATTTTATATTTTGGGCACTGTAACAAAATGCAGAGAAATTCCCTGACCGTATTTTATGAAGAACAGTTCTTAACTTGTTTTTCAAGACCAAGTTTCTTTCTCTGTAGATTGTAATGGAATTCAAAGTTTTGTAAACAAGACATTGTTCTGACCGTGAGAAGAGAGAATATGCTACTGTAACAACCTACTTAGATAATTGAAGAAACATGCATAATGTGATTTTGATGTGGGTTCTTCTTAGTTGCAGCTAACAAGAAAATGTCAACAAACAAAAAAATTCAAAATGTAATTTTTCCAGAGTTTAGGAAACTTCATTAGTTCAAAACATGTAGCATGATCAGTGATTCTATTCTGACTGGGACTGCATAACTGAGGACATTATTGCTTGTCACATCCAATTTCTTCCCACATTCTTCTCTGTACTTTAAACTGCTTTTCTTCCCTGTGGAAATGTTTGGTTTTGTGAATGTCCACAAAATAGTGCTGGCTAGTATTTCAGGCTAAAATATTTCCTGATTTTATTGTCTCAATATTCATGATCTGCACACTTGATGAAAAATTATAAACGCACTCACAGCTGTTTGTGAAAGATCCAATAGTGGCAGCACAGGCAAAACAGTAAAACATTTTGCCAAAGGTGTGGTGATGATGGATGGTAGTGATGTTTCAAAACATGAAGCAAGATAGACTTCTTGTGTCCTCTTCCAAGATGGAAACAATGGATAGAGCATATTGTTACAAGGAAGGTCACTTATAAAGCTGAGTTTCAAGGTGACATATAAAAAACCAGGTATTTTGGATACACACAGATGTGTGCATAACATTTTTTTAAGCTATATTGAAGTTGTCCTAATTATCTAATTGTTTGATCAGTGTGGTGCCTGTGTTTAGACACTGTCTCTGCCTTTGTCAGACCGTGGGAGCATGAGCATTCAGACCCTCCCCATTTGAGCCTAGCAGAGGGAGGCAGCTTGAATCCCACAGCTGCCCCTGTGGCAGTCAGGATGGGTCACAGACCAAATTAATTCTTTAGAGAGCTCCATGTGTTGTTCAGCTTTCTAGAGCTGAAAATGTTCTCATTAATAATATTATAGACAGGTTCTTTGGGTACATGTAATACCATAAATAGCTGGAGGAACCAGGCTAGAAAAGCAATTGAGAAACTGCCATCCCACAGCAGCTGATTCTGTGAAAAACAAATAATGCCTCAGTCCCCATTTTCTCCTTAGGATACGTCAGAGGTCACATGCACTAAATATACTCTTGTGCAAGGAGGGCTGTGGAATAGCTGTTTGTGATGTCATCTTTTTTTAATGTTATTTTTTTGCGGATATTTTCTTCCTGTGGCTGGAATCAAAGGCAATACACTGAAAATTCACTGCTTGTGAAGGTCTTACTCACAGTATCCATTAACACTCAAAGATATTTCACATGGCAGGGAAAGTAAATATCAAGGCCTTCTCATCAGTGAACTTTTATTTCCTGGAGTTCCTTGGGAGTTGTCTTTGCAAATAATGTCATTTGTGGGAATCTTGGGTGGAGTGAGAATTTGCAGTGGGTGAGGTTTTCTAAACATTAAAAATGTGGAAACAAAACATAATTATTTAAGTTCAAGTTTTTCCCAAGCATGAAGTAATATGGCAAGTCCTCATGTTGATACATTTAAAGTCTTCAAAGTTTGTGCATATAGTTGTGCATATATTATGGGCTGTATATTTTAATCAGAATACTGAAAGTACTGAATCGGATGATATTCAAATTTTGCTGAACTTTTGTAGCTGGCACAATGCTTTTGTATATTCATGAGCTCTGTCTAAACATATCCATCTCTCAAACATTTGATACACCTTTTTGTATATGCATGCTGAGTGCTGAGGAAGCATTTATTTTTGGCTTCTGGGCTTTCAGATTATTTCTGTGTGCCTGTATTCATTGGATAGCATTTTCATACATTAACTATTAAAAAAGCCTTTGAGGTCTGTAATGTATACTCAATTGACACCATTGTATGGGGAATTTTTTTGCTTTGTTTGTGATTTGTTTTCTTTTTCAGTATTTGCAGAATTAATTCTCTGTTTGCTCCACTATTTAGGTTTGGTGAGAGAAAAAAAGAACTGCAAAATTAACAGAGTGCTGCTATAGGGGCTCAGTAGAAAGACTCTTTTGCTGTGGGTCCTTATACTTTTGATAAATACTTTTATACAGTATTTAGTCACATCAGCAAGTTTCCCTCCCCCACCAAGTCATGTCTATTGCATGTTGAACAGTCCCAGCTCTCACCCTCCCCTTGTATTTCTGATGACTCCTTGTATTTCCAGTCTCTTAATCACTGGTGAGGCCCTTTGCTGGACTTGTGCTCACACCTGCAGTGCTGGGGCACAGGCTCTGGGTTGTCCAGAACCAGGCATGGATATACTGAACAAGTGCTGTGGAGAGAGACCTGTGGTGTTCAACATATTCATCTGACCTTGACAGGGACTGAGAAACACCAGCATCAAAAACCCCTGCCAAGTAAGCTTTTCAGGCCTGTAAAAAACAAAGGTTGGTAATAAAACACTACAGAAGACCTTCACAAAACTCGACTGTACTTGGCAGATGAAATGTCTTGTTGGATAAAAGGAAAGAAAAAATAATGTGATAGGGTCTAGTGCTCATTACTCTCAGTGATGATCCCCCATGAAACACCAGCCTGTTGTTAAGAGGAATTTGAATGTTAGAAATTATCAGAGAAGAAACAGAGACTTCAGAAAGCATTCTTTCAAAAAACCCCTTGCTGTTCCTGCATGTGTGCTGTTAAACATTATGTGCTGTTTACATCCCATTGCATCAGAGGATAGAGCAGAACTGGGGAAGTCAGAAACAAACAGCCTATCACACGTGCCACTCCTTTACGGCAGGAATCTGAATGGGTAAAACCAAATTGTTAAGAGATTTTTTAAACAGATTTTTCCCAGACCTTGCCCTGACTTTTCCAGTAATTTTCTAGAAGAGACATTTTTACTTTTTTCTACCTTTGACCTTTGTGTCAAAAATATTGTTGGTCACTAAAAGCCAAGGTGGATGTTTCTTTTCTGATGGTCTCAATTTATTCAGGAGCTGCTGGGTTAAGCTTGACTACAAAGCCTACCAAGGAAGTACATTGCAATATGTGTCCCTGTCATTGTCATACCTCATTGAAACATAGTATTTGTTTCTATGCATAGCCTTATATGGATATGCTAAGTTTAAACATACCATTTCCAGTTATCTCACCAAGGGAGCCATTAAGCCATAGTCAGGCTCTGCAAACTCTGCAGGCATGAAGTGGTTGCTTTTGGTTTTGTTTTGGCCAACAATAAATGCTGAAGCTACTTCCATTTCCTGCATAGCTTGCAATCAGCTTCTCATGAATAAGAGACAAATCTTTTACCTTGCCTAGCAGTGGTCTGTTATGACACAGTTTAGAAAAAGAGCCCCAAGAATGCTAAGAAACTCCTTTAGGAGAGGTAACTGGAAAATTCTGTATGTAGATTCCCACAATTTGGGAAATAGACACTTGAGAAGGGCACACAGACTGAGAGGACAGGTTACTCTTTGCTTTAATTCTTAATGGCCTACTGAAATCTCAGCTTGGGAGATAACAGGTTCCCAAATTCTGCTTACATAATTCAGATTCGCTGCCACAAGCAGCCTCACAATGTAATTTTATACAAAAGTAACCTAATCGGAAAGAAAGGGAACATCGATTGTGTAAGATACTACATACACTGAGAAGGATTATCAAGGGTTTGACCATCTGAAGACAAAAATAAACATTCCTACTTCAGTCCCCTAGAGGAAGATTTGTGTCAAGAGAAAAAAAGATCTCGTGTGTGTTCTGAACCTGGATCAGTTGACAGAGCCAGTTTACAACAGGGTAGTCTACACTGACAAAGGCAGAGAGGTGTGATGATTTTCAGCAAAGAAGTGGACACAATGGCCGTGGACACTGATGGAGTGTAGGAAGGCAGCTGGAACTACTGAAAGCAACTTTGCCCCTAGACTGCTTCATCAGAAAAGAGCAACACTCCTGCTCTGTTCTCCCTAAATGAAGGATTTCAGAAGATTTTGCAGGAGTCCAAATTGCCATATGTAAGCAGATGCCTGGATTTTCTGTTCTGAGTCTAAATGCCCTGCACAGGATAATCTTGATATTCAGGTTAAAACAACCTTCCTATCAAAACTAGATTCCAGTATTACTTCTGTTTCATTAAACAGACATTGAAGCACTCAAGCATTTCATAAAGATGCATGAACCACCTGGAGATGCTGTCCATGAAGTTGTTCTTGTGATTGAAGCTACCAAACTAGAGAAGAAAAATAACCTCACTGAAGCTGTAAGCCAAATTCAAGAATAACAAATCACCAACTAGAAGGGCTGAGTAAAAAAAAAAAAAAACGCAATCTTCCTGAAGGTAAGCACGACTGTGTGGGTGGAACAACTGCCAAATACAAAATTCTGTTGTCAAAGACCACAAGATTCTGTAGAGGGTGATGCCTTAAGAGGCCTCCTAGAAACAGAGACTAGACAGAATAAGGGAATAAAGGTCAGTATTTATTTGAAAGGCCTTCAAAGGTACCCCCTGGGGAGCCAGAGGCTGCTGCCAAGATGGACCCCAAGATGGATGACAGGTCAAGAGTTCTTCACACTTTTATAGGTTTGGTTCATTTGCGTATCAGGGTTAATTCTCCAGTTAAACTTCAGTTTAATGATTTAATTTCCCCAAGCTTGCCCCGCCTTAAAGGCTCTTTGATTTACACATTTTGGGCCTAGGATGGTCTGAGTGTCCTTGAAGAGCAGGCCTGGAGAGGCTTGGTTATGTCTACCTAGCACAGAGAGCAGAAATTAACAGGCTACAAGAAACTTCAGAGTTACACATTAAGCAGTACAGAATTTGAAAAACATAGAAGTTAAAACCTAAGGCATCAAGGGGAGCACACAAAAAGAACTACTAACAACTATTAACTATTGTAAAAGTATTTCTTCTTGGGAACATAATGCTCATCTTCCATAATTTTGGAGGTATATAGTCTCCTATCTAACAGATGTACCAATTCTGTGTGAAAATAGAATAAAATTATAATTTTTTTGTCTTTTTAATTCAGTAAATGTAAAAAGCAGTTGAAACTTCAATACTACACCTATTAATATTTTTGTTCCCAGTTCAGTAAGACCTTTTAAGGCCTTTATTAATCATAATATACAACACCAATCACAATAAATGTACTCTTTGCTTCTTGTATAATATTAAAGTTGAAGGCTGCATTACATGAAAGCAAAGCTATAGGATTGGCTTGGATACCACACTGTAAGGGCCCAATCCTGGGGCTTGTGTGAATCCAGACTGCCAGGATGACTGAGATGATTGTCATGTAGCACAGCACAGCAGCAAGAGAGGAACCCCAGCCTCATTTTAGGAGGAGGCCAAGGAGCCACACACTTATTTATCCATTGTGTTCGCATCACGTTTTCCCAGAAAGGATTCTGCTCCCAGCAAAGCCATTGCCCAAATGTAAACCCTTCTCCAGTACACATTGTTTTGGTACAGTAAAGGTCAGGTGAAAGTTAAGGGCTACTCCTCCCACAAATTTCCTGCAAAGTGTGCCTCAGGGCACAGGCCACACCTCTATGTGTTACGTTACTCGGTGTTTTATACATGCTCTGTGCCTTTTACCTCTTGGCTATGTGTTCCATCTTTAGAACTAAAATGCCTTAATGAAAATGACTGTTGGCTGGTCACAAAACTCTGAAGCTTAACAGGCCATAAATTCAGTAGTAGTGCATCCACTCACAATCCAGTGATGCAAGTATGAAACCTACCTACATTTTGGCAAGGGAGATTACCAAGCTAGAAGACAGAAACAGGTTCCCTCAGCTCCCTCAGATGCAGGGCATCAAAACCTGTCTCCATGGGATCTTCTGATAGCCCTTCTGCTATTGAGTCCATGTTGCAGGTCTTCCTTTTGTCCTTAATCTTCCTTATATGAGAGAGATGAGGAATTTTGAGAGACATTGTTCTCAGAGGTCCCATTCTTCAGCAATGTCCATCCATAAGAAGCTGTCTGGAGAGTCAATTGTTTTCCCTGTGTTACTAGGTGATGTTCTGAACACAACAAACACGGGACAGTGCAACCATTCAAATACCTATAAATAAAGTTATAACACTTCAGTAACAGTCATTGCCTGCAGATCCACTCTCTTTTGAGACCTTACAATCAGAGTTCTTGCTCCTTTGAATTATTTTTTAACATTTCCCAGTAAAACAAAAACTAAAATAAAACCACTTAGTGTTTACTAAGGGAAGTTGCTCCACAGGTCTCTGAAAAAAAGATATTTTTTGTCTGTTTAGACTGTAGTTGGAAGTATAATACTTGAATCACCAGCACCACGAAATGTTAGAAAGGTGTATTCTGATGAAAAACAAATTGTCCCTTTTATAATTTATTGACAAATAAGGCAAATGGCAAGCAAGTACTTTTCATTTGCTGTAACTTGTAGGAACTCAAAAAAGCAAAACAATGTAAGCATTGTTTTCCTCCTTATTCCTATGAGGATTTGACAAGGAAAGCAGCTAAGCTTCATTGGACTCAATGACCATAAAGGTCTTTTCCAGCCTCGATAATTCAGATAAGGTGAAACAGCCCACAGAAGAGGAGAGGTCCATGGATTATGCTGAGGCAGCACAGGGACTTCACAGTGATCCCCAGTGAAAACCTTGCGGACTGCAGAGAGAGGAAGGAAAATATTTGAGTCAAGGGAGTCACGCTGGTTACTGTAAATGTAAGACTTGTTATTTTTATTTTCTTGTAATGGTTAATAAAGAAATCAGAAAAAAAAATCCAGAGGAATTGAAAGGAAAGAATGGAGCTAAGTGAGGTCACCACGGGATTAATTACTGCAACACACTGAACATGGGCAAACATCTCATCTTTGTAAGCAACTGAGGATTAAGATTTAACTCTATATTAGCAGTCTACTGCTAATTTCTGAGCATTTTGAATTATTGACAGTATCCCTTAACTTTAGCATCTACTCCCTTAAGGCTGATTGTTCTTCCCTGTATTTGAAGAGGGCAGAACAGAGGCTGCAGGCCGAAACAAGCAGATCTGGTTCCTGCCCTCACAGGTCCCACTGTATTAAAAGTTGTCAATACCTGAGACTTTCAAATATGTTACACCTTAAATCAAAACCTTTCATCAAGTTAGAACATAAGCCTAGTGCAATGTTTTCATACAGTACCTTAAAGGTGATTTGGGGCTTCTGGGTGCTATGGTCACGTATGTTCACACAAAGAAAAAAAACTGGAAAAGATGAGTACATTTAAATTTAAGGCTGCTTACAACTCTTACCCTTCACAGGCAGCAGGAATCACTAAGCCCTTGGAATTCAGGCCATACAAGCACATCTCATAGTGTTTGGAGCTGACTGGCTTGTAGAAAGTTTAGGGCAGGAAACTTTTTTGGTATTTTAGTATGTAGCATTTCTCCCGTTCTGCTATCTAAACATTTTCCTTGTTATGCTGAGACTGTCAATACATAAAATTAGGTTTTATTTCCCTTACCAAACCTTTTTTCATTTGAATTGCTTGGCCATTTTTTTTTCTTACCATCATTAATTGTGAAGACTGAAAAAACAATTTAAAATCAATTTTAAGAGATCAAGCTAACAGGCAAACATTAACAATGGGAAACTCAAATCATATGTCAGTGTTGGCTTGCTCAGGAAATGCAGATACATTTCTGCATGAAGATGCCAGGATGACAAATAACATTAATTTTTAAATTTGCATCCACTTGTCCAGGAAATTTATGCCCTTATATAAGTAAAGTTTAACAGAAAGCTACACACATAGGTCCACATTTCAGATTCAGATGAACAAAATTCCCTTAAAAGGTGACTTACGAGTTCCTCCTTGCAGATGAGGTTTTAGTCTGGAGAAATCCAGGTAGATCACTCCTCTCCATGTAACAGAAAACTTAACTGCATCATTGACCACTTTAGTGTTTAGGTGAAGATAGTCTTAAATTATTTAACAAGGAAATAAAAACGGCAGTCACAGTTAACTAAATTAAACAGTTATATAAAGTGCTGGGTGATTATGTCTTTTAAGGTCCTCTCCTGGAAAATAAAAGTAAGAATGAACACTAAAGGCATCTTTCAGAAGTCAAAGATGACAAGAAACTTGTGGTTTTGTCCCACGATGAGTAATAATGTCAAAAGAACAGAGCACTGAAATGATGCATCAACTGGAATGAAAACTTCCACTTCAAAGATCTGATACATCTAAAATAAATAAATACCACAATCTGTAAAGTAAACCGGCACATTTTATAATTTTTAAAACTTCTTGTATGGGGTTTACAAACTGGAGGATACACCCAAAATAACTAGTCCAAAGTATTCCTTAAAAAAATTATAAATTATTGGCTACAGTTTCTTTAATGGAGATTGCAGGAGTAGGTCCCACATGAGTCCATATATAGCCCTTTTCTGGCCTTGTAGGAACGGTCGGGAAGGGAGATGATCGAGATTTGAAATATTCCGAAGGTGCATGACAAACAAATTCTAAATACTCCATCTTCCTTGGGAGATCTTCTTCTGGTCCTAGGAAAAAAAAATAAATCTTCAAAGACAAAATTTAAAGGCACAAAATTAAGTATGTTGCATAAAAATATGCCACAACAGCCAACATTCCCTTAGAGAATTTGTCTTTGCAATCAAAGACTTCCTAGGAAGGTAGCATCATGTATTAGGCATGAAACCTCTACCTTTAATTTTGCTGGGCTGATCTTCCCCCCCACCCCATTTGAAGCATTCTGGTATTTGAGTGAAGTAGTTAATATATTTTAAATATATTCTATTTGTGTCCGGCCTGTCAGAAGGACTTACTAATTACTAATTTTATCACCAGCAGCAGAAGAGTCTCTATGCCAGTGCTTGTGTGTATTTTGAATACTCAGGATAAAGATCAGGTAATCCAGGTCACTTTAAAAGAAATAACTTGGACTAGTATATCAGAATCAAAGTTACTATGGTTTAAACCTATCTATAGAGCAATAATTTGATCTTTAAAGCTGCACAACTGTAATTGTCCCCACAAACACTCAGATAATCACAGTACAAGATAATCACGCACTACAATGGTGGTAATCATATACACAAATAAGAAGTGTTATTACAGTAAATGAGATGTTTACAGAATTAGGGCCTAAAACGTGGAACTTGCATAAAATACCTTGACAAGCTAAAATGTTCATTTAAAAAATACAACTCTGCATTAGTTGTAGTTGTAAAAAGTGAAGGCTTACAGATTACCTATGATATAGGATGCTGGGTCAAAACAGTCTTTGGGGCTGGCTTGTGTAGGAATGAGCCAGGTTAGTGCAGCACTCTTTTCACAGTATTGGTCCTGAATAAACCCACGGATCTGAGCATAGTATGTTCTTCCATCCTGCTCATCAACCACCGAAACAACATCTCCAATTTGATAATATACGCCCTAGAAGACATACAAATGACACTGAAATCAAACAACCTGATTTTGTCAGCTTCGCTTCACATTCGGATTCATATCTTAAGTATCACTACCCTAAATTATACCAGTCTTGAAAGGCAGCTTCAATTCAGCCACATGCAAAAGAATGGTGGCATAAGAAAGAAAGGTGTTTGTTTTTAAAAAAGAGAAAAAGAACACAAAAAAACCCGAACAATCCCGTTCACAACAACACTGCAAAGTATCAAAGTAGCAACATTTTGCATAAGGAGGTTAAATAGAAGTTTTGACATAATTCTTAGGAATTTCTGATGAAAAACATACACACAAGACAGTAATTCTTTTCTGAACTAGTCAACAGCAAACAAGAGATTCATCTGGGATGCCAGGCACGAAGCATGAGGTCCCTGGAGAGTATATGGAATCTTAGCCCACCACTGGCTGTGCAGTCTCCCACTGCCTATCCTGACATTTTTTGGGGGGAAAAGGGGAAAAAAACATTTTGTTTGCTTGTACTGCTGGGAAACAAAAGCAAATTTCAGAACTTTAAAACACTAACACCTTAGCATGCTGCTAAAGCTGCTCTCAAGCATGAATGTGAGAAGGCTCCCTCCTGCTTTACTGCAAGTGCCAACAGATCTTGTTCCCAGGGTGTTTGAGCCTGCTCGCACCAGCTCTGAAATGGGAGCCAGCTGAGACGTTGAGGCACTGCATCCCACCCCCTCTACAGGCGGTATTTTCTGTGCCTAAGGTAGGAAACATCACACAAATCTAAATACTCATCTCTAGTCACTTTTGCTTGACCTCTGCACAGTGCAAGTTTAAAAATGCTGACTGCAATAAATATAAAAAAAAAAAAAAAAAAGGCATATTTTCTTTGAAGAGAAAAACCTGGGACAATGATAACTATTTAAACTACTTAGGTAAACTACATTGCAAGACTTAACGGCAATAACTATGGCAAACCAAAGTCCTACACAACTGTTAGGCAAGGAAGAATAGTTTCTGTGACTACATCCCTAGTGCTTTCACTGTCCATGATAATTCTTGAAATTCGAAATAGAAACAGCATAATCATTTTTGCAAATAGATTTGCATAAACCATACCTTATAAAAGATTGATTCTGCTGTAATTATAGTGGAGACGGACTCAGGAGCCTTGATGGGCTAAGAAAAGAACACAGAAACAGAAAATCAAGAGCATTAAAGCAAATCAACCATGAAGTTCCAGAAATTGTTTTTCCTTTTAGACAACATGCAGATACGTTATCCTCTAAGAAAACTAGCCCACATTTCTACTTTAAAGTTCAAAACAACACAGCTAACGTTTCCATCCCCAGGATTTGATGTGGAGAAGCGAGTGCTGAACTCCCATGACCGGTTTCTCTTTCCACTCCTCCCGCGGGCTCCGTGTCCACCCCAGCCTGCACAGGCTCCCGGCCCACCCGCGGCCCCGCGCTCTGCCACGCACCGCCTTACGTTTTTCAGCTTAAAGATGTGCCGCCTGCCCTTGCCCTTCGTGGAAACCTTCTTCTCCGCGGCGGGTGCAGACTTGTACTTGGTGTTCCTCAGCCGCGCGGAGCGGCGATGGATCTCCTGCTTGCTCTGTGGGGAACGGCGGGATGAACACACGGGGGACGGCCCGAGCACCCCGGCCCCGCCCAGCC